>OY284493.1:2400000-3000000 GCA_958336395.1 Ctenicera cuprea
ACAAACAACTATCTGTCCTTAAATCAAACCCTCATTAAACTTAAGCGTAGTTCAGTTTGGAACCTAAGCGAATCTCCGCGAGGAAAATTTTAGTGATAACTTCCTCTAACTGCAGTTTAAAAAACATATTTGAAGTTTTTTGGAGTTTCGACATAATAAACGTCATTTTAATTGTATATCAGGAAAATTCGCTTCCCCAACTTTACACGTCTGACCCATTTGCAAAAGAAAACAATTGTGCAAACGAAGCAAATGCTATGTCTGTCCAGCTTTGTGAAACTATTACTACAAATAAATTTAAAGACACAATGAAAAGTCTAGAAGGTTGCTCAATTAGACTAACCAATGCGATAACTAAAGTTTCGTTCAAAAACGAAATTTTTAGTGCTTTTATGTATCGTATAATTAGTTTTGTTGCTAAAATCTTAAATGTTAATGTGAAGATAGTTCCATTTAAAAATGAAATTATAAAAGATGCCCACTACAACCATAGTGCTTGTATAATATTATCAGTTGCGACCACAAGAACACTAGAATTACTAGTCGACTACGACCTTAGCGAAATATTAGCTCGCGGCAAACATGTGTGGGCTGTCCCTAAACCTGACAATATCTATGGACTTCAAACAATAGCTAATATTTACGAAACGAACGTTTGGATAGCTATTGGAATGTCTTTATTTTTGATGATTTGTATTTGGTGGTTGATAGCTAAATATATCAACGATCGACCTGAGTTTCGACAATTTTGGAGAAGTTGCTTAACCATCTTAGCAATTTCATTGTGTGGTTCTGATAATCTTCGACCAAAAACCAATGCGATCAAATTTCTTGCTTTGTTATATTCAATGTATTGCCTACAAATACACAGTTCGTTTAATGCTAACTTGATCAACGTCTTGACGAGACCGCTTTATGGCCAAGGTATTACCACAGTGGAAGAACTTGCACAATCGCAACTATCACTGTTGGTTCAAGGATCTATGCGTATGCTAAATTTTAATGCCGCATACGGTGATAAATTGTACGGTAAAATGCAAAAACAGTTTGTATTCACGCCCATAGTTAATTTGTCTGATTCTCTTAACAAAATTGTATTACACCGTAACTTTAGCGCCCTTATGTCTAAAGAAACCCTTAAAATAATAGAAACCAATGAAGGATTTGAAGCAGATGCAGTAGATGCGAAATTTCCTACTCTGGAATTGACATATTATTCTAGGAAAGGTCACTTTTTCATGCCTACTTTTAACAAATTCATCAGAATGATTAACGAACATGGATTTAATAAAAATATCATGCGTGAAGCTCAAAGCCACGCAAATCATGTGCCGGATAACTCAATTACCACACTCGGCATTACTCATTTGAGTAGCATTTTTATTTTATGGGGAATTGGATTGCTACTTGGAACTGTAGTTTTTATTGTAGAACTATGGATACCATTTTTTAAATTCTAAAGTTAACCAAGAATTATTATTATATTATAAACTGCTGGTATTATTGACACAAACCCGTTTATTTAAAACAAACACGAATCATGCTCGTCTGGATACGATCCAAATAATAAATACAAGTATTACTTCTGAGAAATTATAATTTAAGAGGAAGGATTGGGAAGACAGGGAGAGATGACGATTAGGCTGCGAGACATCTTCATTATCATCATCTTCATTATCATCATCATTATTATTGGTTTTATCATCATCGTCATCATCATAATCTATAACCTCTTATACCTGAAGGTGTCGAAGACATTCACTCTGGCTAGGCTCTTCGCTTATGTAGTTAGTGGCCCTGGGAAGGTCATGTGGCAAGAGAAAACGGTAAATGGAACAAAATTATAATGCTATGGCAATATTGGTTTAACAATCTTTAACTAAATTTAAAAAAATTCAATATTGAAATGGATGACAATTCAACTTGCATAAAATAGGAAGCCCATAGGGCACCCAAGAGGGCGAAGTTACGAAGCAGACGAGCTCGAATTGTATTGATTTATACTGAATTTTTCTTATAAAGCTTCTAGAAATAATTACCCATCATGTGGTGCAATTTATACAATTTATTAGGACATGTGTAGCCCAATTGGATTGTTTAACATTAAACGTTCACGCATAAAAACAATTGCTTTTAATGACACATAAAGGATTTTATGATTTTTGATTTTCAATATAACTTGCAATCTGATTTGTGACAACTCATTGCTTAGCTTTAGATACCGTAATAACTGGCCCCCAAACTCACCAGACCTTTAAGTTTAGTGTGTTGATACTATGTAATTTGTCTTAGTTTAATTTTTACTCACAATTCTAATACAATAACACTTTTGAGCTAGTTTGAACCAGATTCTTAAGAAATATCATCAAATACTTGTTACCAAAATAAAAGTTTAAAAATAATGATATCTATTTTATTTGTTTTCATTTCCTTTTTATATCATACACAGGATGATATCATTTTGGTTTGTTTAGAAGAGAATTGCTGTTCGTTGGGATTGACAACCAGCTAGAGCCTCCATATCAAGTTAAGTGAAGAAAACATGTTTTAAATCCCGTTTTACCGATAAAATCAGCCAGAAACATAATCACATAATCAGCATTTGAGTTTTCAAATTAGTAGTATTCAGACGTAATACATAGTCTTAAATATTTGTTGTTGCTTTATAACTGTTTCATACGTATGAGTAAGAGTATTTGATTCTTGTATATTAGGTTTGTCTACAAACGATTACATATTTGTATAACTAAATTTAATAAGATTTGTCAACGTTAGCGTGAATTTATGTCAATATACTCTGATTTTCCATTTTGATACTTTATTGATTTTGCCACTGTTTTGCATTTTTATGTAAGGTTATACCAAACATGAACGATTTTTGTCAGTCGGTTCCAGAAACCCCAACCAATGTCAGAAAAATGCAATCAGCACAAGCCACCTCGCAGTCGGAGCTTGGGAGTACAAAAAAGAAAGCACTTTCAATTTTATAATGCTTCTATCCTTTATTACCCCCAACATCCTGTAGCCCCATCTACCGGTAGCTGACCTAAATTTCTAAAGCAAAACGTAGACAAGTAGAATTAACACATTTATTATTAAATTTGATACAATTAAAATTGTTAACCTAAATTACTAATTCTACTAAAACAGTTATTTTTAGTCCTTATTACTATAGAAGTGCATGCGAAAAAGCCGCGCTGTTCCGGTATCCTGAAAATATAAGCTGAAGAGTCAGGCTAAGCAGGCTAATTTATATGCTGCTTAAATATCGCAAAGCTGAAGAAAACATTGTTAGGAGTTTTAAAACAATCGGAAAAATACAACTCTGCAATAAATATTGCAACAACAAGCAACAATCCAACTCCTAGAATAACAAAACAGCTATACAAATTCATAACGCCGAGATTGGTAATTGAGTTCTTTGTTGCATCATTTGCCTGTCTTTGAACTTCCCGCGTAATTTTTGCATAGAATCCGTGTTCATTTACCAAATCGACAAGTTCTTGTATAATACGTCATTTCCATTGTAAGAAGTTTGGCATCTATCACATCAACGTCAGACCTTCCACGCATCCCTAATGAGATCATCGTTGATATGCTTATCAAAGCACTAAAGTTGCGGTGTAACGCGATTTTGTTTAGAGCATCAGACACGTTAACAAAAGGTGTAAATAAAAACTGTATTTGTAGTTTATCTAGTTATCTACTTTTGCTTTAGCAGACACGTGCATGACGTCATAAAGTTTTCTAGCTAGTTTGCCGATTTCAAGGCTGCTTTAGCAACGAGTTTCGGTAGTGCAGAGGTTTTAGTTCAGCCAAACGCAGATTTAGCGTGTGGCATATAAAAATGCATCCTCACTCGCAACTTCAGCAAAGCACGTCATTGGTGCCAACATTTCGAAAATTTAATGGGGGCTTACATATACGGATCAGGACTCCTATGGCGAAAATATGTTATGAAGATTGTGATGAAAACGATGTTTTCGTTTCTAATGTTGTTTTAAATAAGACAACCAAAGCGGTAGGGAAAATGGTTCCAGCGAAGTTTAAATCTTTGTACGAAAAAGAGTACAATGTTAAAGTTAAAGGCGAATGATAACAGTAAAGCCCTCTATAATGCAGCGAGGAAACGTTGCAAAGCAAAGCAATGCACGCATATAACCGCAACGTTTCCTCGCTGCATTATAGAGGGCTTTACTGTTATCATTCGCCTTTAACTTTATATCTACTAGCATTTATATCTGCTTATATGTTTGGTTTCAATTATGGTTAGAATTATGTTCACCTGATGAGTTTCAATAAAAACGAAACATGCATGTAGTGATCTATTCTAGCTATAATTGAAACCAAATCCCTTTCTTACTATCTTAATTGAGTACAATGTTGTTTTGTGAGTAGAGAAATAAGAAGAAGGCAAGAGGAGTAGATGGGAGGATAATTTTGGCTTACATTTCTTGAGCGGTCGAAAAACGTGAAATCATTATGGTCGTATTATTCACAGTTCAAGAACATGTAATCAGTTAAAGAAAATGTGGACATAAGCAGGTTTGTGTACATATAAATGCGTTTACGGATATCGTTTATGTGTACAGTCAGTGTTAAATTATTGTCAATGTTTGTAGATTCCACCAGGTAACGGCTTTCTTGAAGCAGCACTCGATAAGGCGCAGACCAAAAAAAAAGCAAGGTATTAACTCGAGAAATTCTTGATAAGTACTTGTTGGTAAAAGTATGTATTTATGATAATGTTATATTGTAGGTCGTCATTATCATGGGAGTTGCAGGAGGATGCAGAATTGGGAAACTGGTCAGCATGACTTTTGATGATGTTGATGACAGAGACCAGATTCCAGATACAAAAACATACCACAAACGGAACGTTTGGATAGCTATTGGAATATTTTTCTTTGTGGTGATAGTTATTTGGTGGGTTATAGCAAAGTATGGCAATGATCGAATTAAATTTCGGCAATTTTGGAGAAGTTTCCTGGCTATTTTAGCAATTTCACTGGGCGGTTCTGATAATCTTACACCGAAAACCACTGCGTTAAAATTACTTGCATTATCTTATTCCATTTATTGCTTACAAATAGATACTTCGTTTAATGCAAACCTAATCAGCGTCCTAACAAAACCTTTATATGGCCAAAGTATTGCCACAGTGGAAGAGCTTGCAAATTCAGGGCTAGCATTGCTGATACAAGGACCGATGTTAAATTTAAATTACAGTGCCGCATATGGTGACAGATTGTACAAAAAACTGCAAAATCGGATGACATATGAACAGATGGTTAATTATTCCGATGCTTTAATGAAAACTGCACTACACCGTAACGTTAGTGCCTTGGTAGCTAAAAAGCGATCAAAATACTGGGGACGAGTGGAGAGTCTGAAGTAGATCAATTAGATGCAAAACTTCTTACTTTGGAAGCGACATTTGTTATGAGGAAAGGTCACTATTTCATGCCTACTTTGAACAAACTCATTAAAATGATATATGAGCATGGATTCAATGACGAAATTTTGGGCGACGCACAAAGCCAAGACAATTATGTAAAGGTTAACTCAATTATCGCGCTCAGTGTTACCCATTTGAATAGTGCTTTTATTTTTTTAATTGTCGGATTGTTGACAGCCACTGTAGTGTTTATTATAGAGCTGTATTAAAAAAATTAAGAAACTTAAATTAGCTTTTTCTGGTAAATTCTTGGTAGTTTATTACTTTCTGTGGCATGAATAAATTAAATTAAGGCTCCAGAAAAATGTAGTTGTTTGACGCAACGAAATTTAAAATCAGTTGATTCGTTCTCCAGTTATTAAGCAAAAATTATTTTTACTGTGTAAGAAATGGGAGTCGAATATTTAAATAAATGCACCTCGTTACCATAGATTTCATAAATTATTTTAGTAATAAAATAAAAGCATTTTCTTCAACACTATAGAAAATGCTTTAAAATGTACGCCGTTATAACCTTTTGAAAGGGTTTTCGGCGGATAACTCTACACTCCCTTTTCTTCTTTTTTTTTTAAATTTTAAATATCTACGGCTGCGTCTTGTAAACTACAGGTTTTAAGTGTTTTCACAAAAAAATCTAGTGCCGTAAGATCTTTAGATTTAGCTGGCCACTCGATTGCTCTTTCTCTGTCATTCCACTTATTAAGAAATCTATTATTTAACCAATACAGGACGGATAATACGTAATGAACAAAGGCTCCATCTTGCTGATAGTGGAGAAGGTTTTCATTCAGTTGTATGTTTCCAGAATCGTGGATTTTCTAGAGCTTCTGTGATTAAAAAATCGATAGCATTTTGCAGTATATTCAAGTACATTTCCCTATTTAAATTTCTTTTATGAATAAAAAACCGATAACAGTGTCCTCCACATGTTTATTTTGAGAGAGATTTGGATTATTATTCACCATATCACTCATTTCCGCGTAAAATTGCATTCTTCAATGTAAAGTACAAAGCAAGTACAAAAATGCAAGCGATATGCTTTTTATTTTGGTGCTTGTTATGAACATGAAAATTCGTTTTTCGTACAAAGTTTATTCTAAATTAAGAAAATAATGTTTAAATTGATGTATTGTCACAAGCCAGAATGCACAGTAAGAAACAAATTCATATTTTAAAATATTATTTTAAAACATTTCTAAATTTCATACAAATGTTACATAAAGGAACACAATTCTTATCAGAGGAAGTTGAATATTAAATCGGTCATAAAATGTTAATAGGTTTTGCTATATAAAGCCAAGGTTACCATTGTATAGGAACACACGTGGCTTAATTTGTTCACATGATGTGATATTCTATATATAAGGGAACCAGAAAAATTGGCAGTCAGTTAGGTTGCAAAGTTAGAGTAACAGTTAGAGTCAGTTGCAGTCCCAGACTAAATTCAACATTCAGCATTAGAACCAGATGGCATTCTGGTGGTGACAAGTCCGTCCTCATGAAACCTTTAGATTATGTAATGTAAGTAAGTTTATAAATTATATTTTAATAAGATTGTCCTGTTGTTATAAATTAATCGTAAATATATACTAATGTTAAAAATGGATTGGTTATTTAATTGGGGTTGTGTCCAGACATTGAGCATGGTTTGATTTATTAAGTATAAATAGGATCGTGACAGTATTTTGTTACAATAAAGTAGTAGTTAATGTAATACACAAGTAAATATGTTGCAAGCTTCACATTGAAATGATTACCAGTTGTATGTTAGTTTATAACCATTCCAATTTATTAAATTTTTTTTATAAAATATAACGTAATAAATTTTCTTTAGTTTTCAACGATCGTTGTAGCCGAAATAAGTCCTAACTTTTAGCAGGAATACAAAAATGAATCTAATAAAACTAGCTGTTTTGGCACTAACAATTTTATTGAAGCATGTCAATTGCACTAATACAGAATTAACATTATGTGTATCTCACGTAAGTTCAAAATTGTTCTCAAATGACGTCACAGTTTATTACGTATTCGAAGATTTAAAAAGTTTCCCTGTTCTTGTTCACATTAATAACCCGCGTATTATTGTGGACATTAAAAAACCTATCAGAATGTCATGGAATTTTCATACTAGCTACGTCATACAAACTAACGGACCTACTTTTTTGAACAAAACCTTAAGCAAGCTCAAGAAAAGTTCAATTTGGAACATAAATGAATCTCCAAGAGGAAATTTTTTAGTAATAACTTCTTTAAGTGGCAGTTTAAATAATTTATTTGAAATTCTTTGGAGTTACGATATAATAAACACGATGGTAATAGTATATAATGGAACATCACTTCCGGAACTACACACATCTGATCCGTTTGCAAAACAGAATAAATGTGGAAAAGAAGTAAAAGTTGTTTTTTCGCAACTTTGCGATCTTAATACTACAAGCAAATTTAACAGAACCATTAAAAATATGAATGGATGTTCAATTACAGTAGATAAGACGTTAATGAAAACTACATCTAAAGAAGCAGCGGGGCTAGCGCTTCTTTATCGCATTGTACTTTTTGTTGGAAAAGTTTTGAACACAGATAACGTGAATGGATATATATTTGAAAATGTAATGGAAGACCTCTACAACCATAGTCAAGGTATAATGCTTTATGTTGGACTAACAAGAGGCAATGAATTGTTGAGTAACTACGACTTGAGCGAAATATTATATTACGATAAGCTTGTCTGGGTGACCCCTAAAGCTAACAAGATCTATGGTTTTCGAATAATTGCTAATATTTACGAACGTAACGTTTGGATCGCTATTGCTACGTCCTTATTTATGGTGGTTATCATTTGGTGGTTGATTGCAAGACACGTTAATGATCGAATTGAGTTTCGGCAATTTTGGAGGAGTTGCTTAGCGGTAATGGCAATTACATTGTGCGGTTCTGACAATCTTGGACCAAATACCAAGGCGCTAACGTTTCTGGCATTATTTTATTCTATTTATTGCTTAGAAATAAATACTTCATTGAATGCCAACTTGATCAGTGTGCTGACAAAACCTCTCTATGGCCAAGGTATTACCACAATAGAAGAACTTGCAGAGTCAGACTTGGCATTGCTGTTACAAGGGCCTGCAACTCGCAAATTGAATTTCAGTGCAGCATATGGTGAAAACTTGTTCGAGAAATTACAAAACAAGTTCATATATGTACCTAGAGTTAATTTGTCTGATGTTTTAAGCAGAATCATATTACACCGTAACATTAGCACGGTGATTGGCAAATCAGCGGCTACACCAACAGGAATGCGTGGACGGTCTGTAGTTGATGTGATGGATGCGAAACTTCTTACTTTGGAAATGACGTTTTATACAAGGAAGGGTCACTATTTTATGCCCACTTTTAATAAAATTATCGGTTTGGTAAAGGAACATGGATTGTATGTAAAGTTTTTGCGCGAAGTACAAAGCCAAGCAAATTATGTAACGGACAACTTACATACTGCACTCGGCATTTTGCATTTGAGTAGCAATTTTATTATTTGGGGAGTTGGATTGTGTTTTGCTACTGCAGCATTTATTATAGAACTTTTATTCTTCAATTATTTTGAGCAAATAAACAACTGGTTATTTTATTCGAAGCGGTTGGTAGTTGCACTCTATAATAGAGTCATTACCATTACTAACTTCAGAGATTAAGTAGAGGCGGACGCGGTTCATACCCGATCTTAGAAACTAAGAGAAACAAAATATTGCGTTACAAACTAATTAAAGAAAATTTTACTAATCTTACCAAACAACCTTCTACAAATAATGGTGATTGGCCATGATGTAATCGCTCAACTGAAATGCAGTGCTTTGCTTGTTCAAAACTTACACGTTGTGCAAGAGTTTTAATTGGTTTCGAGCACATGCAGCTTGTTTTAAAACCGTTTATAAAATGTGTTTACTATTTTTTTAGAGAGCAAACTGCACACTAATACTGGTGAGAAAATTTCACTGAGTTGTGTTACTGTTGATTGTGAAGCATGAACCACTTGTTACGTTAGTACAATTTTTAATAACTGTGATGATTTTGTTGCTTTCTTTGCATTTAACAATTTACATAATGTAACAAGCAGCACTTAATGCTAATATATAGTTATTATCATTCCATCAGTTGGAACATCTACGATATTTCTCCATCTAACTTTGTTTTTGGCAATAAGCTTGAGATCGTTCCAGAATTTTCCTATTTCGTTTGCCTCCTTCAAGACTGTTCTCCTTTAAGACAATTTCGGCTTATCTCGTTCCCTGCTGCCTCGAGGGTTCCAATCTTAGGCGTTTCTTGCGATGTCGATCGGTGGCCAACTCTTCTCGCTTCATCTTTCTAACTTTGTAGTTTTTGTTTCATGTGCTATGCATATGCTCTGCTACAACTAATCTTCAAAGGAAAAAATGAAGAGAAGCGAGGAATACGTTGAAGAAGAGTGTCATGATTCCAGAACATAAAGAAATAAGCCGTAATAAATTTCAAAAAACTTCAGCATATGGCAGTCAATAGAAAAAAGTTCAAATAAGTGATCGCCAAACTCTGTAATCAAGAAGAGCACCTAAAGAAGTAGCATTAAAAAATAATTATTTACTTTAAATAAAATATTATAAAGCCGATTTAAAACAACAAAGAAAAGTGGACCTCTTCAAAGGTTTAAACCCATAACCTTTATTTTATACAACAGATGCTCACTCTCTGAGCTATAGAGGCAATAATTATTAATGGATAAGTTATTTAAAGCCTTATTTGTATTAAATTCTCAAGTAAACTACCATCAGGAGATGTAAACAAAAATGTTATCTTTTCATTTAGGCCAACTGCAAGTAATAAAATTCTTCTATGGTAATAATAATGAAATTATTCGTCTTTTATATGTTAAAACGCCATGATGATCTTGAATTCACTGTATATATATTTTTTTCTTGATATGGATATGCAGTACATATTTTAACTAATGCCTTCTTTATTTGTTAAAATGTATTTTTATTTTTTTTTCTTCTCTAATAAATTTGAATGTGAAAGTAAATACTATTATTTTTGAAATATGAAAAACTTTAAGCAAATTGTTTTTTGTTTTAGTACTTGTTATGAATATAAAAAATATATTCAACTTAAGAAAAAGTAAAATAGGTTCGATTTTACAATTATATTTATTATAATAATATATTCTTCAGCCCAGCCTTCGGCTTTGTTCAATGTTTTTATAGAACTGACCACCGGTTACTAATATTCATCCGTACTTATAAAGCTTGATAATACATGTTATGCACAAAGTTTGAACTTGGTACATTAGATAACAGATTAAAGATTTGAAATGCGAAAACAAGTTATATGGAAAAGTTGAAATGCAAAAGTAAACGATGAATAATTAGACAGCCAAAGGTTACATTGGTACAAAACAGATAATAATTTGTCATATACATATTTACGTCGACAAAGATAATGATTAAATGTAATAATAATAAGTAATAAAATGTTAATAAGATATTAATAAATGCAATATTGCTATGATATTTAGAGGTGTTTGATTTGTCTGGAGTATTGTGATTCCTGGAGAGCAGTTTTTGAAATGCTTGCTGCAATTCTATTTCTGATTGGAGTTTTATGAACACTGTAAGGTTTTGATACTCTAACTTTTAAACTCAGGGTTGCGTATTTTTGCTATAATTCTTGTTATAAATTCTAATAATTGTTATTTTTCATATGGTTTGTTTTTACTGAAAGAAAAGAAAAACACAACAGATTGATACGAATTTTATTTATGTTAATTGTAATTATAATTTAGTTCAGAATTGTTCAAAAGGTTTAATTTATAAGAAGTTTTAAACTTACTTGATTGTGCATCGATAAATGTCAGGATGGATGTCAGTGTCAATATGACAAACATATAAAAGGATACTCATGGGCATGAGAATTATGTGTTTGTTAAAAAAATGGGAATCAAAGAGGGAAGACGAAAGATAGAGAATTTTGTTTTAGTTAGTTACGGCTGGTCTTGGTAAATAAATACAGAGAATTGAGATTCTCTGGAAGAAAAAAGAGGAAAAACGAGTCTAAAAGCTATATAAAAGTAATTACGAGTATAAAAGAAGAAAATACAACGAAGTAACAACGAATTGGAAAAAAAATACAGAAGTATTACAAGTAAAAGGTGATCGAGAAAGTTTCTTCGTTTGTGATGGTGGTAAGACCAAGTTGGAAATAATATAAAACAGAGCAGAAGAAGATTCAGATTAAAGGCGAGTATTTGTGGTTACTTAAGAAACCAGCAGAGCGAAATAGAAGTTGGGCACTCAGCGTTTTGCTCGAGCGAAAAATATCCTAATAAGGAAACGCTAAGATAAGTGTTCTATTTTTAAAAAAGGACGATAGTAATTAGTAAAACTCATTTGATTTTTCGGAAACCACATTTAGAAATTCATTTATTAAATAAAACTTTATTTTGTAAAGTTGATATCGTTGTGTGTGTTTATTTCTATTTAAAATTAATTTAAATAACTTATTTTACAAGCTAAATAACGACCCTGAGAAAGTTAGAAGAGCCTCATAGAAAGTTTAATTTAATTGCTTGAATTGCAGACAGTTTAGGGAATTGTTTTCTAGTAGTCACAAGACCACGCATATCATTGCAATATATACAATTACGCGAATGTGACAAAAATAATGTTTAAATTGATTTCTTTGATTACTGTAAAGTATTAGTTCATGTAATAAACAAGTAAATATGCTCTAAGCTCTACATTGAATTGATTACCAGTTGTATGTTAGTCTATAACCACTAAAATTGATTAGTATTTTTTCATAAAATACAATGTAATACATTTTCTTTAGTTTCTAGTGATCGTTGTAGCCGAAATAGATTCAAGCCTTTTTCAGAAATATAAAAATGAATCCAACTGGTTTGGAACTAACAATTTTATTGAAGTGTGTCAAGGTTTATATTTACATCTTGTGTTAATTTGTCTGATACTCTAAGCAAAATCATATTACACCGTAACCTTAGCGCGCTGATTGGCAAATCAGCGGTTACAACAACAGGAATGCGTGGAGGGTCTGTAGTTGATGTGATGGATGCGAAACTTCTTACTTTGGAAATTACGTTTTATACAAGGAAGGGTCACTATTTTATTCCTACTTTTAACAAACTCGTCAGTTTCGTAAAGGAACATGGATTTTATGTAAAATTTATGCGCAAAGTTCAAAGCCAAGCAAATTATGTAACGGACAACTTACATACTGCACTCGGCGTTTTGCATTTGAGTAGCAATTTTATTATTTGGGGAGTCGGAATGTTCTTTATAAGCAAGTGGTTATTTTATTCTAAGCGGTTGGTGGTTGCACAGTATAATAGAGTCATTACTATTCCTAGCTTCAGAGATCAAGTAGAGGCAGACCCTGTTTATAGTCGATCATAGAAACTAAGAAAAAACAAAATATTGCGTTACAAACTGGTTAAAGAAAAATTTACTAAACTCACCACACAACCCTCTACAAATGATGAAGATTGGCCATAATGTAATCGCTAAACTGAAGTGCAACACTTTGCTTGCTTAAAACTTGCCTGTTGTGCAAGAGTTTTAATTAGTTGGTTTCGAGCACACGCAGCTTATTTTAACACCGTTCATAGAAAGTGCCTACTATTGTTTTAAGGAGCAAATTACACACCAATACTGGGAAGAAGATTTCATTGAGTTAACGTATTGAAGGATTCCGTGACGAATTATGTTCCTGCTGATTGTGAAGCATGAACCACGTGTTACGTTAGTACAACTTTTAAAAAGGTTTTGGTACTAGTCATTGTTAGGTATTTAAAACCAAAACTATTTCTGATAAAAACAATGTTCTTCCAACTAGTATATCATTTTAATGCCGTTAACGACGCCTTCTCACTTTTAGCACTATAGTAAATTACTAGTTTATGTAATAAAACAGTAAATGTTAGAAGTTACGCCTAAAATTGTTTTCCACTTCTATATTGGTCTATAAGCATTAAAACTTTTAAATCAATAATTTTCTTATAAAGTTCGAAATGATAAATTTTCTTCAGTTTTCAGTGATAGTCTAGTCCAAATTTCGCTGGGCTAAAAATGAATCTAATTAAGCTAGCTCTTTTTGCAGCTACAGTTTTATTGCATAACTTTGTGGTTTCTCTAGAAACCAACATCAGTCATACAGAGTTAACATCATGTTTATCACATGTATTTCCAAAATTGTTTTCAAATGACGTCACACTCTATATTATTTTTGAAGATTTAAAAGTTGATTTTGTTCTGCTTTACATTAATAACCCACGTATTATTGTTGACATTCAAAAACCTATAAGTTTGTCATGGAATTTTCATTATAGCTACTTAATATATACAACTGGACCCACTCCCTTAAACAAAACCTTAAGCAAGCTTAGGAACAGTTCAATTTGGAACAAGAGCGAATCTCCAAGAGGAAACTTTTTAGTTCTAACCTGTTTAAGGGACAATTTGGAAAACACGTTTGCAGTTCTTTGGAGTTACGATATAATGAACGCAATGGTAATTGTATATAACGGAACGTCACCTCCGGAACTCTACAGGTCTGATCCGTTTGCAAAACAGAATAAATGTGGAAAAGAAGTAAAAGTTGTTTTTTCCCAACTTTGCGATCTTAATACTACAAGCAAATTTAACAAAACCATTAAAAATGTGAATGGATGTTCAATTACAGTAGATAAGCCGTTAATGAAAACTACATCTAAAGAAGCAGCAGGGATGGCGCTTCTTTATCGCATTGTAGTTTTTGTTGGAAAATTTTTGAACACAGATAACGTGAATGGATATATATTTGAAAATGTAATGGAAGACCTCTACAACCATAGTCAAGGTATAATGCTTTATGTTGGACTAACAAGAGGCAATGAATTGTTGAGTAACTACGACTTGAGCGAAATATTATATTACGATGAGCTTGTCTGGGTGACCCCTAAAGCTAACAAGATCTATGGTTTTCGAATAATTGCTAATATTTACGAACGTAACGTTTGTATCGCTATTGCTACGTCCTTATTTATGGTGGTTATCATTTGGTGGTTGATTGCAAGACACGTTAATGATCGAATTGAGTTTCGGCAATTTTGGAGGAGTTGCTTAGCGGTAATAGCAATTACATTGTGCGGTTCTGACAATCTTAGACCAAATACCAAGGCGCTAACGTTTCTGGCATTATTTTATTCTATTTATTGCTTAGAAATAAATACTTCATTGAATGCCAACTTGATCAGTGTGCTGACAAAACCTCTCTATGGCCAAGGTATTACCACAATAGAAGAACTTGCAGAGTCAGATTTGGCATTGCTGATACAAGGGCCTGCAACTCGCAAATTGAATTTCAGTGCAGCATATGGTGAAAACTTGTTCGAGAAATTACAAAACAAGTTTATATATGAACCTACAGTTAATTTCTCTGATGTTGTAAGCAGAATCATATTACACCGCAACATTATCGCGGTGATTGGCAAATCAGATGTTACAACAGGAATGCGTGGAGGGTCTGTAGTTGATGTGATGGATGCGAAACTTCTTACTTTGGAAATGACGTTTTATACAAGGAAGGGTCACTATTTTATGCCCACTTTTAATAAAATTGTCGGTTTGGTAAAGGAACATGGATTGTATGTAAAGTTTTTGCGCGAAGTACAAAGCCAAGCAAATTATGTAACGGACAACTTACATACTGCACTCGGCATTTTGCATTTGAGCAGCAATTTTATTATTTGGGGAATTGGATTGTTCTTTGCAACTGCAGTATTTATTATAGAAGTTTTATTCTTCAATTATTCTGAGCAAATAAAAAACTGGTTGTTTTATTGTAAACGATTGGTGGTTTCACTCTATAATAGAGTCATCACCATTATTAACTTCAAAGATCAAGTAGAAGCGGACGCGGTTCATACTCGATCTTAGAAACTAAGAGAAAACCAAATATTGCGTCACAAACTGGCAAAGAAAACTTTACAAAAACTCACCAGACAACCTTCTACAAATAATGGTGATTGTCCATGATGTAATCGCTCAAGTGAAGTGGAACACTTTGCTTGTTTAAAACTTACTTGTTGTGCAAGAGTTTTAATTGGATTAGAGCACATGCAACTTATTTTAAAACTTTTTATAAAAAGTGCTTATTATTTTTATAGGCAAATTGCACACTAATACTGGCGAGAACATTTCACCGAGTTAACGTCTTGAAGGATTCCGGGACGAAATGTGTTATTGTTGATTGTGAAACATAAACCACTTGTTACGTTAGTAGAACTTGTAATAAATGTGATATTTGCGTTGTTTTCTTTGCATTTAATTATTTACGTAACGTTGCATTGCAGCACTAATGCTTATACATATATAATTATTACTAAAGATATAAACTTCAATTTGATTCCCACTTTTTTCTAAATTTTTTAAAATAACAGTGTAGTTTGTAGTATGCTGCAAAAACTATACATCAAGCATATTTTACAATAATAAAGATGATACGATTTGTTTCGACTGAAGAAATTTTTAAACATGTTTTTGTACTTTTATAAGTCCATCGTTTAGTTCGACCACGAGCACACTTCGAAGAGATTAAGAAGCTGTTACCTTTGATTATATACCTTTATAGATACGCAACCAATGTAATTCGTTTACGCTTAAGTTGAAGACGACTACGCCAAGGGGCGCTGTGCGCCATGCGTCTAGTTTATACTAAGTTCTACGTCGCATACCTGCTACTGTTGGAAACGTACGTCATTTAGCATTTTTTGGGTAGGGACTTTAAACTCGACCTACAATAGAAACTCGTGTTAACACTTAAAATCGGCGACGACAGAATGGTATTGTACATTTTTAGGTTTTTAGTTTAGCCGCTCTTAGTTGGATTCGTCAATGGGAAACAGTTGAGAAACGGAAAAATCCTCCTTGTTTTGAGGGGCTTTTGCTCTCAATTGCGGCTATTTTAAGCCTTTACGCAGACCTAAAAAGGGAAGGTATCCCGTTTTTGCTTACGTCAAGATTAAATCAAGACATCCTTGGAAATATGTTTATATAAATATGTACATTTTGGACAAATTTGCGACACATAATTAATATGAATTTAAATATAATTATATCTGACCAGGCAAATTGTGAATTAGATAGTGACAAATCGCTCTTTTCAAATACAGTAATGCATCAAAAAAGCGATAAGAAAGGCGATGAACCGGAATGTCCTTTTACTGTAAACGTAAACAATGATGACGTGCGTCACTTACAACTTTGTGCTATTACCTACACCGCAGGCTATGCAATTCAAAAATTAACTAAAAGTATAAGTGCAAAAAATGTATGTCGCTTTTGATCGCTTCGGACATTAATAATGTGCATAGAGAAAGAGAATTACTATACGGTTACGGGTACCGGTATTTTTTGATTTTCCTCGATGAAAGGCAGAGAAAATTCTCAACGAGTTTATGTGGAAAAAATTATGCTATGCAATAAAATCAAATGTTGAAATTATCAAGAAAAATTTGCGGCATTAAAAAAAATTGTAGAAAACCCTGCTGCTGGGGGGTTTAATCAAAAATAAATTAGCTACGATTTTCGGCCCTTTTAAAGAACAGACTGTCTGTAAGTCGTAGTCTTTTGGCCACATCAGCCTTTCCACGAAATACCCAGATAATTATTCTAAAATGCTTAGATTGGTGAATCTAGACGCGACAATCGCTTCTTGTTTGTTATTTTGTTTGTGAGAGCTGCGTATTTTCAAGTATTAAGGCCGTTTGTGTTTGTAATTTAATTGTTCATTAGTGTTTTATTTTATAATTATTTCTACCCGCACATAACTTAAAGAATTTTCCTATTTGCATGTAATATTGTATAATATTTTATACCATTTTTGTACGTGCAAGGTGTACTCAAGGAACCCAAAAAAGTGTTTTTTTAAAAATGTATGTCTGTGGGTGACGCTTCTACAGGCGAAAGTACTGGCCGATTTTGATGAAATTTAAAAGCAAGAGTTATATCGAAAATTGTAGTTCCAGTTAAGCTTTTCAAAAAATTCCGAAACCGGAAACGGAAGTTAGACCTCTTTTTTTGGGTAACGTTGTTTTTCCAAAACTAAGTGTTGAAAATTTGAGCACGGAATCTGATAGAACAACTTAAGGCAAATCGAAAACTTTTCCGGCATTTACGTGATTTTAACTCCGCCTATCAATTAGCTTTAGTTAAAAAATATATTTTTTATTTTTTGCATATTTTTGTTAAGTTCCCAAATAGAGATGTTATAGCCATTTTTGTCCGACATCCGAATTATCAACTTTCAGTATTATAAGTTAACGTGTAACGACAGTTTCTCTTGTTTTGAATATATTTAGAACATCAGCTACCTGCTTTGGCGGTCGAACTGGCATAGGCCGACCAGGACAGACCCTTCATCACAATCGACCAGCATATTATTATTTAAGAGTGTTGTTTATAACTTGTTTGGTTGACTGCTTTCTAGATCTCTTAGTACAAACAGCGCAACCTGTCGCTCACGTCTACTACTATTTCAAGAAATGTAATAATTCGTAAACGTTGCGGGTTTATAAGAGTATAGTCAATGGTACTACTCATTGTTAGGTAGTTAAAACCAAAACTATTTCTGATAAAAACAATATTCTTCCAACTAGTGTATCATTTTAATGCCGTTAAAACGATACCTTCTCACTTTTAGCACTATAGTAAATTACTAGTGTATGTAATAAAACGGTAAATGTTAGAAGTTACACCTAAAATTGTTTTCCACTTCTATATTGGTCTATAAGCATTAAAACTTGTAAATCAATAATTTTCTTATAAAGTTCGAAATGATAAATTTTCTTCAGTTTTCAGTGATAGTCTTAGTCCAAATTTCGCTGGGCTAAAAATGAATCTAATTAAGGTAGCTCTTTTTGCAGCTACAGTTTTATTGCATAACTTTGTGGTTTCTATAGAAACCAACATCAGTCATACAGATTTAACATCATGTTTATCACAAGTATTTCCAAAATTGTTTTCAAATGACGTCACTCTCTATATTATTTTTGAAGATTCAAAAGATGATTCTGTTCTGCTTTACATTAATAACCCACGTATTATTGTGGACATTAAAAAACCTATCAGAATGTCATGGAATTTTCATTATAGCTACTTAATATATACAACTGGACCCACTCCCTTAAACGAAACCTTAAGCAAGCTTAGGAACAGTTCAATTTGGAACAGGAGCGAATCTCCAAGAGGAAATTTTTTAGTAATAACCTCTTTAAGTGGCAGTTTAAACAATTTATTTGAAATTCTTTGGAGTTACGATATAATAAACGCAATGGTAATAGTATATAACGGAACGTCACCTCCGGAACTATACACGTCTGATCCGTTTGCAAAACAGAATAAATGTGGAAAAGAGGTAAAAGTTGTTTTTTCCCAACTATGCAATATTAATACTACAACCGTATTTAACAAAACCATTAAAAATGTGAATGGATGTTCAATTAAAGTGCCTGCTGGAATAACTAAAGTTACATTGCAAGAGGCTGCAGGTCTGGTGGTCCTTTATCGTATGATGCTTATCGTTGGTGAAAGTTTGAAGACAGATTTGGTTGGATTCCCACTTAAAAATGAACAAGAGGACGTATACAATCGTAGTCGAGGTATAATATTTGCAGTTGGACTTACAAGAGGAAATGAGTTACTTGGTAATTACGACTTGAGCAAAATATTACATCATGATAAGCTTGTCTGGGTTACTCCTAAAGCTAACAAGATTTATGGTTTTCGAATAATTGCTAATATTTACGAACGTAATGTTTGGATAGCTATTGCTACGTCTTTAATTGTTGTGGTCATCATTTGGTGGTTAATGGCCCTATATTCTAACGATCGACCTAATTTTCGGAAATTTTGGAGAAGTAGCTTAGCCATTCTAGCACTTTCATTGTGTGGTTGTGATAACCTTAAACCTAAGACGAATGCAATAAAATTTCTGGCATGGTTTTATTCTATTTATTGCTTACAAATAGACTCTTCGTTCAATGCCAACTTAATCAGCGTACTGACAAAACCTCTTTATGGACAAGGCATTACTACAATAAAAGATCTTGCTGACTCAGACCTGTCATTGCTGGTACAGGGACGTGAAACTCGTAAATTGGATTTCCGTGCAGGGTACGGCGAAAATTTGTACAATAAACTACAAAATCGGTTTATATTTACAAATGAAATTAATTTTTCTGATGCGCTAAGCAGAACCATTTTACACCGCAACCTTAGTGCGCTGATAGGTGAAACAGCTATAAAAGTAGCAGGAATTTCTAGAGGATCTGACATTGATGTGATGGATGCAAAACTTCTTACTATAGAAATGACGTTTTATTCAAGGAAGGGTCACTATTTTATGCCTACTTTTAATAAAGCGGTCGGATTGGTAAATGAACATGGATTCTATGACAAAATTATGCGCGAAGTTAAAAACCAGGCAAATTACCCAAGAGAGAACCGAATTACTGCACTCGGTATTAAGCATTTGAGTAGCAATTTCGTTATTTGGGGAATTGGATTGTTGCTCGCTACTGCAGTGTTTATTGTGGAACTGTAGTTTTCAAAATATTTAAATACTAAAAATAGATCTTGCATTATATTCTAATCAATATATTGTATTATATTGCCACCACACTCGACAAACTTATTTAATTTAACATACTACAAAACCGAGTAGTTTGTTTTGGCTTAACACACTTGTAGTAAATGTAGTCGCAATATGACATTCTGGTAGAGAATAGTACTCTCTTCCTATCTTTTGGTATATTTCTTATAACAGGTTGGCCGTTCTCATATTTCAATATTCTCTATTTTCCCAGTCATTTTTTTGTGATTTTTTCTTTCCCGTTAAATTCTTTATATAAATGTTCCATTTGACGGCTGGTCTTCCTCTTCTTCTTTTCTCTCTTTTAGCCTTGGTCTATCCATTGGATATAGGCCTCTCTCATATTGGACCATTTTTCTCTCCTTCTGTTCATTTTTTACCTCATGGTAACCAGTTTACTATCTTTTTTGGCTTATCTTATTCTTTCTCCATTTGTTGGAAGTGTTCATGCCCTGTTTTCTATCACTCATGCAGTTGATGTTGTTACCTCTATTTCCCTCCATATTGTTTCTGTTTTTATTTTAATTATCAAGGTGTTTTGCGTTTTCTTAGATAGTCCAGTGCCACTGCTCTTATTTTGTCCCGGACCTATTTAGTTATTAGCCATAATTCACTACCATAAGTTACTACTATACTTCTTCTTTTGACGTTTCGGTATTATACGGTTTCATGTAAGGCCTTAATAATAATTTTGTTATCTTATCCCCTACATCCTTTTCTATTTTCTCGGATTCGAAATTATGGTTTCTAAATAAATATGTTCTGTGCATGCCTTGATTATGCCCTCTTCTGTTTTGACTCCTTCCTGTGCAGAAACTGCAAACAATAACAAATGCATTGTGCTATCTCGTATAAGAACTTTCATTTTTCCACATTTCCTGTACCGCATCTTCAATGCTTGTTCAACATAGATGGCAAACAATATAGGGGGACAGGCACACCTTTGTTCTAGTTCTTTTGTCATTTTCATTTCCCTTGTTAACTTATTCTCTATCTTCATCTTTGTGCCCTTTTTGTTCGAATTAATTTTTCTTAAATTCCCATTTTGCTGATTGCTTGTCATATCTGACATCGTGGGACACAGGTCTAAGCCTTTTGTAAATCCACAAACTTCATATCTGTCTCTACGTTTTTCGCTTTATTCTTACCGAACAAATGTTAGAGAGGCATGAGCGTCCTGGCTTGAATCGACTTTGTTCGTTGCTAAAAGCTTGCATAATATGTTCTTGTATTCTATTTTCTTATTTGCCAAGCTTCCTTCAACCTACTATTATATCTAATTGTATGATTTATGTGCCTACAGACGTAGTCCCAATTTTAATCCTTCTCCTGTCTGCTTTGTGCTTTAACTTACTTCTTGCACTCTACGTATTCCGACGAGTAAATGTAATGCCAAGGGTTAGGCGTAAGCTGAAGGAGCGTAGTGGTTAAAGACCTAATGGACCCCATTACCCTCCGGTACATAACAATAAGCCAAAACCGGGAGTGAACAGGACCAAGCCATGGACCTCATTGGACCGCACTGCTGATGAATATATTGCTTCTTTATATTTAGGTACCCTACTCCATATGTGGACGTATTTTCGTATTTTTTCGTTCTGTCCGTTTTCTTGTCTCTGGCAGTACTACGTATCAAGCTCAATTTGCTCTAGTTTCATCATTTTTTTCCCTTTTTCTTGTAGCTAGTTCTTGTACGTTTCACGTTGCTATTTGTATAGTTCTTTTCCGTTGCCACATTCGTCTGATTCTTAGCTGTTATTTTTTCCATGGGATCAGTTGCTGGCTTATCACCCCAACTTCTTTCTTTACCCGAGCTTGGAACCAGAAGGATGTTTGACATCAACTCATTCTGGCGGAGTTAGTTCTTATAGTTATTATAAATCACAGACATGCATGTAGGTCATGCATTCAGTATTGATCTATGCTTTGTATCTATTTGCACTGTTAGGATTGTTACAACGTCACTAGATATGCAGGAGTTGTTTTGTTTTATATGAAACCATTGTTTTCGGTAAATTGCAGTAGTTACTAACTTTCTGCTACAGCCACGACATTTCTCTACAACCAACGGTTTCATCAAGCTTTGCCCTCATCATGCGGTTTTCATGTATGTTACAACTGTTACGTTTTATGTAAGTGTAAACCTTGTAATAACTTTGTCTTAAATATATTATTCAAGCTTTTCAACAAAACTTATTATACCATCGCGCAGACATTTACTGGCGTGACAATATTAAAATACGTGTACTATGACGGTTTTTTGTTATGGGGTCGGTGTTGCGAGTGGGATTTTACGTTGGTTTTTACGTACAACCTCGGTGAAATGCTCGGGCGCCAGATTTTGTAATGTAGTTTACTCTCCCAACAGGCTTCACTAAACGAGGGCTTGTCTCTGGAAAGTCGGCCGTTAAACTAATCTGGAAGAATTACTTCCACCAGGAAATAAATTATAGCAAATAATTTGTTAATTTGAATGGGATAGTTTTACGTCTTTTAAGTCAAAATAAGAAATTTATTAAAATAATAAAACTGATATATGCTTTCGAAATACTAAGAAGGGTGATCCTTCCATTATTACAAATAACATTAATTTCAGTGAAATAATATGTTTAATTTTCAAACAGGATAAGTGCTTTTTCAAGTTAAAATCAAACAAAATTCTAGCAATTTGTAAGTTCTGGTCAGGTTCTGTAAATACGAATTTACTAGCTGGTAAAAGAGGTCTAAGTAAAATTTGGAGAGAAGTTGGATGGCAGGCAAGCTTTTTACGAAAAACATTGTTCCGGTGCGATCACTCGGCGTGTGAATTTTTACTTAAAGCGCAACCAGCGCGTTTTTGGAAAACTAGGACAACAAAACCGAAAACAAAACAAATTTTGATGATATTTAAAATTGCTGTGTCCAGGATGTCTCGTTACAAGTTAGTTCTAACGAAAATTTACTTTCGGCGTTTGTATATTTTAATGCCGTTATAACACTATTTCCTTATTTAATATTTCAGTAGATTACTAGTTCTACATAAAATTTTGTTATACTTTTATGTTGGTCGATAACCATTAATGTTGTAAATCAATAATCTTCATATAATGTACCAAATAATATATTTTTTTAAGTTTCGAGAAATCGTCTTAGCAAAAATAAGTTCAAGCCTGGAACGGGAATGTAAAAATGGTTATAATTCAGCTAGCTGTTTTTGCACTAACGGTTAACGCTGAATTTTCACTAAATGCCAAGAACAGTGATACAGAATTAACATCATGTTTATCACATCTAGTTCCAAAATTGTTCACTAATGACGAAACAATTTATTTTATTTTTGAAAATTTTAAAAATGTGGCAGTTTTTCTTGAAATAATTACCCCACGTATTATTGTGGACATTGAAAAACCTATCAGAATGTTAGGGAATTTTCATTACAACTACATAATACACACTACTGGACCTACTACCTTAAACAAAACTATACACAAGCTGAAGAAAAGTTCAATTTGGAACATTAGTGAATCTCCAAGAGGAAATGTTTTGATTGTAACTTTTTTCTGTGGCAAATTGGAAAATGTGTTTGAAATTCTTTGGAGTTACGACATAATAAACGCAATGGTAATTGTAAATAACAGAACATCACTTTTAAAATTATACACGTCTGATCCATTTGACAAAGCGAACAATAATGTGGAAATGAAGTAAACGTTGTTTTCTCTCAACTTTGCAATGTAAATACTACAAGAAGATTTAATAAAACCATTACAAATATGAATGGATGTCCAATTAAAGTGCCTGTAAAATTAACTAAAATTACATTTAAAGAGGTAATAGGTACCCTCCTTCTTTATCGTATGTTGCTTATTATTGGTAAAATATTGAGCGCAGATGTAGCCGGATTTATAGGTAAAAATGAACAGGATGACCTCTATAATCGTAGTCAAGGTATAGTACTTTATAATGGACTAACAAGAGGCAATGAATTGTTGAGTAACTACGACTTGAGTGAAATAATATATCGCGACAAATTTGTTTGGGTTGCCCCTAAAGCTAACAAAATCTATGGTATTCGACTAATTGCTAATATTTACGAAAACAACGTTTGGATCGCTATTGCTATGTCTTTTATTGTGATGGTTCTCGTTTGGTGGTTAATGGCAATACACGCTAGGGATCTAACTAATTTTCGGAAATTTTGGAGAACTTGGTTAGCCATTTTAGCAATTTCATTGGGTGTTTTTGATAATCTTCGACCAAAAACCAATGCGATAAAATTTCTGGCATTGTTTTATTCCATTTACTGCTTACAAATAGATTAGCAGCAAACAAATTATTATCTTGTCTGTAGAAATCTTTTGAAAACATATTTTTCTTGCATATTTCACAAGATTTCCAGATTTCACGTAGAAATGTTGTATCTTCACATCCAGACACACAACACTTGACGTACCCCATTCTGTAAATTAAATACAGTCTGAGAATAATTAAAATATAGGTAGTTGAGTACCTACTAAAGGATAACAAATTATTATAATTAGAAATAAAAATAGAATAAGCATGGAACTGTGTACTTACATTAACAACGTGCGTAGCTAAATTTATTTAAATGCACAATAGTTATTTACGTCACTAGTCCGGGAAGTGACATATTAAAGTTAGTATGAGTTTAGATATTTGCGGACGAGGCGACGAACGGAGCCGAGTCCTAAATTTCTAAACGAATGCTTTAATAATCACTTCACGGACGTGTATCGTACAAAATTTTATTTCATTACTGCCAAAACCATTTTTTATTTGAATATTTTCTTTTTATAAAATGGTCATTTTTAAAATTTATATTCTGTCAAATTAAACATTCGCTGTTGGTATTTCATCACAGTATACTTATACGGAGTGATCGAAAATGATTCAAGGTCACGTGACCACGATCTGGTCGCATTATTATCAAAAATGCGTTTCGATGTGTCCGCGAACCTGTTGTTTATCAATACTTAGATCCCTGGAATCCATTAGCGTACGCGCATTTTACCTGTCAAATGTCGTAATAATAACAGTTATTGTTTTCTTTTGTGTTATTGTTCTCGTTTTTGTAATCCCCACGTTATAACAGTTTTTTCAAAACTCAAAGTTTGTATTCGTTCCCTTTATTAGGTAAGACAATAAAATTACAAAGTTTATTTTAAATGAGGGTGATAACAGGTGTGTAATTTTAGGTTAATATGGTGTTTACAATAGAGCATGATAAATTTATTTTGGAAGCGTACTTTAGATCCGGAGAACGTGACCAAAATGGTGTTTGGCAGTACTCTTATCCCTCCTGTTTCAATCAGTTCCAAGAGCATTTTCCCAACGAAGCAGTTCACTATGAAATTTTTAGTCAACACGTTCGTCGTATTATTCAACGGTACCACGAAACAGGCAGCGTCTGCAAAGGAAAGTCTACGGGCAGGTCATCTGTACTTACCGAAGACACTGTACATGATATTCAGGAACGAATGGATGCAAGTCCCAACAAATCGTTAAGATGTTTATCTGCTCAAACAGGTAATGAGCATAATGTTGTTTTTGTAATTGATTTATCTATGTTAGTTTCAGGTCTTTCATACGGATCGTGTCAGAAGGCTTGCAAACAAATACTTCATATGCACCCGTACAAAGTGTCGGTGGTGCAAGAGTTGCTACCAGCAGATTTTGGAAAGCGTCGACAATACTGTACATGGTTTAATGAAAACTTCAACAATGATGACATTTTGGATCTGACATTTTTCAGTGATGAAGCCTGGTTTCATTTAAGTGGCTACGTAAACTCGCAAAATTATCGTACGTGGTCAACTGAAAATCCCCATGTATATCGGAAGACCTCATTTCATCCCCTTAAAATTGGGGTTTGGATTGCAATGTCGAGAAGAAGAATAATTGGCCCTATTTTTTTTAATGAAAACATCAATGCACATTATCAACGCCTACTTTTAAGACCGTTTATTGATCAACTCCACGATGACGAACTGCAGCATGGGTTCTTCCGGCAAGATGATGCAACAGCTCACACAGCAGGTGCAACGTTGAACTTTTTAAGGGAATTCTTTGATGAACGAATAATAAGTAGAGGTCGTTGGGCACCGCGATCGCCCGACTTAACACCTCTCGACTACTTTATGTTTGGCCATCTTAAGAATGTTGTATATGCAAATCGTTTACACACAATTGAGGAGTTACAAGAGGCCATAGTAAATGCCGTGAATGAAATCACACCGAGACAGTTAGTAGCCGTTTTTGAAAATATGAAGCGCAGGGTCAATGTTTGTTTAGACAATGATGGAGGGCATTTCGAGCAGTTATTGTAACAACTGTCTTACAAAGAATTTGATTTTTGTATTCATTTAAATTGTGTCATTGAAAAATGTGTTTTTTATTAATTTAAACTGTTATTAAATTGTTAAATTGAGTAATTATTGTAAGCAACAATCAAGAAAAATGTGTTTTTTTTATTAATTAAATTGTGTTATTAAATTATGTTATTAAATTGTCTTGTTTTTTTAACCTATAGGTTAACTTTTGGAATATAAAAATTTACTAACATAAATCGTAATTTACAACAAGAAAAGTCTTTAAAAGTCCCTAACAGTAATTATTTCGCTAAAAAAATGGTGCACCAACATTCATATAAAGAACACGCCACTCATTTTTAAATTTCCCGCGCTATTTAAATTACTATTGCACGCCAGTGGAATTAGTCAAGATCACATTAAGTAGTAAGCGGACAAGATCAAATCAGTATGAAGCGGCACGTTCAATCATTTTCGATCGCACCGTATATACAGTAGCGAAAGCGCCCATATAACGCCTGGTAAGCTATAACTAGTGGCGCTCCAAGCGGTTGATAAGTTAAACTATCGTTTAAATTATGGCGGGTTTTAAATTCTAATCCAGTTCGTTGTTGTTACCATATTTTTAATAAGCAAAACAGAAAAATTACGAGCTACATTATATAATGGTTTTTAACTAATACAAAGATAATGCCAGTAATATGATTTATTAACATTTATAAACTGCGAATCTTCAAAATGCAGCGTGCACAAAGTGCAGTTTTTATTCAAATATCCAACCTCCTTTTCACGTTAATCTTCACTTCTACAGTTTACAACCCCCTGTTTTGATCTAAAACGACGAGAAAGTTAAACTTTAATGTATTAATATTTATCAGAATTAATTACCTTTTTGGATCTTTGGGAAATGTAAAAAACTAAGGTTAGGATTCTTTCCTTCGTTGTTTTCGCAGTTTACGGCGGAACATGCGCTCCCTTTTGAGACTCTCATAATAGATTGGTATATCACTAATCACATTTTTATAAAAACACTGGCAAACAACTTGAAAATTGTTCTTATAACGTTCAAAAAGCAGAGAAACACTACTACCGTCAGCTGTCAGATTTTAGTGTATCTTGTTCGCCGCTTGGTGCTATAATTACCATAAATGCCCTTTACTTTCGCTACTGTATATATAAGTATACTGTGATTTCATTTTAAATCACTCGTTGCTTAGCTACAAATAGATGTGTTTGATGAATTTTTCTCCAAGCAGTCCGGGAAGGGCTGCTAAGCAACACTTCCCGACCTTGGCCTGTAATGAGCCATTTCCCGGACTCAAATCAATGACGTAAAGTGGTATATAGCGTACAGTATGAAATAAAAATGTTTCTTGATTAACTTCAACCTTCGCAATCACTACAAAATCACATAATAAAACACAAATTAAACAGAACCACAAGTAGAGGTTAGGAAAACCGATAACAATGTGCGAACATGAGGAACGAAACGTGACGAAACGGAGATTGAGAATGACATGTGATTTGCGATAACATGCGTATGCGTCACGATTACTGAAGGTTAAAAAACAATTTAAAAAGTACTAGTGCTGCCATTCTCTAATCGCGAGTGTAACTTTTAGTGTGGATACAAACCAACATGAGCCCTCTCCATTT
The DNA here is from genome assembly GCA_958336395.1 of Ctenicera cuprea. NCBI lineage: Eukaryota > Metazoa > Arthropoda > Insecta > Coleoptera > Elateridae > Ctenicera > Ctenicera cuprea. Next base: position 2,428,096 of record OY284493.1, read on the forward strand.
AGCTCAAATATCTATAAAAGTTAAGTGATTTGTGTTTTCACCTATCCAAACGCTCTCCCTCCTCCTCCTCATTTTCCTCCTCCTTCTCTTCCTCCTCCTTTTCCCCCTCCTCTTCCTCCTGCTCTTCCTCCTCCTTCTTCTCCCCCCCCCCCATTGTCCCCCTCCTTCTCCTTCTCCTCCTCCTTCTCCACCTCCTCCTCTTGTTCTTTTTCTTCTTCTTCTTCCTCCTCCTTGTGCTCCTCCTGTTTCTCCTCCTCCTCCTCCTCCTCCTCCACCCCTTCTGTTCAACCCATCAAGTCTTTACCTCTCCAAGCTTTCATCCTATCACCTTCTCGCCTTGGGATCACAAGCGCATGAGGTTATAGTTCAGACCACGGGCTACCTAAAGTGTTAAAATTACTATTTTCTTGGTAACATCTTTTGGAATAGACGTTCTTTGAATGAAAATGCGGCAACATATGTGGGAAACACGTCCCTGGCAGTTGTCAATCAAACGATTGGCAAACGTTTCTTCCATGGGGGGGGGGACTACAAAATACCCGATTTTTCAATTTTTACATATACATAAATTGCAGAGGTGTACTTTATCACACTGAAAATTTAATAGTATATTATGCAACAAGTTTTATAAACGGCATTTTAGTCACAAGTTTTATTAGGCACGAGCGGAGCGACTGTTGATTAAAACGAGTGTCTAGAAGTTTATAAAACGAAGTGCGTACTATATTTTTTCTACGACCATCACAAAAATACTAAAATTTGTAAATTATTTGATTATCTTAAGCCATATTAATAAACATGACAGATTGCCGACAAGCAACAGCTGACTTGATTTTTAGTTTCAATTGATTTTTGCGAATAAAAAACCTAGAGCTAACTTCATCCCGTGACTAAAGCGCACAAAGTCACAGCTTGTCGAGGTGTATTAAAAGATCACTTAGCGCCATGGAAACATATACGATAAATGGCATTTTAAAGATGGAAGTAGAAAAAAAAATTGTCATCACATTTATTATAATAAAACAGCTTTTAAAGGTTGACAAATATTAAATTAAATGAAAACTTTAGGAAGGCATAGTCAAAAATTTGTTTTATTGAGCGCGCTGTTTTATTTTTAACTCGTCTTTCTTGCTAAATAAGTAAAAAATTTAAAAATTGACAGGAGTAACTCTTATGCGCAAAACATCGGTCGTTTTAGTAAAAATAAAGTTACAGATTTACAAAAATACGAATTTTACAGAAAAAAATTTAAATAACGTTCTAGATGCGGCGGATGTTTCGTCGACCGCCGGTCACGCTGGCTTGCTGCGTATCCACTACAACGAGTATATTTACTTCTTCCTCTACCTCACAGGAAGCCCACCATTATTGTTGAGTTTATCGCGAGCATCATAAGGATACAGAAAAAAGCGATTGTTATTTAGATTTTAAAAGTGGTTGACTGATTTTAGTATAATAATTTCTTTAACAGCACAAACTGACAAAAGTGAAATTAAAGCAACGGTATTAAAATTTCAGTAAACAGGAAGATAAATATAAACAAGCAGTTTTGTGGTATTTTTCAAAGATAAAGAAATGTGTCGAGAAATCCCTGAAAGCATTTGAAATTTACATGGTAAGACCGAGGATAAGCGAAGAAAATGAGACAATTTTAAAATTAGGTGCTAAAGTCAAGAATATGCTTGTTAAGCAAAACTGCTTGGCACAAGTTTTGTTATAGTGGCTTATTAATAAACAAATACCTTAACGTAATCAAAAGCAAACAAAAGGTTTACCATTAAATAAGGAAGCTTCTGAAACAATAGCAAGCAAGAAAGTTACAATGGACCTATTTTCAAATTAAAAAATGCGCATTTTGTCAACAGAAAAAACAGAACAAGTAATACAGGTTTAGATAAAAAAAGAGAAAATAGAATTAAAACAATTGCTGGGGTGAATTTGATTCGTTTAAATAAAACACGCGATTTGTAGCTTATTAAATAAAACAACATAGCAGTTGTCTCAATAAAATTATTCCATAAAATACATTTATAATTTGTTTAAAATGAACATATAGCAACTATTTGTATAATACTGTTGAACTGCCAAACTATCCAGAAAAATATATGTAGTGAGTGACCTAAGAAGTCGAAGCCAGAAAAATACAAAGTTAACGTCAGATTATGGCTGACGCAACCAGCTAGCATCTTGCGCCCTACTGCCTGATCCAGAACACACCCAGTTTATCTACTGGTTGTAAACGGCGTCTACCTTTACTGCATCTTTGAAAATAAAAGTGAGATGTGAGAAGTGAAGAGTGTAGCTGCAAATCGATAAATTAAATATCTTAATTCCAAACAACAGAGCGAAACCACCAACAGATTAAAACTAAAAAAGATATTATTTTAAAAAAATTGAAAAATACGAGCTCTATAATAAATACTGTTGTAGCAAAAAACAACCCAACTCCCAAAATAAGAAAACTGCTACTTAAATGCATAATGCCGAGTGCAGTATTTAAGTCCTCTGTTTCATAATTTGCCTGGTACTGCATATCGCGTATAATCTTTTCATATAATCCATGTTGCTTTATCAATCCGACAAGTTTGTTAAAAGTAGGCATAATATAGTGACCCCTTCTTGTCAAGCACGTCATTTCCATAGTAAGGAGTTTTGCGTCCATCACATCGACAAACCCCTTACTCATCCCTCTCATTGTAACCTCTGATTTACCTATCACCGAACTAACGTTGCGGTATAATATGGTTCTGCTTATAGCATCAGACATATTAACTATAGGTAAATATACGAATTGCTTTTGTAGTTTATTGTACAAATTTTCACCATAAGCTGCACTGAAATTCAATATACGAGTTGCAGGTCCCAATAACAGCAGCGACAGATTTGATTCTGCAAGTTCTTCTACTGTAGTAATACTTCGGCCATAAAAAGGTTTTGTAAGTACGCTGATTAGGTTGGCATTAAACGAAGTATTGATTTGCAAGCAATAAAGAGAATAAAACAATGCCAGAACTTTTAGCACCCTGGTGGTTGGCTTCAGATTATCAGAGCCACACAACGAAATTGATAAAATTGCTAAGCAGCTCCTCCAAAATTGCCGAAATCCAGTTCGATCGTTAACATACTTTGCCATTTTCCACCAAATTATAATCACCACAGTTAAAGACATAACAATAGCGATCCAAACGTTTCGTTCGTAAATATTAGCAATTATTCGAAACCCGTAAATTTCGCTAGCTTTGGGCGTAACCCAGACAAGCTTATCGTAATATAATACTTCACTTAAGTCGTAGTTGTCCAATAATTCATTTCCTCTTGTTAGTCCAAATGATAAAATTATACCGTAACTATGGTTGTAGAGGTCATGCTGCATATTGTTAAGCAGAAACTCATCAAACTTTTCTGTGTTTAAAATTTGTCCAACCAAACGGATCAAACGATATATAAAAACAAGAGTTGCCGTTTCTTTAGACGTTATTTCAGAAAATCCATCAGGCACTGTAATTGAACATTCGTTTAGATTTCTAATGCTCTTGTTAAAGCTGCTTGTAGTATTAATATTACAAAGTTGAGAGAAAACAACTTCTACTTTATTTCCACATTTGTTCCGTTTTTCAAAAGGATCAGACGTATATAGTTCCGGAAGCGATGTTCCGTTATCTACTATTACCATTGCGTTTATTATATCGTAACTCCAGAGAATTTCAAACGTTTTTTTTAAATTTCCACTTAAAGAAGTTAGAACTAAAAACTTCCCTTTTGGAGATTCACTTATGTTCCAAATTGAACTTTTCGTAAGCTGGTTTAAGGTTTTATTCAAAGATCCATTAGTCTGTATTATATAGTTATAATGAAAATTCCATGTCATCCTGATGGGTTTTTTAACGTCAACAATAACACGTGGGTTGTTAACGTGAAGAGGAACTGAAACACTCTTTAAATCTTCAAAAATAAAATAAAGTGTGGCGTCACTTGAGAACAATTTTAGAATCACTTGTGATACGCATGATGTTAATTCTGTATTCCGGCTTGTTATTTCTAGAGAAAACACAACACGATTCTGTACAATTATTAGTGCCAAAACAGCCAGTTTAATTAGAAGCATTTTCAAATTTCTGAAAATAGCTTGCACTTATTTCGGCTGCAACGATCACTGGAAACTGATGTATGTATGTACTTTGTATTTTGTGTTTTGTACTTTACAAACAAATTATTAATCAATTAATGGTTACAGCCCAACATTAAATTTGAAATCAATTTTATGTAGATTTGTAACATATTTTCTTGTTTACTACATAAATTAATAGTTTACTGTAGCAAAATACACCAATTTCGAGATTGTTTTTAAAGAAATAAATCTCCATTACAAACCACATATTACGTACCTCATAATTGCACCAATATTATTTAACAGGCTTTAAGCCTTATACAGTTTTATACAGTCAACATTACCATTACAGAAAAGAAAACACATACGGACAGGTACTTAAACGCAAACTCGCATCACCACCCAATGCAGAACGCCGCTGTGCTTAAAACTCTAACAACTAGAGCAGTTCGAATCTCAGATGCAAAACACCTACAACAAGAGAAAACTCATCTCTGGATGTTACAACAAAACGGTTATACAGCCACAGCAATTCACAAAGCAATCCGCAATGCGGAACAGCTTTCTACCTTACAATAAAGGAATTACTGATAAGATAGCATGTTCTTAGAAGGTACAACATTAAGACAGCCTTCAGTACTAATTAAATTCTGGGAAACGGTTTCAGATCCGCAAAGGACCAAATCTTAAGTTTAAAATCAGCCGGGATCTACAACATCCCTTGCTCTTGTGATTCAAACTACATCGGACAAACTGGTAGTTTTATTGAGTTAAAATTGCGACCGCACAAAAGTAATTGCAGAAACAAATGCATCACTAAATCTGCGGTTGCTAAACATCCTGGTTTTATCTGAGCATAATATGGACTTACAGAGAGCTCTAGTACTCGCCAAAGTACCTCATTACTTTCTCGTATCATACGCGACACAATTTAAATTGAGAAACAACCTAACAACATAAACAGATAAACAGTAGTTTATTCTCTAAGAACTCGTGGAGACCACCGATCTCACGATCATGCTCCACCGAATTCGTATTCGCCCAACGGCGACAGTCAGCCAGAACTCCGCCGTTCTGCCGACTGGCTCAAAGGGGTTTAAATACCTCAGCATCCCGAATTTGAATTCAGTGCTCTAATCACTCTAAAGATGCCAGCTACAATGTCTTGCAAAACGTTAGTTTGTGTGGGTCTACAAACAGCCAACAAGCATAAGCCAATTAGTATTCTTGTCCTGGCAAACAAGATACAATACGATCAAACCCTTGTCCGCCGCAAGGTTTAAGTATCTTAGCACACGGCTCTGTTTAGGCAGGCTCAAATTTTTAGAGCAAATGCTTGTAAAGGCAGACACGCTACAGGTTGGTCTTTACCTGATTGTGCTGGGTGTAATCCCCAAATGACGACGGGCTCTAAGCCGAAAGTATATTGTAATATTGACATTTCAAGAAAATGTGAAAATATTAAAGAATATATGTTTATTATTCAGTTTCGTAGCTAAATAGGATAAAGGTTGCCACTGAGTTCTATCCTAACTGTGAATTGGTAGGACTTAGATTGTCATTATGTCTGGTACTGTAAGATTAGTGGCAAGATTGCTTAGGGAGATTATGCTCACTACTTTTTATGTACAACTAGCACTCCAACTAGCAACCACACAGTTAAAATTACTAATTTTAAAAGCAACTGTTTGCAATGTTCTCTATCCTGTACAAACATTGCACAGGACAGGGAAAAATAAAAAAGACTGGGAGAGACCTACGTTCAGGAGTAAACGAATATCTTCTTCTTCTTATAGTGCCATAACCTATTCAGGGCGTTGGCCACCTCTCTCCTATGTCTGTGTTTGGTGCGCGGCGATAGATATTTTGCACAGACAGACATAGAGGACCTACAGTTTAACGTGGGCTCCGAACCACAGGAAGCGCATGCACTTCTTCTCCAGAAAGGTTTTCCTGGGAAAAAATCCACCTCGCTGGTTTGCCGTTGCCTTGCGAGGGAGAACGACCGGGCCGGGGATCGAACCCGGATCCGCTGCATTCGTAGCCCGCGCGCTTACCACTGAGCTACGGCCTTCGTATTAAACGAATATAGGTTGAACTAAATGTTTTCTATAACGTGCGCAAGCCATCGATTTTTGCAATATAACCACACGCTCAGCACACGCACTAGCACTCTTATAGAGTTATTCCGTATTGCAATCCACTATGGAGGTTTAAAAATATAAATTACTCACCGCTGCTGGAGTTGCTAATTGAAGTAATTTTCTCAACTGATCAATTGCTGTGGATAGTTTGCATGTTATCCGTTGCACATGAACGTGCCACCGCCCAAAACGAAGACGAACACGAAGACAAAAACAAAGACGGAGACGAAGACGAAGACGAAGACGAAGACGAAGACGAAGACGAAGACGAAGACGAAGACGAAGACGAAGACGAAGACGAAGACGAAGACGAAGACGAAGACGAAGACGAAGACTAAGACTAAGACGAAGACGAAGACGAAGATGAAGTCGAGGACGAAGACGAAAACGAAGACAAAAACAAAGACGGAGACGAAGAAGAAGACGAAGACGAAGACGAAGACGAAGACGAAGACGAAGACGAAAACGAAGACTAAGACTAAGACTAAGACTAAGACTAAGACTAAGACTAAGACTAAGACTAAGACTAAGACTAAGACTAAGACTAAGACTAAGACTAAGACTAAGACTAAGACTAAGACTAAGACTAAGACTAAGACTAAGACTAAGACTAAGACTAAGACTAAGACTAAGACTAAGACTAAGACTAAGACTAAGACTAAGACGAAGACAAAGACGAAGATGAAGTCGAGGACGAAGACGAACACGAAGGCCACGACCATAACCATGACCACGACCACAACCACGATTAAGACCATGACCATGACAACGACGACAAAGACGATGATGATAATCTAGAATATTAAATGGTAATTTAGTTCTTGTAGCTTGCATTGCTGTACACGCAAAAACATTTTACAATATGTGTACTGCAGCTGTAACTATAAGAGAATAACTGAAGGATAGAGAATAACTGAAGGATAGAGAAAAATGAAAAAGACTAGGAGAGACCTACGTTCAGGAGTGAATGACTATAAGTTGAAACAAATGTATGCTATAATTTGCGTAAGCCATCGATTTTTGCAATATAAACACACGCTCAGCACACGTACTAGCATTCTTATAGAGTTATTCCATATTGCAATCTTCTATGAAGGTTTAAAAATATAAATTACTCACCGCTGCTGGAGTTGCTCATTGCAGTAATTTTCTCAACTGATCAGTTGCTGTGGATAGTTGCATGTTATCTGTTGCACATTAACGTGCCACCGACCAAAACGAACACGAAGACGAAGACGAAGACAAAGACGAAGACGAAGACGAAAACGACGACGAAGACGAAGACGAAGACGAAGACGAAAACGAAGACAAAGACAAAGACGAAAACGAAGACGAAGACGAAGACGAAGACGAAGACGAAGTCGGGGACGAAGACAAAGACGAAAACGAACACGAAGGCCATGACCACGACCCTAACCATGACCACGACCACAACCACGACCAAGACCATGACCATAACAACGACCATGACCATGACCATGATCACGACGGCGAAGACTAAGACTTTAATGATAATCCAGAATATCTAATGGTAATTTAGTTCTTATATCTTGCATTGCTGTACATACAAGAAGATTTTACACTATGTGCATTGCAGCTGTAACTATAATAGTAGAGTGCTAAGCGGTTTCTATTTTGACTTTTGTGGGCACTTCGAGGTTAAAATGTTTGACCTAGCCAGAATTGTTGCTTATACCTCAAGGATTCCAAATCCACAATTCGTCAAAAAATCGTCCTGTGCATAAGGGCACAAAACAAAAAAATTAAAACTAACAACATGCCGAGAAAGCTCAGGTCCTAAAGCATATTCCTGCCAAATATCAAAATTTTTTCTGTACTTGTTATATTTAAAAAAAAATATTTAATGTACGAAATTAACGCATGCCATATGGGCAACTAAAACACAAAATCGTCGTTTTCTCGATTCGAGGTACGCCAAAAATTGGTTATTTTTCCGACTTTTTTAGCTCTACAATCGATTATGTCCGTAATGGCCGCCTATAGCGGGAAAACTTACTCTTTATAAAATGTGCGTCATTCTGTCCGGAAGGCGATGGTTTTTAAATTATATTTTTAGAACGTATATTAACCGATATATTAAACTAAATGTAGAATAGTGCAAAAATTAGCAATATTTATCCGCTCCCGTACTCGATCATATGATTCACGCCTCGTCGCTTATCCCACTCCTCTCGACTACCCAATGCACACTCCACTACACCCCGCAATGACTATTCACAGTATAGAATCGCCATACGTAATACTTTTTATGAGGAATTATTATTAATATTAGAGAAAACGTTGAGAATAATATTGTTATTATTGTTGTTCTAGACATGTTGTCATGAAAAATAGATATAATAATATTTAAAAAATACTTCTGTGTACAGTTGGTGAAGACAAAGCTGATACTATTTATGCTGTTAATAATTGATTTAATCACTATTATATACAAACATGACCTACATAAAATAACAAATTAAGCAATCGCTTTCAGAATCCTCTTCAGGGGAAACAGTTGATAATTTCCGACTACGCTTAGATGTTGTACTATTTTTACATGATTTTTGTCCCATGCAATAACAGGCACCAATACAAGGCATGTTTTTCTTTTTGCAGGAACATACCTTACTTGTACAGTCTGAAACATTATTTATTTTTTAATAGTCATTAGTTGAGGTAAATACATTAAAAGTTAATCAATTCGTACCTTTTTTGCAACCACAAGTAGCTAATATGCCGAGATCTGCAGGAAGCGCGGGTTGAGTCTGTAAAACAGGTAAGATTTGATCCTGCTCAATCTTCCATCCATACTCTAAAATGTTAGGCAGTATGGGCTGTGGTTCCAAGCTGCTAAGCCAAATTTTGGTTTGATAATGTGCTCTCAAACAATGCTGTTTTAAACTATTTTCTGTAGGAGGCAATTTATCTATTGTTTTGGACACTGCAAGCGTTGATCTTAGAACATCGATGGAAAATATATCGCTTTATTTAATTAACTAATAGTTTACTAAAACAGTAAAGTACACCACATTGAAGAATTTTTTTCAAATTTTAAATAACCTTGCATTACAGACCAGTTTTTATATAACTAACAATTACCAAAACAAAATTGTTTATAATGAATTGTTTGCCAAATAAAAATATCGTGCAAGTAGTTTGCCTGCCATATTCTAATAGTTATTTATTGTATGAGTGGATTATGAGGCAAATAAGACTCACGAAAAAGTTTAAGCACGAGGCCGCAACGTATTTGATATAATTTTATTGTTTTAATTTAAGAAACAATAAAATATGATTGTAGTATTTGTAAGCCTAACGTTGTTTTGAATTTTTTGTTTAAGCTGAGTGTTTAAATTTTCAAGAGTTTTATTGGTACCGACATTAATCATTTTGAAACATCGAATTAAATTATATGAAAGATCAGAGTAGCAAGTTGTCACTAATCAAAACTGTCAAAATTGTCATAATGATAAATTAAACGGCTTAAACCACATAAATACAAATAATATCAATGTGAATGTGAGTAAAAACCAACAATATTTTCTCTTTTAATGTAAATATAAATGTAAATGTTAACAAGGAAGTTTAAACATAGTTTGATTTTGTTACGTGTCTTATGGCTTAATTATAAGACCCTTGTGTTTTATTAATAACATAAGACGTCTCTCAATAGTAGAATTATGCCTCTATAATATGTAAGTTGTGGATAAATAACTATTTTATACTAGCTGGGCCCGGTCCGCGTTGCTGGTCCTAAGTAAGCCTTTTTTGTTGTATCTGTAGCTGCGGATATCGCTTTGAATTCACTTATTTTTCGCAAAATATCAGTTTTCAATACGGAACCTGATACACAGCAGAACTGTCAAACTGAACGTCACACAGTGACAGTCATATGTTGATATCGAGACTCAAATGTTGTGAGGGACGATTTTCGTTCAATTTGATCAAAATGAATTAAAAATCATGAGAATTGTCAGAGTTCAAGTGGGAACATGACTTTTGCATTGTTCCATTCCGGTTTTTCCACCCCAAAAAAAAGATGAAGAAAATTTCGTTTTTTCCTAATTTTCCGAATTTTTTGAGTTTTTCGAGTTTTCCACTTCGATTTTACCATTTTTCTCTTCGAAAAGCCATTCAAAAACGAAAACATACGAAATCTCATACAAAAATACCATACAAAATCATCTTTTGGATTTTCCGAATTTTCCGGTGCATTTTCCCAAAATTTTCTTTCATACAAACCCTGTCCTGACAATTACGAACACAACAAAAAAAATAAGTCAAATCGGTCGAGCCATTCTCAAGTGATGATGTACCAAACATGCGGCAATTGATTTTTATTTATATAGAAGATAGAAGATAGAAGATAGAAGATAGAAGATAGAAGATAGAAGATAGAAGATAGAAGATAGAAGATAGAAGATAGAAGATAGAAGATAGAAGATAGAAGATAAAAGATAGAAGATAGAAGATAGAAGATAGAAGATAGATACCTTCGAATTTAAATTTAAAAGTTAGAGAAGAAAACAGAATTTAAATTATAGAGAGTAGCTAGGAAAACCCCGGCCACTTTTATTGCGGCGGTCAAGAGATGGCGCTTTAGTAAAGAAAAATTAAATACAAATATGCCAGTATTTGTATTTAATTTTTCTTTACGCCGCCGCCGATAAGAGCACCCACATGTGCACCAAATTAAAATGTATTATTATTTTTTATTAGAAATCTCTTTGCATTACAAATCAATTTGTAAATATCTAACCATTTCCAAAATTTAAAATTCCAAAATTTAAAAGCCAGCCACTCACAGTATGTCTCAGCTTGAAAGAGTATAGAAAATGGCATGCTGCAGCGCACAGTTTAAGAGCCGCTGTGTGACTTCAAGGGTAAAAACAACAACATATTTAAAATTTAATTTAGAGCAAGCCTGCAGCGGTGCATTTATCGAATAAACCAATGTTGTGTATAAGCTCATATAAAAAATAGCGGTATACGACACTGTATTTGACTATAATAAATATCAAGTCGTTTGCAAGTCTTGTAACTGCCCAAAGAAAAAAGTATCTTAAACATTCAAATAAATGTAAATTACAAATTTTGAATAAAACACTGAATTGTTTTGATAACAAATTGTATTAATGTAAAAATTATATAAATTAATAATTTTTTAATCTACAGAGTGGCCAGGAAATCCCCAGCCACTTTTCTTGGGGCCGTCAAGAGATGGCGCTTTAGTAAAGCAAAATTAAATTTAAATACTGGCAACAAGGCAGAATCCAAGACGTTTTAGTTACTAAATACGCCCCATATATTAAATAAAAACAACTAAAACGTCTTGGATTCTGCGTTGTTGCCAGTATTTAAATTTAATTTTGCTTGACTAAAGCGCCATCTCTTGACCGCCCGCCGCAAGAAAAGTGGCCTGGGTTTTCCTAGCCACTCTGTAGTTTTACAAATAAAAAAAATAAAGTAAATAAATGTGCAACTGTGCGAAAATTTTAATGAAGAAGAACAGAGTTACATTTCGACTGCAAAGCTACTGCAGCGAAGTAGAAAACCCCCTTAAGCCTGGTGAATAGGAAATCCTGATTTGGCAATACTTGGATCTGAATTTATTTTATTTATTTATTTGAACAAGAAAGAAATGTACAGAACTACAATACAATAGTAATACAAATTTAATATCATGTTAAATGTAAATAAAATAATTAGATTTTATACCACTCAAAATGCTACCAATGTGACTGTCAAAAAAACAAATACCGAATCATGTTCCGAGACAGAAAAACAGACAGTAAAGATAGACTTTGATTGTAGAAGCAGGGTGCGAAATAATTTTAGTAACACGTTCTAATTGCTTTCTGTGCTCTATTTGTAACTACTTTGATTTGTCATAGGTCTGATTAACCCTGCAGTTGTCTCGCTTAGTCTCACAGACCCGATGAATACGTTATTGGAACAGAATAAAATGCCATATAGTTTTAAATACTTTTATTTGTCTGAGAAATGTTTCATTATTTACTTAAAAATTACCAATCCACTTATTCTACAATTTTAGTAATATTGTGCTTTTAACTACAAAAAAATCAAGCTGTTTTGTAATATTATCAATATGCAGAGAAAAACACATAAGCGTACCAACGGTTTATAACAAAAGATCAATTTTTAGGTTTCTTTTTTTTGATCCAACTCGATAATAAACACTACAGTGGCTAGCAACAATCCTAAACCCAAAAAAATAAAAACCCCACTCAAATGAGTAACATTGAGGACAATAATTGAGTTGTGCTTTATATCATTTCTTTGGTTTTGTGCGTCGCTCATATGTATCTCATTGAACCCATGTTCATATATTATTCTAACAAGTTTGTTGAAGGTAGGCAGAAAAAAGTGACCCTTTCTCGTATAAAACGTGCATTCCATGGTAATAAGTTTTGCATCTAACTGATCGACTTCATACCCACCATTTGTTTCCAATATTTTTATAGCTTTTTATTAGCAGTTTTCATTAAAGCTTCAGAATACTTAACCTTAGGTTCGTATACCATCTGGTGTTGCAGTTTATTGTACAATCTCTCACCATATGCAGCACTGTAATTCAATATCCTCATAGGACCCTGTATCAGCAGTTCTAATCCTGAATCTGCAAGTTATTGCACTGTGGTAATACTTTGACCATAAAGAGGTTTTGTTAAAACGCTGAGCAAGTTTGCGTTAAACGAAGCATATATTAGTATACAATAAAAGGAATAAGATGATGCAAGAATTCTTAACGCATTTGTTTTTGGTGTAAGATTATCAGAACCGCACACTGAAATTGCCAAAATGGCCAAGAAACTCCTCCAAAAGTGCCAAAATTCAATTCGATCATTGGCATACTTTGCTATAACCCACCAAGTAACTATCACCACAAACAAAAATATTCCAATAGCTATCCAAACGTTACGTTCGTAAATATTAGCAATTATTCCATACATACATTTGGTTAGGTTTAGGAACAGCCCAGACAAGTTTATCGCGAGATAATATTTCTGTCAAGTCGTAGTCGGCCAATAATTCGTTACCTCTTGCTACTGAAATGAGAAATGTTATGTCTTTGCTGGAGTTGTAGAGGATATTTTTTTATGATCAGACATAAATGTAAACCCACTCACATTTGTATTCAAAGTTTTACCAACCAAAAGCAATACAAAATACATAAGAGCGCCACCTACTGTCTCTTTAAATGTAAACTTAGTAACCGTATCGGGCACTTTAATTGAACAACCATTGAGGTTTTTAATAGTTTCGTTGAATCTGCTTGTGGTATTAATATCGCAAGGTTGGGTAAAAATAAATTTTGCTTCACTTCCACAATTGTTACTTTTATCGAATGGATCAGATGTGTACAGTTCTGGAAGTAATGTTTCGCTTTTTCTTATTACTATAGCGTTTATTATATCGTAACTCCAAAGAACTTTGAAAATATTTTTAAGGTTGCTATTTGAAGAAGTTATGATTAAATACTTCCCTCGAGGAGATTCGCTTCTGTGCCAAATTGAACTTACTTTAAGTTTGTTTAGGGTTTCGTTCAAGGAAGTATTTTCCTTAATGTATATTACGTAGGTGTTATAAAAGTTCGATGATATTCCTATAGGTTTTCTAACGTCCACAGTAATACGCGGATTATTAATTTGAAGAGGAATGGAATCACTTATTGAATCTTCATAAAGAAAACAGATTGTGACGTCATTTGGAAACGATTTTTGAATCAGATGTGAAACACATGCCGCTAACTCGGTGCAAGAACCCCCGATTCCAAGCAAAAACGCATGATTTACTAAAATCATTTGTGCAAAAAGGGTTAGCTTAATTATGGTCATTTCTACATTCCTACAAAAGGTTTGACCTTATTTCGGCTAAAATGACCACTGTAAACTGATGAAATTTATTATATTGTGCTTCATGAAACAGTACTTTAATGGTTATCGACCAACTTGAACGTTTAAAGAGATTCTATGTATAGGTTAGTACATAAACTAGTAATTTACTGTAATGCTTCGAATATTGATCGACAAAGCGTCAATAAGCGATTGCCCAAAATTGGTACCAAACCATGCATTCTTCGTGATGCAAATATAAGGGTTGAATTCTGATAAAAACCAAATTAGCCGAATTCAGTATTCCTCAAAAAAGCTTTCCAGATTCTCGTATTTTTGTTTGCCGCTGTATATTAAAATATAGTCGTTGTATTTAGTGGAGCGCTTTCTTGTTGATTTCTGACATAGCACAGATATCTATTTTGTGTCAGTTTAGTTCCATCAAAATTTCTTGGTTTTTGGATTCCAGGAATTTACGTTCCAGCATGGCAAACGTAGTACATTCTTTTTCCATAATCGTCTTGTCCTGTTTCTCGCCGTGTCCTTTCCAGAGATCCGACCTGTACCCGAGACAGTTTTGTTAGTTCTGTGAGTATGGTAGTTGTTTTACCGTAGGTAGGGTTACTAACCTTGTCTACGCACCCTCCTCCTTTATCCGGGCTTGGAACCGGCAACGACATGCTGAGCTACTCAATCCGCCCAGTAGTGTCGCAGGCGGAGTTAGCTGTAGCAATAGCTTTTAAGACATATTACAATTTACTTTCGGCTTAGATCGCGTTGTCATTTAGGGATTACATAAACAAGGAAGATGGTTTTAGACTCAGTAAAGCTTGGACTCCAGGAGTTTATCCTCTAAAGACTCATAAGCATCATCAATCTCACGATCACGCTCCACCGGATCCGTCTTTGCCCAACGGTGACAGCCAATCAGAACTCCGCCGTTCTGCTCGACTTGGTCAAAGAGGTTTGAATACCTCCGCTTCCCGGATTTGAATTCAGTGCTCTAATCATTCTGAAGATGCAAGCTACAATGTCTTGCGAAACGTTAGTTTGTGTGGGTTTACAAACAACCAACAGGGATAAGCCAATTAAGTATTCTTGTCCTGGCAAACAAAATACATTAAGATCAAACCCTTGTCCGCCCCAAGGTTTAAGTATCTTAGCACACGGCTCTGTTTAGGCAGGCTCAAATTTTTAGAGCAAATGATTGTAAAGGCAGACAAGCTACAGGTTGGTCTTTACCTGATTGTGCTGGGTGTAATCCCCAAATGACGATGGGCTCTAGGCCGAAAGTATATTGTAATATTGACATTTCAAGAAAATATGAAAATATTAAAGAATATATGTTTATTATTCAGTTTCGTAGCTAAATAGGATAAAGGTTGCCACTGAGTTCGATCCTAACTGTGAATTGGTAGGACTTAGATTGTCATTATGTCTGGTACTGTAAGATTAGTGGCAAGATTGCTTAGGGAGATTATGCTCACTACTTTTTATGTACAACTAGCACTCCAACTAGCAACCACACAGTTAAAATTACTAATTTTAGAAGCAACTGTTTGCAAAGTTCTCTATCCTGTGCAGACATTGCACAGGATACGGAAAAATAAAAAAGACTGGGAGAGACCTACGTTCGGGAGTAAACGAATATCTTCTTCTTATAGTGCCATAACCTATTCAGGGCGTTGGCCACTTCTCTCCTATGTCTGTGTTAGGTGCGCGGCGATAGATATTTTGCACAGACAGACATAGAGGACCTACAGTTTAACGTGGGCTCCGAACCACAGGAAGTGCATGCACTTCTTCTCCAGAGAGGTTTTCCTGAGGAAAAATCCACCTCGCTAGTTTCCCGTTGCCTTGCGAGGGAGAACGACCGGGCCGGGGATCGAACCCGGATCCGCTGCATTGGTAGCCCGCGCGCTTACCACTGAGCTACGGCCGCTCTGTATTAAACGAATATAGGTTGAACTAAATGTTTTCTATAACGTGCGCAAGCCATCGATTTTTGCAATATAACCACACGCTCAGCACACGCACTAGCACTCTTATAGAGTTATTCCGTATTGCAATCCACTATGGAGGTTTAAAAATTTAAATTCTTCGCCGCTGCTGGACTTGCTAATTGCAGTAATTTTCTCAACTAATCAGTTGCTGTGGATAGTTGCATGTTATCTGTTGCACATGAACGTGCCACCGACCAAAACGAACACGAAGACGAAGACGAAGACAAAGACGAAGACACAGACGAAAACGACGACGAAGACGAAGACGAAGACGAAGACGAAGACGAAGACGAAGTCGAAGACGAAGTCGAAGACGAAGACAAAAACGAAGACAAAGACAAAGACGAAAACGAAGACGAAGTCGGGGACAAAGATGAAGACGAAAACCAACACGAAGTTCACGACCACGACCATAACCATGACCACGACCACAACCACGACCAAGACAATGACCATAACAACGACCATGACCATGACCATGATCACGACGACGAAGACTAAGACTTTAATGATAATCCAGAATATCTAATGGTAATTTAGTTCTTGTATCTTGCATTGCTGTACATAGAAGAACATTTTACACTATGTGCATTGCAGCTGTAACTATAAGAGAATAACTGAATGACATTTCATTGCACAGCGCCAATCACATTTTTGGCAGTAGCAGCAATAAAAGAACTAGCAATACGTTTTTAAATATCTATTTTTCTCAGTGTAGACAACGATATACAAATTAATAAATTTAGTATAGTATTTTTAACAGGTAAGTTTATCTTTACGTTGTCAGTTTGTAGCAAAATGATTTGTTTTCTCTTACTTTCTTAATTCGAGTATAAACTCGAGTATACCTACTATATCTCTAAAATTAATAAGCATACTAAGTGCAGTAAATGCGGCTGCAAATTGATCATTTAATCATTTTATTTCCAAACAATAGAGTAAAACCACCAACTGCTCATAATAAAAAAAATTATATTTTTGAAAAAAATTCAAGCTCTATTATGAATATCATAGTTGCAAAAAACAACCCAACTCCCCAAATAACAAAACTGCAACTTAAATGCGTAATGCCGAGTGAAGTATTTAAGTTGTCTGTTGCATAATTTGCCTGGTTTCGAATATCGCGCAAAATTTTTTCATAACACCCATGTTCATTTACTAATCTGACTAGTTTATTAAAAGTAGGCATAAAATAGTGACCTTTCCTTGTATAATACGTTATTTCCATAGTAAGAAGTTTTGCATCTATCACATCGACAGACCCGCCATGCATCCCTGCTTTTTCAATCGCTGCTTTACCCATCAGCACACTAACATTGCGGTGTAGTAGGGTTCTGATTAGGGCATCAGACACATTAGCTAAAGGTGCAAATATAAACTGCTTTTGTAGTTTGTTGTGCAAACTTTCACCATATGCTGCACTGAAATTAAATTTACGACTTGCAGCTCCCTGCAACACCAGTGCCAAGTCTGATTCTGCAAGTTCTTCCATTGTTGTAATACCTTGACCATAAAAAGGTTTTGTCAGTACACTGATTAAGTTGGCATTAAAAGAAGTATATATTAGTAAGCAATGAATGGAATAAAACCATGCCAGAAATTTAATCGCATTCGTTTTTGGTCTAAGATTATCAGAACTACACAATGAAATTGCTAAAATTGCTAAGCAACTCCTCCAAAATTGAAGAAACACAGTTCGATCTTTAGCGCATTTTGCCATCAACCACCAAACGATAACCACCACAACTGAAGACATAGCAATAGCGATCCAAACGTTGTTTTCGTAAATATTAGCAATTACTCGAAAACCATAAATCTTGTTAGCTTTCGGGATCACCCACACAAGCTTATCGTAATATAATACTTCACTCAAGTCGTAGTTGTCCAATAATTCATTTTCTCTTGTCAGTCCAACTGCAAATAATATACCTTCGCTATGGTTGTTGAGGCCATCCTGTTCATTTTCAAACATGATTCCATCCACGTGATCCGTGTTCAAAATTTTACCAATGAAAAGCAGCACACGATAAAGAACAGCAAAACCCGGTGCCTCTTTAAATGTATACTTAGTTACTCTGGTAGGCATTTTAATTGAACATCCATTCACATTTTTAATAGTTTTGTTAAATCTGATTGTAGTATTAAAATTGCAAAGTTGGGAAAAAACAACTTTTGCTTCATTTCCACATTTGTTCCGCTTTTCAAACGGATCAGACGTATATAGTTCCAGAGGTGATGTTCCGTTATATACGATTACTTAGCATTTATTATATCGTAACTCCAAAGAATTTCAAACGTTTTTTTAAAACTGCCACTTAGTAAAGTTATAACTAAAAATTTCCCTCTTGGAGACTCGCTTCTATTCCAAATTGAACTTTTCGTAAGCTTGTTTAGGGTCTTGTTTAACGCAATATGTCCATTCGTATATATTACGTAGCTGTAATGAAAATTCCATGACATGCTGATAGGCTTTTTAATATCCACAATAATACGTGGATTATTAATGTGAAGCAACGCAGAAAAACGTTTCAAATCTTCAAAAATAAAATAGATTGTGTCATCATTTGAGAACAATTTTGGAATTACATGTAACACACGTGATGGTAATTCTGTACGAGTGCTTTTGGTTTCTAGAGAAAACACACCATGATGCAATAAAATGGTCAGTGCAAAAAAAGGTACCTTAATTATATCCATTTTTGCATTCCTGCAAAAGGCTTGAACTTATTTCGTCTAAAAGGATCGCTGGAAACTGAAAAAAATTGATGCTATAGACTAATATAGGAGTGGAAAACAATTGTATGTAAATCTTATAACATATTTACTTATATTTTACACAAACCTGTAATTTACTAGAGCGTCGATAAAAGCATTAAAATACGCATCAGCTCGAAGTGTACATATAGTGTGAGGTTATGTTCAATAAGTAGGTATCATGAGTATGTTTGTGAATAAAACGCAAATTATTTGAATATCAAAAATTTGTTAATGAAACTATTATTTTATAAACATAAAATATCAACAATACACAAATTTTATGCTTAATTCAAAAAATTAAAACTAATTGCTATTAATTTGACATTAAACAATTTGATTACTGTTTCCACAGCAGACTATTCTCTTCAAAAATTGAAGCATTAAAATTTAGTGTATAGTCGGTTGCCTATAGATTGCAGTAATACATTGCATTGACATGTTTTTTTAAAAGTATACATAGCTGATATGTATACAAAAAAAAATTTTTTTTTTATTAGAAATGACAGTAATACAAAACACTATTTAGATGTCTTACAATATCCTAAATAAAAACACAAGAATCACGAGTCAGCCATACTTTAATATGTATTTTTTTTTTTTAATTCAGATTTGTTAGGGAAGAAAAGGAAATCAAATTTACAGAGATAGAAAATATTAGATAACCTATATATTAAAAGCGCTTTAATCGTATACACATTCTTCCAGTTTTTCTAGCAATAAAGGAGCAGATATCCCTTTCTGAGTAAGCAAGCTTTGATTGTTTAATTGTAATTACCGGAATGCTAACGCATTCTGTGTTCATAACGAACACACAATTCAAAGTTGTTTTTTTTCAATGCCGTAATGTTTAGACTAAAAATTCACGGTTAGTAAACTATTAGGTTTGCCGCATTGCAGACCCATATTAAATATTGTACGGTCTAAGAAACGCTACCCATCTACTACTCTGTTCCGAAAAAAAGTCTTTTATTTCGATATTATTCAAAGTGCATTATATAAAATAAAACATAAACATATAACAGTTAATATTAAGAACAAACAAAAGAACTAAAGATTAAGAAAAAACGAATAAGCTTATAGGCATATATATAGGTAATCAGATAATAACCTACACTTGGGTACTTATATACCTAATCCCTAACTGTCTCACCATGACGACTAATACTTGCATCTCGGATAGATTTATCACTATTACACAACGGCAGGCCTCTGCATGTCGGTTCAGTTTATTGAGTTATTTTCTTGCTGTTACTTATGTTGCTATAATTTGGTTATTTATGACTTACTTTAATTCTAGCGGATCGGAAATGCGTATTTATCGCGCTAACAAATTTCCAACATCGACGGTATGAAGGTGTAGGTTTTAATACAGATATAATATAATGCCACCATACCAATTGCAACTTTTAAACGAATTACCCATGAGGTGCTCGGAGGCTAATCTTGTTGAAAGATTATTTTATCTTGGGCAAACCAGCTATTAAATAGGTTATAAAACTAAATCCAATATCTATTTAATTATAAACTTGAAAAATCAAACTACTAAAGGCAGAACAGTTCAGATACAATACCTTTTAGTTTGACTTCACTAATATCTCAACAATGAGCGACAAAACGGTTCTCCTGCAGGAAATCGCCCCTAGTGCATCAAAATTAGGAAATACACATCACAAGAACATAAGAAATTTTAATATTTGTGATAAGAGGTTTAAAATGGGTCCCTTAATGTAACAAAGCACCTGCCGAAATGTACTAGCGACATCTCTTTGTGTCATACGCAAACCGTGATTCTAAAAGAAGTTTTTAATAGTGAGGGAAATACTTTTACTAGAGAACTGTTTTCAAGAAAGTAAAAAAACATATCTCTAAAAAAACTAAAATTTTTTTGTTGAAAAAAAGTCTCACTTAAAAAAGTTCTCACTGAATACTGAGGTGCACGGCACCTCATACAGGGTCGCCCAAGTGACCACCAGACAAAAGAAAAATAAATTTTTAGCTCAGATTTTGTCTTCCACAAAAACAATTAAGTGTAGACAGTTACAGAGTACTTCATAAACTTTTTGAAAAACTTATGGAGATTGTAGAGGAGACTAAGTGTAATAACAGGACAAAAAAAGGAAGAAGTCCAAGAACACTTTCGTAACCAGCGGCGCAGTCCCACTGTTTACACCCTGTTTATCAGTGATCGAGTATCGCATATTTTTATGATCTGGCAGCAAAACACAGT
Organism: Ctenicera cuprea; assembly: GCA_958336395.1. Classification (NCBI taxonomy): domain Eukaryota; kingdom Metazoa; phylum Arthropoda; class Insecta; order Coleoptera; family Elateridae; genus Ctenicera; species Ctenicera cuprea. Next base: position 2,449,194 of record OY284493.1, read on the forward strand.
AAACAAAAATATCTTGTTTCAGCAAGGTGGTGCGCTTCGCACTATACACCCGAACCATCGAAATACAAAATACATAACATATTTCTTCGAAATAGAGGATTGGATGGCCGACTAGATCTCCCGATTTGTCTCGTAATGAAAACGACCCCCATTTAATGTCCCTTTCAGCCAGTATAAAACCGTATGACCAGCCAAAAAAGGTTTAATTATTCTTTAGGAAACATTCTCCGAAACTATTCTTTCAGAATCATTTCTGAAATATTCTTACTTTAAAGTTACATGTCATGACGCGCGCATTTGGCACAAGCTTCAAAGTTACTTTATTGATCAATTTCTGAGTTAATTTAAGCTAGTAAAAGTATACTGTCTGTACTGACCTACATAATTCGCCAAAAACACACCACAAACTAAGTTATTTATTACCAGATAACCAAAATACCTGAAAATACAAGCTAGAGCTAAAGTGTGGAAACAGCGCATCCGGCAAACATCCACATTTAAATTTACATTATTTTATTATGGACAGTCGTGAACTTCTTGTTCAAGTGAATACAATTATATTTTGTATGTGCATTTTAATTACGGAAAGCACCGAGGTTAAGCGACAACCAATTCGATCAAAAAACGCATATTGGTAAATACTCAAATGGTTCTTCGACAGCGGTTTCGCTTTAATTGGAAGATAGTTAATACTCACTCTTTTCAACCAATTAACAGCCAGAGAGAGAAGCGCACCGTTTCGGATAAATAAACAGCTAGTGGCGTACCGTTCCGGAGAGTCATTTTGCTTAATTGTATAATTTTTGTAAACAGTATATTGTAATTCAGTCACAACACACAATTCAGATTTTAAAATTATATAGATAGGGGTAGTAATAAAAATTGTATATAATTTTTAGTCACAGTCTTCTGTTTATTTTCGACGAATTCTAGCTTCTGAGTTATCTAGGGTAATTCAAACTTTCCCGAACCTTCAGCTGAGGGAAAGGTTGACGTATTACAACCTAAAAAACGGCAAGCAAGAATCTGCCGCAATACTCCAATTAAATTCTGTTTTAATTTATAACAATGTTAAAAACACTCGGCATTTCTAGGTCTTTATTACAGTTTGATTTTATGAACAAAATACAGTAATAAAACGTGCTTAAAGGTTACATTTAAAAGATTCAAAGTTTAAAATACAAAAATAGTTTAGTACTGTTTTACAATTTAAGAACACCACTGTAAATATCATTTAATTTTAAATAATTCACTAAAACACAGGACGTATTCGGTGTTGGGTGCGGTACGACGAACAAGACAATGTAGTGCAGATGCTGCATGTTTTTGTTCATTATTGGCCTCAGAAATCTGAAACACAAAATGTTAAAGCTACAAAAGTACATCAAATGAACAGTTAGGAAAGCAAAAACGTAGGTAGAATTAATTGATTTTTTAAGACATCTGAACCGAGCAAAACGCGTTTTTAGTTTTCGTTGTTCATAACCTGTAATGCATTTCGTCATTTTTAAATATTAACATAACAACTTAACAAAAATGTACTAATAGTTTTGCACATGTTTCTAGCCAATTTTTTTAATTTCTGCTCCTTCGAACAAGACAATTTTGGACAGATTTTGGTTTTAGAGTAAGAAAAATATGTTCAATTAATCTTAGTTCGTTGCTATTCTCTCCAAAGTGCCCATGAACTCGCTTATTTAAAAAGTTTCGTTGCTCTGAGCACTATACTAAATAATTAATTTTTTTTTCGTACTTGCTGAGATCAAGTATAATCGAAGTCGGCCATCACTTTACCTCTCAAGTTAATAACGATACCGAGTCTGGCGAATGTGGCTGCAAACAGAAAAACTAAATATCTCAATGCCAAGCAATAGAGTAAAACTACTAACCGCTTAAAATAAAAAGTAATTTCTTATTTTCTCCAATAAATTTATGAATACAAGCTCTATAACAAAAACTGCAGTGGCAAAGAACAACCCAACTCCCCAAATAACAAAACTGTTACTCAAATGCGTAATGCCTAATGCAATCATCGAATTCTGTTTTCCAAACTTCACGTGGCTTTGAACTTCACTTCTAATCTTTTTATAGAATCCATGTTCATCTACCAATCTGACAAGTTTGTTGAAAGTAGGCATGAAATAGTGACCCTTTCTTGTATAAAACGTCATTTCTATAGTAAGAAGTTTTGCGTCTATCACATCAACTACAGCTCTTTCCGCTGTTTTTATCGCTGCTTCTCCCACCAAGGCACTTAGATTGCGATGTAATTGGGTTCTGTCTACAGCACCAGACATATTAGCTAAAGGTTCAAATATAAAATGCTTCTGTAGTTTATTGTACAATCTTTCACCATACGCTGCACTGAAATTTAATCTACGTGTTGCTTCTCCTGGTATCAGCAATGCTAGGTTTGATTTTGCTAGTTCTTCCACTGTAGTAATGCCGTGGCCATGAAGAGGTTTTGTCAGTACACTGATTAAGTTGGCATTAAACGACGTACCTATTTGTAAGCAATAAATTGTATAAAACCATAACAGGAATTTTATTGCATTCGTTTTTGGTCTAAGATCATCAGAACCACACAATAAAATTGCTAAGCTTGCTAAGCAAATCCTCCAAAATTGCCGAAAACCAGTGCGATCGTTAGCGTACTTTGCCATTAACCACCAAACGATAACCACTACTATTAGAGACATAGTAATAGCAACCCAAACGTTTTTGTCGTAAATATTAGCAATTATTTGAAAACCAGATATTTTGTCGGCTTTAGGGGTCACCCAGACTAGTTTATCGCGATTTAATATATCACTCAAGTCGAAGTTATTCAGTAACTCTTTTCCTCTTGTTAGTCCAACTCCAAATATTATACCTTGACTATGGTTGTACAGGTCATCTCGTTCATTTTTAAATATAAATCCATCCACGTGATCTGTGTTCAAAATTTTACCAACGAAAAGCAACAAACGATAGAGAAGAGCAAGACCTGGTGCTTCTTTAGACGTATATTTAGTTACTCTATTAGGCAGTTTAATTGAACATCCATTAACATTTTTAATGGTTTTGTTAAATTTGCTTGTAGTATTAATATCGCAAAGTTGGGAAAAAACAACTTTTGCTTCATTTCCACATTTGTTCCGCTTTTCAAACGGATCAGACGTATATAGTTCCGGAGGTGAACTTCCGTTGTATATTATTACCATTGCGTTTATTATATCGTAACTCCAAAGAATTTCAAATGTAGTTTTGACATTGCTACTTAAAAAAATCGTAATAAGAAATTTCCCTCTTGGAGACTCGCTTTTATTCCAAATTGAACTTATCTTGAGCTTGTGCAAGGTTTGATTTAAGAAAGTAGGTCCATTACTTTGTATTACGTAGCTGTAATGAAAATTCCATGACAAACTTGTAGGTTTTTGAACGTCTACAATAATACGTGGGTTATTAATGTGATGAAGAACAGAAACATTTTTCAAATCTTCAAAAATAAAATAGATCGTGAAGTCATTGGGAAACAATTTTCGAATTACATGTGAAACACATGATGTTAATTCTGTATTATCGCTCTTTATTTCTAGACAAAACACAAAATGTATAAATAAAATTGTTAGTGCGGAAATCGCCAGATTAGTTATATTCATCTTTATATTATTGCAAAAGGCTTGAGCTTATTTCGGTTAGAACAACACTGGAAACTGAAGAGAGTTTATTACTTTGTACTATAACAAAAAATTGTTATTGAAGATTAATGGTTATATACCAATATGAAAGTGGAAATAAATTGTATGTTCCAATTACAACACATTTTTCTTTATTTAATTAACTAATAGTTTAATATAGTAAAATACACTAAACTAAAGAAAATGTTTATTAATTTTAAATCAATTTTCAATTTTCAAGGTCTATATTGAAACATAATATATACATGTCACACTTAACTAAGAACTAACCTATATATATTACATGTCAAGGGCTGTTTAGGAGATGCCTCCACTTCAGCCAGGTTAAAATTACGTATGTTTAAAAAAAAAAAAAATCAAAAACAAAATCACAATGGATATTAAATGAGTACTAGATGAAATAATTAAATCGAGATAAAAAGGTAACTATGATTAGGGTGTAGTCTTCTCATCGGTAGGCAAGGGGGGTGTCCTCCAGGATGGCTTCCAGTTCCGGCGGGAGATCTTCTGTGTCGCCGAGAAAAACCGCCGGCGGATGCCTGAGCTTCCGTCGGGGCTTTCCAAGGCGGCGGATGACGCGGGTGCTGATGGTGTCCAGGGTGTCCTCACGGTCTTCGGTCACGGCCCGATCCGTGTAGCGGCCCCGAAGATTGGCGAGTCTGGTGTCGATCGGTGGAATACCGGCCAGGTCGCAAACCTCCCGCGATGGGTGGAAGCGATGGAGGCGCAGCATCCTCCTTGCGACGAGCCTCTCCTTGCTACGGAGCCTCTCCACGATGCCGGACGACGCGGTGCTGAAACATGAGAAACGGTAATCAATTATTGGTCGGATGTATGTCTTGTAGGTGTGGATTAGGGTGCGGGAGTGGCAACCACGGATGGTGCCGCGGAGTCTGGATAAAAGGTTGCAACGCCGCTGAACGCTGTCGAGAACCCTCCTGGCCTCCGTGTGCCAACTCAAGGTAGCCGTAAAGGTTACCCCGAGGTAGGTCACGGTAGAATTAAGGCGAAGGCGAGTGTCCCAGAGGTTCAGTTGGACGTCGCGGGGGTCGAATGTGCGTTTGCATTTTAAATACTATTGCATTATATACCAATTTTTAAGTAGCTAAAAATTACCAAAAATAAACGTTTATAATGAATTGTTTGTCGAAACAAAATAACGTACAAGCACTTCGCCTGGACTCTTTCATATTTTAAATAAAAAAAAAATTTTATTTTTCGGACACTCAATGGAAATGGACTACATTTCCTTATTATAAATCGTAAAGAAAAGTATCTATTTTCTTTATAGGAACAAAATAAACAATAGTTATTTGTAATATAAGTAAAGAAAAGTATTGTTTTTCTTTACGAATCCGAATCGAATTATTTAGTTGCTGTAGTGATGGAAACGGCAACTTGATTCTCGCGCTTGTCATGTATTTTTGAAATAATTTCTTATAAAATGTAATCCTTATGTAATCCTTATGTAATCCATTTCCACTGAGTGTCCGAAAAAATTTTATGTATTATTCTTAAAGAAAAGTAAGTTTTTTTTTACTCATCGCGTTTCTAATCTCGGCTGCGCCTCGATTAGAAAGATCGTTATTCGTAAACAAAAATAATAATTTTCTATACTTATAATACAAATAACTATTAATTTATTGTAAATAAAACAATTCTTAGCTTCCACAGGTTTTTTATTTTAGCCTTATACGTATTTTGACATGTTGACAAGTGAAAGGTTGGTGTTGCTAAGATAAAAACATGAAGTGAAAATGCAACGTTGCAAATATTAGCCAAAATTCTGTAATTTAAAGAAAAATGGAAAAATACGTTTATAGAAAGTCGTGTTCCAATCAGAATGACAAAACAAGCCATAGCTATGTTTTTACGCAAAGTGAGAAATTTCCGTTGAGATCTCAAAAACGCAAAACTCGAACCTTAGAGGATGAAACAAAGGAATTTCAAAAAGCAATGCTGGAAGTGACAGGAAAAATCGAATCAGAGCCGTCCAAAACTAATGAAGAAATCAAACAACTAAGAGAGGAATTAAAAAAAACAAGGAAGAAAAAATATATGTCATTAAAAGATGATCCGATCTGGAAAAAAAAACTGGAAAATGAAAAAATAGAAGAACAAAATGATCAGAGCGGAATAGATACACCAGCAGAAAAAATAGGGAAAAGAGTAAACGAATTGTTTCAAAGAGAAATGGAAGTAACCGCAAACCTTAGAACAGCATTTAAAATTGGAAAAGATCAACGCCGAAAAATAGTAGTGAAACACAAGTTCTGAAAAGACAAAACGAAGGTGATGAGAAACAAAAATTCTTGGTAATTCGTTGGATAAGAAAATATACGTGGTAATTTACTATATTGGTTATGAAATGCTGCATAGGTACGGTTGAGGTCTGAAAAGCATCGCCAGAGAAAACACTTAAAGTTATCAGTATATTTTTTTATTGAGTTTCCAGAGTAACCACTTCCACAGTCGGCTCCACTAATGTTACGATCTCGGTCTACAACCGACTCGGATAAACGCAAGCGCCAGTCGGTTTTAGTGATGTTACAATCTTAGTTCTGAAGTATCATAAATTGTCACCTCTTTGTTTACTTCCGTCATACACTTTAACTCCGATAACAAGCAGGTGAACGACCTCGGTTGCTATCATCACAGTTTCTGCGCCTCATGACCTTTTTATTTTATCCACAGCTACAATCATTCCTACACTGTCCCTCTCGTAAGTTGTCAACGTCGGATCTGTCATTCAGAAGTGTTCAGGCTACCCTCACAGGTCCTTTGAGCTTCGCCAACAGCATCCCATCAGTATATGGGTTCCGGGGCTTGTGTGAGTCGATGGGTGCGTAACGATATTGTTTGTAGTTAAAAACATTGTTTTGTATCAACTAAACCGAGAACCGCGTCTACACAGCACTGCGATGGAACTTTAAAAATAAACTTGCATTGCTAAAATACATAAAATTTGTTTTTGTTGTAGGTTGTGTAACAGCGATTTCCTGAGTTCAGGAGGACTTTCAGGGTAATTCGAGTCCTTTACAACCGCAGCAGGTATAAAGTAGAGCTTAAAGTGCGAACTACGTAAAATTTGTCGTAATGTACAGAAAACGGTAGTAGTTAATAAAGCAAAACCTTCAAGAAAGCTAAATGTTAAGAGACAAGACCAAGCTTCTGAGGCTGATAATGCCTAATTAGTGCTGCTGGGTAACAAAAGGTCTGTTTCAAAATGTGAATGATTTTGCATTAGGTAAACTTTAAAAGCAAAGGACGTTTTACTCGCAGGAAATGTAATAATGGGGATGAGAAAACCAGCGATTTACTTAAGTAATTTACTTTACATTCGTTTGTTCTAATTACTTTTGTAATCTCAGGTAAAAGAAAATATACAAGGACGGTCTGAGGACATCCCGCAAGCAGAATGGCCGTATGTAAGAGACAGCGAGCCAATAGATGGGCTAAAGCAGCTCCTTCCCCTCCTAGTAACGACGTGATGGCTCATCAGGAGCCACCGGAGGAAGTGCAGTGGGAAGAGCGAGGCAAATGAAGTAGTGTGGCAGAGTAGGATAGGTTACATAGTAAAATACACCTTGTTGGATTCTATATTATCACCACTATGTACCACTAATTTAATTAGCATTATTTATTAAACGAAGTTTTACACAAGTATCTTATTTATGCGTCTAATATTTAAATCTAAAACAGAAATTAAGTTAATACAATACTTGCCAAATAGAAGCCTGACTGTATCCGTGTCACACGCAATGGTTGCCTGTTCAAGTTCACTGTCGCCAAGACTTAGATTAATAATAAAGAAATTAAGTTAAATAAATAACAGTTATTTATTGTACATACAACGCAAGCAGTGACAAATTAACAAATTATTGTAATATTATCAAATCAATACTCCAAGCCATTTGTTATAATAATTATTAGGTAATAAAAGTAATATAAAACTATAACTAAACATGAGTTTGTAGAAGAAAAAGCAAATAAGAAAAACTCGTTTTACGTAATTCAGTAACTACATGAAGACGAAGACGATAATTATAACACAAAGAAACAATGAAATTAAATTAAATTCAAACAGTATGAGGTCAATATGACTTATACAAAAAGCGATTTGCTAAGATAATTCTTAGGTGATAAAAATATAAATAAATACCGGGTGATCGTAAAAAAAAATGATTCGGAGCAGGCCATGACCGAAGTGTTAAAGTTGGCAATACTTAATATAAGCCAATTGTCAAATGTTGACAGCTGTAAAAATTACAGAGTAAGTTAAATGTATCTAACCAAAACTTTTTACAGCTGTCAACATTTGACAACTTTAACACTTCGCTTATGGCCTGCTCTGAACCATTTTTTTACGATCACCCGGTATCAGCTGGTAGAATACAAATAAAAATATTAAATTATAAACTCAATACAAACAGTATGTTGCATACAAAGGATTCTATCTACATCTAGTTTAAGTTGTCAAATTTTGTAATTTTACGAACACAAACAATTCTGTACGAAGACAGACAAGAAGAATTTGCGCACTGGTTGAAGAATCGGATCAAAAATCGATTGAAGAAGAAGCACAGGCTATCGGAAAAGAGGAAGCAGAAAGACGGCAAAGAAGGGTGAGAAAACAAGGGAGGAACAACGAAACACGCACCAGTGCAAAAGAAAACGATGAATATACAGGGTGTTAATGAATTGTAGGGACAAACTTCTAGGGCTTGCGAAACACAACAAAGCAAACAAGTTTCCTTTAGAAAATAGAGCCTCTTAAAGATTATTTAAGAAGTACCTGAAAATAGACAACCCAAATTGCATTTTCAATTATTTTGCACAGGTCACACGAAATTTTGAAAAAAAGACGATCTAGACATACACGCATTCAAATAACGTCAATTTTGATACAATTCGATATTTTATTGATATTTTTTGACTTTTCCTGCATTCGTTTCTTTCTGTGCCTTTTATAATTCGTTTTTTTCGTTCTGTAATTTTTTGATAATTATTTTCTTCGTTATTTTCGTTCTGTGTTTCGTATTTTTGTGTTATGGCGAATTATACTTTTGCCGAACAGCATGACATGGTGTTCATGTATGGAGCTGCTTGGTGTAACGCACGCGAAGCTGCTCGCCTGTTTCAAGAACTTTTTCCGAATAGGAATCATCCATCGCACAAGGCCTTTAGTGTAGTTTCACGTCGGCTGCGGAAGGAAGGTACATTCGTTGTCAACAGACACAACTGTGGAGCTACCAGAACAAGGCGAACGGTGGATTTTGAGGAAGAAGTTTTGGAGAGAGTGGCTGAAAATCCTTCTACTAGTTCAAGAGCCATCGCTCATGAAATGGGAGTGAACCATGTTTCAGTATGGGAGGTACTACATGAGCAGCAGCTACATCCGTACCATCCACAGAAGGTACAAGCCATGGTTCAAGCAGGTTTTGCCAGAAGGGTAGAATTTTGCCAGGAATTTCTGCGGCGGAGTAATGAGGATCCAGAATTAATTCCAAGTAGACGTTCTGTTTAGCGACGAGGCATCTTTTACGAAAAAAGGAATATTCAACAGTAGAAACAGCCACATTTGGGACGATGAAAATCCCTATGCTGTGGTTCAAAAAGAATACCAGCAAAGATTTTCAGTGCACATTTGGGCCGGGATTGTTGGCTATAGACTCATTTGACCATATGTGCTACCCTAAAGGTTAATAGGAGTAATTTATTTAAATTTCTTGCGCCATGTCCTGCCTGAACTTTTGGAAGATGTTCCACCTCAAATGTGGCTGCAGCACAATGGTGCACCTGCTCATTTTTCGGCGGAAGTCAAGAAATTTTTAAATAACACTTTTCCTAACAGATGTATAGGTCGAGGAGAGCATCTGGCCTGGCTTCCACGTTCTCCTGATTTGACCCCACTTGATTTCTTTTTGTGGGGTCATGTTAAAACGTTAGTGTATGCTACCCCAGTTGAAACTGTGCAAGAACATACGGCGCGTATTCTTGCTGCATGTGAAGAAGTTCAACAGACTCCTGGTATATTTAGAGCGGTGCGGAAGAATTTACTTCGTAGATGTGCTTCGTGTAAAGAAGCTGGGGGGCGACATTTTGAACATTTACTATAATTTTGTTAATTTTTGAATTAGTTATTGTAAATTTTTCAAATAGTTGATTTTTGCTTTGTAATTTTGGTTTCTTCTGTTGCTTAGTTTTGAAACATTTTATTAATTGATTTATTTAAATTTAATTTGAATTTGAAAAGTGGAAAAAAGGGCTTTATTTATCCTGTATTAATTTCCGTCGTTATAAAACCAAATAGTAGGTAGTAAATTGAGTTGCCTACATTTAGGCGCTTCTTAAAGAATCTTTGAGAAACTCTATCCCTGAAAGGAAACATTTTTGACCACACATTTATTAACAAAAGTTGTAGTGCTTTGTTGTGTTTTGCAAGCTCTAGAAGTTTGTCCCTACAATTCATTAACACCCTGTATACGTGTCAACTGCAGAGAGGAAATTTAGAACAGAAGGAACTAAAATCAAGGTGCTGGAACCGTACAGTTAAGTGGTAATAAAGTTTAAACAACAAGTTTTGCTGTAAATTTTAAGTACTTTATGAACTATTAGGAAATACAATATTTGCAATTTGTAATCTTACGACAATAGATATGTGTGAAATGAAAAAAATGTGAAACTTTGATACCATGGTTATTTAGATTAAATAGCATAATCGCATAACAGTCTTGGTTACGCACTCAAAACTCCCATTGCTGCATAGCTTACTAACTACGTCGTGTTGCAGCAGCGGTTCCTTGCGGTATGCATTGCAGACATGCTAACGCGGTTCAACACCCCACCCGATCCCACCTATCACATAAATTCCTACCCACCTACTGGCATGGGGTGAGCCTGGCGTAATCCACGATCGACCTTCGAGTCAGCTCCGTGTCAGATGATGATGATGATGATGATAACACCATCTGAAGTCCATACACGTTTTACAGCCATGCGCACTGACAGCTGTTTTGTAGACATCTAAGGGCATTTTTGTAAAATCCTCTTTAATTGAGATGTTAGTGTTTAAAAAATTCTTTTTGTTTAAAAAAATATCTCTAGCTTTATGTGACATTTTTTTATGTAAAATTAGATGTGTTTTATCGCTAGAAGACCGCCCTATAACATGGCAATGGTCAATGAAATCAGGATTGATGTTTAAATTTGCTTTCCTTTGACTGTAGATATTATTTTATCTTGCACATGCTCATGTTCAGATTCTTTTAGACCAAATATGCGGAAGTTATTTCTTCTTGTGTATTGCTGCAAGTTATCAAGATCGACAGACATTTCATCATTATTCTTTTTTAGGCGATTTATTTCCAGAGTACTGTTTTGTTAAATTCATTTATGTTAGCTTGCACTTGGCCCCGCACCTTTTCACTTACTTTAAACTCCCAAAGAACTACACAAACTTAACTAACAAATAGAATTAGATATTCAACAGTTTTAGTATTAGATTCGCCAGAGTAACTACTCATTATTGCCGGCCGACATAAATGATTTATTAAAATATGAAGCATAAATCTACATGTGTTATATAATATGTGTAATAATTTAATAATACATCAAATCCAGAATTGTGCCAATTTTACACAACGACGGGCACTTACATTTCGACACAATTCATTTATTATTTTGAGTGTAAAGTATTCAATTGAAGGAATGATAAGTGCGCATCGTATTTAAACAAAATAAGTTGGAAGTATCTCTTGCCAAAGACAACCATTTCCAAAACCTCACAGGTTGAGTTGTCTTAATGTTATCAGGTGGTAACATAATATTGTTTTTTGTTACTTTCTGAGGCGTCCGCCTTTACTTACTTCCTGAAGTTAATAATGATACTGACTCTAGCGAGTGTGGCTGAAAATGAATTAACTAAATATTTTAATGCCAAGCAATAGAATAAAACCACCAACAGGTTAAATGGAAAAAATAATTTTTGATTTTCTCAAAACAATTAAAAAATACAAATTCTATAATAAAAACTGCAACAGCAAGGAACAATCCAGTTCCCCAAATAATAAAAATGCTACTCAAATGCGTAATGCCTAGTGCAGTATTTTCGTTTTCTATGGTATAATTTTCCAAGATTTCAATTTCGCGCATAATTTTTTCGTAGAATCCATGTTCATTTATCAATCGGACAAGCTTGTTAAAAGTAGGCATAAAATAGTGGCCTTTCCTTGTATAATATGTCAGTTCCATGGTAATAAGTTCTGCATTTAGCAGATCAACCTCAGACATTACACGCATCCCTGCTGATTTCACCGTTTCTATGCCAAGCAGCGTACTTATGTTGCGGTGTAATATGATTCTGCTTAACACATCAGACGAATTAGCGAAAGGTGTAAGTATAAAGTGTTTCTGTAGTTTTTTGTATAATTTTTCACCATACGCTGAACTGAAATTTAAATTATTAGCTGCCCTTTTTTGTAGCACAGTTGCTAGGTCTGATTCTGCAAGTTCTTCCACTGTGGTAATACTTTGACTATAAAGAGGTTTTGTCAGTACGCTGATTAAGTTGGCATTGAACGAAGTATCTATTTGTAAACAATAAATAGAATAAAACAACGCCAGAAATTTTATTACATTGGTTTTTGGTGTGAGATTATCTGAACCACACAGCAAAATTGCAAAAATTGCTAAACAACTTCTCCAAACTTGCTGGAAATTTCTTCGATCGTTAGCGTACTTTGCCATTAACCACCAAACGATAACAACCAGAATTAAAGATGCAGCAATAGCGAGCCAAACGGTTTTTTCGTAAATATTAGCAATTACTCGAACACCATAAATCTTGTTAGCTTTCGGCATCACCCACACAAGCTTATCGTGATATAATACATCACTCAAGTCGTAGTTCTGCAAGAATTTATTGCCCCTTGCTGCCCCAATTCCAAATATTATACCTTGACTATGGTTGTGCAGGTCATCCTCTTCGTTTTTAAATATAACTCCATTCACGTTATCTGCGTTCAAAATTCTGCCAACGAAAAGTAAGATACGATAAACAACAGCAACACCCTGTACTTCTTTAAATGTATATTTAGTTACTGTATCAGGCAATTTAATTGTACATCCATTCACATTTTTAATGGTTTTGTTAAATCTGATTGTAGTATTAAAATTGCATAGTTGGAAAAAAACAACTTTTACTTCATTTCCACATTTATTCCGTTTTTCAAAAGGATCAGATGTGTATAGTTTTGGAAAAGATGTTCCATTGTATACTATTACCATTGCGTTTATTATATCGTAACTCCAAAGAATTTCAAATGTATTTTTAACATTGCTACTTGAAGAAGTTGTAACTAGAAATTTTCCTCTGGGGGATTCACTTGTATTCCAAATTGAACTTCTTTTGAGCTTATTTAGGGTTTGATTCAAGAAAGTGGGTCCATTAGTTTGTATTACGTAGCTGTAATGAAAATTCCATGACATTCTGATAGGTTTTTGAATGTCCACAATAATACGTGGGTTGTTAATGTGATGAAGAACCGAAACATTCTTCAAATCTTCAAAAATAAAATAGATCGTGACGTCATTGGGGAACAATTTTGGAATTACGTGTGATTCGCATGATGTTAATTCTGAATTATTGCTCTTCAGTTCTAGAGAAACCACAACATGTATTAATAAAATTGTTAGTGCAAAAATAGCCAGCTTAATTATATTCATCTTTAGATTCTTGCAAAACGCGTAAGCTTATTTCGGCCAGAACAATCACTGGAAACTGAACAAAGTTTATTACTTTCTACTTTATTAAAAAAATGTTATTGAACTTTAATGGTGATAGACCAATATGAAAGTGGAAATAAATTGTATGTTCGAATTACAACACATTTATTTCTTTATTTAATTAACTAATAGTTTACTAAAACAGTAAAATACACCACATTGAAGATTTTCTTTGAAATTTTAAATAACCTTGAATTACAGACCAGTTTTTATATAACTAACAATTACCAAAACAAAATCGTTTATAATGAACTGTTTGTCAAATAAAAATATCCTGCAAGTAGTTCGCCTGGACTCTGCCATATTTTAATAGTTATTTATTGTATGAGTGGATTCTGAGGCAAATAAAACTCGCGAAATAGTTTAGGCACGAGGCCGCAAGGTCTAATGTTTAAATTTTCAAGAGTTTTATTTGCAGGTAATCTACAAATGCAATACAAAATTTTATCCACAACTTACAATATTGTAGAGGTATAATTATGTGGATCACTAATACCGACAAATTATATGAAAGATCAGAGTAGCAAGTTGTCACCAATCAAAACTGTCAAAATTGTCATAATGATAAATTAAACCGCTTAAACCACATCAACACAAATAATATATATGTGAATGTGAGTAAAAACTGTCAATATTTTCTCTTTTAATGTGAATATAAATGTAAATGTTAACAAGGAAGTTTAAATATAGTTTGATTTTGTTACGTGTCCTATGGCTTAATTATAAGACCCATGTGTTTTATTAATAACATAAGACGTCTCTCAATAGTAGCATTATGCCTCTATAATATGTAAGTTGTGGATAAATAACTATTTTACATACCTTCAAATTTAAATTTAAAAGTTAGAGAAGTAAACAGAATATAAATTATAGAGAGGGGCTAGAAATACCCCGGCCACTTTTCTTGCGGCGGTCAAGAGATGGCGCTTTAGTAAAGAAAACTGAAATGCAAATATGCCAGTATTTGTATTAATTATTTCTTTACACCGCCAATAAGAGCGTCCACATGTGAACCAAATTAAAGTGTATTATTATTTTTTATTATAAATCTCTTTGCATTACAAATCAATTTGTAAATATCTAACCATTTCCAAAATTTAAAAGCCAGCCACTCACAGTATGTCTCAGCTTGAAAGAGTATAGAAAATGGCATGCTACAGCGCACAGTTTAAGAGCCGCTGTGTGACTTCAAGGGTAAAAACAACAACATATTTAAAATTTAATTTAGAGCAAGCCTGCAGCGGTGCATTTATCGAATAAACCAATGTTGTGTATAAGCTCATATAAAAAATAGCGGTATACGACACTGTATTTGACTATAATAAATATCAAATCGTTTGCAAGTCTTGTAACTGCCCAAAGAAAAAAGTATCTTAAACATTCAAATAAATGTAAATTAGAAATTTTGAATAAAACACTGAATTGTTTTGATAACAAATTGTATTAATGTAAAAATTATATAAATTAATAATTTTTTAATCTACAGAGTGGCTAGCAAAACCCCGGCCACTTTTCTTGGTGCGGTCACGAGATGGCGCTTTAGTAAAGAAAAATTAAATAAAATACTGGCAACAACGCAGAATCCAAGATACTTTGGTTGTTTTGATTCAATATGAGGCGTATGTAATAACTAAAACGTCTTGGATTCTGCGTTGTTGCCAGTATTTTAATTTAAGTTTTCTTTACTAAAGCGCCATCTATTGACCGCCGCAAGAAAAGTGGCCGGGGTTTTCCTAGCCACTCTGTAATTCTTGCAACACGTTCCATTTGCTTTCTGTGCTCTATTTGTAACTACTTTACTTTGTCATAGGTCGTTCTGCCTCTGATTAACCCTGCAGTTGTCTCGCTAAGTCTCACAGACCCGATGAATACATGAATACGTTATTGGAATAGAATAAAATGCCATATAGTTTTAAATACTTTTATTTGCCTAAAATTGTTTGAATACGGGGATCGTTCGAAATGTACGTGGCCTAACAAAGAAAACGCAAGTATTATGGGCAATAAGTATTTTATTTTTTAATATAGTCTCCTGCTCGCTCATCGCACTTATTCCAACGATGTTCCAAAGCAGCAATGCCGTTTTTGTACATTGATGAACCCAAGTCCTCAAAATAGCTATTTACAGCAGAGATTACGTTGGAATTGAATGAAAATCTTTTACCGCCGAGCCATTTTTTCAGGTTTGGAAATAGATTATAATCACTGGAAGCCAAATCTGGCGAATAGGGCACTAATTCGAAAACCAATTCATGAACTTTGGCCATGGCGATTGCAGACGTGTGTACAGGTGCGTTATCTTGATAAAAAACACTTTCTTCTTCGCCAAATGAGGCCGATTTTCTTTGATTTGGTCGCTTAATTGCTGCAACAAATTAGCATAATACTCGCCATTTGTTGTTTTTCCCTTTTTCAAGCAGTTGACGAAGATAATTCCATGAGAATCCCAAAATACAATTGCCATAACCTGTTCTGCTGACGAAACCGTTTTTGACTTTTTCGGTGGCGGAGAACCTTTGTGTGTCCATTGTTTGGACTATTCCTTGGTTTTGGGATTGTAATTGTGGACTCAGGTTTCATCGGCGGTTATGAAACTGCGCAAAAAGTTTTTCGGATTGCGGCGAAAACGTGCCAAAGGTTCGCGAGAAACAATCAAACGATTCAGTTTTTGCTCTGGTGTAAACAAACGCGGCACCCAACGCGCGGAGTATTTTTTCATTTCCAATTCTTCAGTTAACATTCTGTGCACACTGTCATTTGGGATGCTCACCATGTCTGCTATCCCGCGCACTTTTACTCGTCGGTCATCCAATACGATACCAAGGACTTTTTCAATCGTATCCGGGGTACTAACCGTTTTTGGGCGTCCACTGCGTGATTCGCCTTTTGTGCTCACACGACCACGCTTAAACTCGGCAACCTAGTTTTTAACCATTGAAAACGAAGGAGCGGACACCATTCACAGGGCCTGAACCTGTGGTTGGCACAACTAGAAAGACAGCGAGAGGAGCAGTTAAAGAATGGATTTCAACAAAACACTCGGAACACTGGAAACTCTCACCTCCGCAGAGACAAAGCAAAGCTATGATGGGCAACCATCCCCATAAGCTGACAAAACCAGTCCTGCAACTTAGCAGGACTCACATCAGAATAGTGACGGGACTCCTAACGGGACACTGGCACTTCAGAAAACGTCTGCATAACATAGGGCTATATAATGAAGATCCCATATGCAGACTATGTGGCGAGGAAGAAGAAACAACCTCCCATATAATATTCGAATGCGAAGCCCTAGCTCGCAGAAGATTCCAAATATTTGAGGGCATCAACCCCAATGAGATACAACCGCCAGCCAGTCTGATCAGCAAACTCCTAGTTCTGTTAAAGGGGACGGATCTACTTGACAGCGACTAGCGACCGAAGGGGATGCACAATAGTCCCAAGAAAGATGATTCTGAAATATGATAATGCAAATTCCTCCGAATTAGCGCCATATCTGTGTTAGACCACGTACATTTCGAACGATCCTCGTATAAATGCTACCAATGTGACTGTCAAAAAAAATACCGACAGGTTGCGGGGCAGAAAATTTTTTATTTTTGCAATTGTTTAGTGAAGATGTACTTTGATTGTAGAAGCAGAGTGCTAAATAATTCTTGCAACACGTTCTAATTGCTTTCTGTGCTCTATTTGTAACTACTTTGATTTGTCATAGGTCTGATTAACCCGGCAGTTGTCTCGCTTAGTCTCACAGACCCGATGAATACGTTATTGGAACAGAATAAAATGCTATATAGTTTTAAATACTTTTATTTTCCTAAGAAATGTATCAGTATTTATTTAAAAATTACAATCCACTTATTCTACAATTTTAGTAATATTTTGTGCTTTTAACCACAAAAAAATCAAGCTGTTTTGTAATATAATCAATATGCAGAGAAAAATGTCGTGCCAAGCAAGATAATAAACGTACCAAATTATAACAAAAGATCAATTTTTAGGTTTCTTTTTTTTAATCCAACTCAATAATAAACACTACAGTGGCTAGCAACAATCCCACACCCAAAAAAATAAAAACCCCATTCAAATGAGTAACATTGAGTACGATAATTGAGTTGTGCTTTACATCATTCCTTTGGTTTTGTGCGTCGCGCATATGTATCTCATTGAACCCATGTTCATATAATATTCTAACAAGTTTGTTGAATGTAGGCAAAAAAAGTGACCCTTTCTCATATAAAACGTGCATTCCATGGTAATAAGTTTTGCATCTAACTGATCGACTTCGTACCCACCATTTGTTCCCAATATTTTTAGAGCTTTTTTTTCCATTAAGGCACCATGGTTACGGTGCAGTACAGTTTTCATTAAAGCTTCAGAATAATTAACCGTAGGTTCGTATACCATCTGGTGTTGCAGTTTATTGTACAATCTCTCACCATATGCAGCACTGTAATTCAATATCCCCATAGGACCCTGTATCAGCAGTTCTAATCCTGAATCTGCAAGCTCTTCCACTGTGGTAATACTTTGGCCATATAAAGGTTTTGTTAGGACGCTGATTAGGTTTGCATTAAACGAAGTATCTATTTGTAGGGAATAAATGGAATAAAATAATGCAAGTAATTTTAACTCAGTGGTTTTCGGTGTAAGATTATCAGAACCGCCCAGTGAAATTGCTAAAATAGCCAGGAAACTTCTCCAAAAGTGCCAAAATTCAATTCGATCATTGGCATCCTTTTCTATAACCCACCAAATAACTATCACCACAAAGAAAAATATTCCAATAGCTATCCAAACGTTACGTTCGTAAATATTAGCAATTATTCTAAGACCATAAATTTGGTTAGGTTTAGGAACAGCCCAGACAAGTTTATCGCGAGATAATATTTCTGTCAAGTCGTAGTCGGCCAATAATTCGTTACCTCTTGCTGCTGAAACGAGAAATGTTATGTCTTTGCTGGAGTTGTAGAGGATTTTTTTTATGATCAGACATAAATGTTTTTTTCTTAAAAGAATCATGAAGCCGTGCGTGAGCACGACCCCATGATTCCCATCCCACCCCCTTACCCGGGCTCAGCACACTCAGTGCTATACACCGGTCTAACATGCACCCCACCCCTGAAGACCCAACATACACACCTACATACACCATCCATGGACCCGTCGGATTTAACTTGTTCAGAAAAATTACCGACGAGCAGTGGATTCGAACCAACTGCCATTGGGAGTCTAGTTTCAAAGCCTGGGACTTTAACCACTAGACCACCCGCCGGCCCACATAAATGTAAACCCACTAACATTTGTAATTTTACCAAAAAAAGCAATACAAAATACATAAGAGCACCGCCTTTTGTCTCTTTAAATGTCAACTTAGTAACAGTATCGGGCACTTTAATTGAACAACCATTGAGGTTTTTAATAGTTTTGTTGAATCTGCTTGTGGTATTAATATCGCAAGGTTGAGTAAAAACAACTTTTACTTTATTTCCACATTTATTTCGTTTTTCAAAAGGATCAGATGTGCATAGTTCCGGAGGTGAACTTCCGTTGTTTATTATTACCATTGCGTTTATTATATCGCAACCCCAAAGAATTTCAAATGTATTTTTCACATTGCTACTTGAAGAAGTTGTAACTAGAAATTTTCCTCTGGGAGATTCACTTTTATTCCAAATTGAACTTCTTTTGAGCTTATTTAGGGTTTGATTCAAGAAAGTGGGTCCATTAGTTTGTATTACGTAGCTGTAATGAAAATTCCATGACATTCTGATAGGTTTTTGAATGTCCACAATAATACGTGGGTTGTTAATGTGATGAAGAACCGAAAAATTCTTCAAATCTTCAAAAATAAAATAGATCGTGACGTCATTGGGGAACAATTTTGGAATTACATGTGATTCGCATGACGTTAATTCTGTATTACTGCTCTTCCTTTCTAGAGAAACCACAACATGTATTAATAAAATTGTTAGTGCAAAAATAGCCAGCTTAATTATATTCATCTTTCGATTCTTGCAAAACGCGTAAGCTTATTTCGGCCAGAACAATCACTGGAAACTGAACAAAGTTTATTACTTTCTACTTTATTAAAAAAATGTTATTGAACTTTAATGGTAATAGACCAATATGAAAGTGGAAATAAATTGTATGTTCCAATTACAACACATTTATTTCTTTATTTAATTAACTAATAGTTTAGTAAAACAGTAAAATACACCACATTGAAGATTTTTTGTTGAAATTTTAAATAACCTTGAATTACAGACCAGTTTTTATATAACTAACAATTAACAAAACAAAATCGTTTATAATGAACTGTTTGTCAAATAAAAATATCTTGCAAGTAGTTCGCCTGGACTCTGCCATATTTTAATAGTTATTTATTGTATGAGTGGATTCTGAGGCAAATAAAACTCGCGAAAAAGTTTAGGCACGAGGCCGCAAGGCCGAATGTTTAAATTTTCAAGCGTTTTATTTGCAGGTAATCTACAAATGCAATACAAAATTTTATCCACAACTTACAATATTGTAGAGGTATAATTATGTGGATCACTAATACCGACAAATTATATGAAAGATCAGAGTAGCAGGTTGTCACTAATCAAAACTGTCAAAATTGTCATAATGATAAATTAAACGGCTTAAACCACATAAATACAAATAATATCAATGTGAATGTGAGTAAAAACCGACAATATTTTCTCTTTTAATGTGGATATAAATGTAAATGTTAACAAGGAAGTTTAAATATAGTTTGATTTTGTTACGTGTCTTATGGCTTAATTATAAGACCCATGTGTTTTATTAATAACATAAGGCATCTCTCAATAGTAGAATTATGCCTCTATAATATGTAAGTTGTGGATAAATAACTATTTTATACTAGCTGTGCCCGGTCCGCGTTGCTGGTCCTAAGTAAGCCTTTTTTGTTGTATCTGTAGCTGCGGATATCGCTTTGAATTCACTTATTTTTCGCAAAATATCAGTTTTCAATACGGAACCTGATACACAGCAGAACTGTCAAACTGAACGTCACACAGTGACAGTCATATGTTGATATCGAGACTCAAATGTTTGTGAGTGACGATTTTCGTTCAATTTGATCAAAATGAATTAAAAATCATGAGAATTGTCTGAGTTCAAGTGGGAACATGACTTTTGCATTGTTCCATGCCGGTTTTTCCACCCCAAAAAAAAGAAGAAAAAAAATTCTATTTTTCCTAATTTTCCGAATTTTTTGAGTTTTTCGAGTTTTCCACTTCAATTTTTCCATTCTTCTCTTCGAAAAGCCATTCAAAAACGAAAACATACGAAATCTCATACAAAAATACCATACAAAATCATCTTTTGGATTTTCCGAATTTTCCGGTGCATTTTCCCAAAATTTTCTTTCATACAAACCTTGTCCTGACAATTACGAACACAACAAAAAAAAAATAAGCCAAATCGGTCGAGCCATTCTCAAGTGATGATGTACCAAACATGCGGCAATTGATTTTTATTTTTATAGAAGATAGATACCTTCGAATTTAAATTTACAAGTTAGAGAAGAAAACAGAATTTAAATTATAGAGAGTAGCTAGGAAAACCCCGGCCACTTTTATTGCGGCGGTCAAGAGATGGCGCTTTAGTAAAGAAAAATTAAATACAAATATGCCAGTATTTGTATTTAATTTTTCTTTACGCCGATAAGAGCATCCACATGTGCACCAAATTAAAGTGTATTATTATTTTTTATTAGAAATCTCTTTGCATTACAAATCAATTTGTAAATATCTAACCATTTCCAAAATTTAAAAGCTAGCCACTCACAGTATGTCTCAGCTTGAAAGAGTATAGAAAATGGCATGCTGCAGCGCACAGTTTAAGAGCCGCTGTGTGACTTCAAGGGTAAAAACAACAACATATTTAAAATTTAATTTAGAGCAAGCCTGCAGCGGTGCATTTATCGAATAAACCAATGTTGTGTATAAGCTCATATAAAAAATAGCGGTATACGACACTGTATTTGACTATAACAAATATCAAGTCGTTTGCAAGTCTTGTAACTGCCCAAAGAAAAAAGTATCTTAAACATACAAATAAATGTAAATTACAAATTTTGAATAAAACACTGAATTGTTTTGATAACAAAATGTATCAATGTAAAAATTATATAAATTAATAATTTTTTAATCTACAGAGTGGCTAGCAAATCCCCGGCCACTTTTCTTGGGGCCGTCAAGAAATGGCGCTTTAGTAAAGCAAAATTAAATTTAAATACTGGCAACAACGCAGAATCCAAGACGTTTTAATTATTAAATACGCCCCATATTAAATAAAAATAACTAAAACGTCTTGGATTCTGCGTTGTTGCCAGTATTTAAATTTAATTTTGCTTGACTAAAGCGCCATCTCTTGACCGCCCGCCGCAAGAAAAGTGGCCTGGGTTTTCCTAGCCACTCTGTAGTTTTACAAATAAAAAAAAATAAAGTAAATAAATGTGCAACTGTGCGAAAATTTTAATGAAGAAGAACAGAGTTACATTTCGACTGCAAAGCTACTGCAGCGAAGTAGAAAACCCCCTTAAACCTGGTGAATAGGAAATCCTGATTTGGCGATACTTGGATCTGAATTTATTTTATTTATTTATTTGAACAAAAAAGAAATGTATAGAACTACAATACAATAGTAATACAAATTTAATATCATGTTAAATGCAAATAATATAATTATATTTTATACCACTCAAAATGCTACCAATGTGACTGTTAAAAAAACAAATACCGAATCATGTTCCGAGACAGAAAAATTTTAATTTTTGAAATTTTTTAGTGAAGATAGACTTTGATTGTAGAAGCAGGGTGCGAAATAATTCTTGCAACACGTTCTAATTGCTTTCTGTGATCTATTTGTAACTACTTTGATTTGTCATAGGTCTGATTAACCCTGCAGTTGTCTCGCTTAGTCTCACAGACCCGATGAATACGTTATTGGAACAGAATAAAATGCTATATAGTTTTAAATACTTTTATTTGCCTGAGAAATGTTTCAATATTTACTTAAAAATTACCAATCCACTTATTCTACAATTTTAGTAATATTGTGCTTTTAACCGCAAAAAAATCAAGCTGTTTTGTAATATAATCAATATGCAGAGAAGAAGACATAAACGTACCAACGGTTCATAACAAAAGATCAATTTTTAGGTTTCTTTTTTTTAATCCAACTCGATAATAAATACAACAGTGGCTAGCAACAATCCTACACCCAAAAAAATAAAAACCCCACTCAAATGAATAACATTGAGTACGATAATTGAGTTGTGCTTTACATCATTACTTTGGTTTTGTGCGTCGCGCATATGTATCTCATTGAACCCATGTTCATATATTATTCTAACAAGTTTGTTGAAGGTAGGCAGAAAAAAGTGACCCTTTCTCGTATAAAACGTGCATTCCATGGTAATAAGTTTTGCATCTAACTGATCGACTTCGTACCCACCATTTGTTTCCAATATTTTTATAGCTTTTTCCGCCATTAGGGCACTAAGGTTACGGTGCAGGACAGTTTTCATTAAAGCTTCAGAATAATTAACCTTAGGTTCGTATACCATCTGGTGTTGCAGTTTATTGTACAATCTCTCACCATATGCAGCACTGTAATTCAATATCCTCATAGGACCCTGTATCAGCAGTTCTAATCCTGAATCTGCAAGTTCTTGCACTGTGGTGATACTTTGACCATAAAGAGGTTTTGTTAAAACGCTGAGCAAGTTTGCGTTAAACGAAGCATATATTAGTATACAATAAAAGGAATAAGATGATCCAAGAATTCTTAACGCATTTGTTTTTGGTGTAAGATTATCAGAACCGCACACTGAAATTGCCAAAATGGCCAAGAAACTCCTCCAAAAGTGCCAAAATTCAATTCGATCATTGGCATACTTTTCTATAACCCACCAACTAACTATCACCACAAAGAAAAATATTCCAAACGTTACGTTCGTAAATATTAGCAATTATTCGAAAACCATAAATTTGGTTAGGTTTAGGAACAGCCCAGACAAGTTTATCGCGAGATAATATTTCTGTCAAGTCGTAGTCGGCTAATAATTCGTTACCTCTTGCTACTGAAATGAGAAATGTTATGTCTTTGCTGGAGTTGTAGAGGATATTTTTTTTATGATCAGACATAAATGTAAACCCACTAACATTTGTATTCAAAGTTTTACCAACAAAAAGCAATACAAAGTACATAAGAGCGCCACCTAGTGTCTCTTTAAATGTAAACTTAGTAACCGTATCGGGCACTTTAATTGAACAACCATTGAGGTTTTTAATAGTTTCGTTGAATCTGCTTGTGGTATTAATATCGCAAGGTTGGGTAAAAATAAATTTTGCTTCACTTCCACAATTGTTACTTTTATCGAATGGATCAGATGTGTACAGTTCTGGAAGTAATGTTTCGCTTTTTCTTATTACTATAGCGTTTATTATATCGTAACACCAAAGAACTTTGAAAATATTTTTAAGGTTGCTATTTGAAGAAGTTATGATTAAATACTTCCCTCGAGGAGATTCGCTTCTGTGCCAAATTGAACTTACTTTAAGCTTGTTGAGGGTTTCGTTCAAGGAAGTATTTTCCTTAATGTATATTACGTAGGTGTTATGAAAGTTCGATGATATTCCTATAGGTTTTCTAACGTCCACAATAATACGCGGATTATTAATTTGAAGAGGAATGTACAACCACTTATTGAATCTTCATAAAGAAAACAGATTGTGACGTCATTTGGAAACGATTTTTGAATCAGATGTGAAACACATGCTGCTAACTCGGTGCAAGAACCCCCGATTCCAAGCAAAAACGCAGGATTTACTAAAATCATTTGTGCAAAAAGGGTTAGCTTAATTATGGTCATTTCTACATTCCTACAAAAAGTTTGATCTTATTTCGGCTAAAATGACCACTGCAAACTGATGAAATTTATTATATTGTGCTTCATGAACAGTACTTTAATGGTTATCGACCAACTTGAACGTTTAAAGAGATTCTATGTATAGGTTAGTACATAAACTAGTAATTTACTGTAATGCTTCGAATATTGATCGACAAAGCGTCAATAAGCGAATGCCCAAAATTGATACCGAACCATGCATTCTCCGTGATGCAAATATAGGGGTTGAATTCTGATAAAAACCAAATTAGCCGAATTCGGTATTCCACAAAAAAGCGTTCCAGATTTTACCGTCTCGTATTTTTGTTTGCCGCTGTATATTAAAATATAGTCGTTGTATTTAGTGAAACCCTTTCTTGTTGCTTTCTGATATAGCACAGATATCTATTTTGTGTCTGTTTAGTTCCATGAAAATTTCTTGGTTTCAGGAATTTACGTTCCAGCATGCCAAACGTAGTATACTTTTTTTCCATAATCGTCTTGTCCTGTTTCTCGCCGTGTCCTTTCCAGAGATGCGACCTGTACCCGAGATAGTTTTGTTAGTTCTGTGAGTATGGTAGTTGTTTTACCGTAGGTAGGGTTACTAACCTTGTCTACGCACCCTCCTCCTTTATCCGGGCTTGGGACCGGCAACGACATACTGAGCTACTCAATCCACCCAGTAGTGTCGCAGGCGGAGTTATCTGTAGCAATCGCTTTTAAGACATATTACAATTTACTTTCGGCTTAGATCGCGTTGTCATTTAGGGATTACATAAGCAAGGAAGATGGTTTTAGATTCAATAAAGCTTCGACTCCAGAAGTTTATCCTCCTAAGCATCATCAATCTCACGATCACGCTCCGTCTTTGGATCCGCCTTTGCCCAACGGTGACAGACAATCAGAACTCCGCCGTTCTGCTCGACTTGGTCAAAGAGGTTTAAATACCTCCACTTCCCGGATTTGAATTCAATGTTATTATTCACTCTGAAGATACAAGCTACAATGTCTTGCAAAACGTTGGTTTGTGTGGGTTTACAAACAGCTAACAGGCATAAGCCGATTAAGTATTCTTGTCCTGGCAAACAAAATACGTTAAGATCAAATCTTTGCCCGCCCCAAGGTTGAAACAATCTAAGCACACGGCCCTGTTTAGGCAGGCAGGGGCTACAAACGAATATTGCTCAGACTTCTAGAGCAAATGCTTGTAAAGGCAGACAAGCTACAGATCGATCTTTAGCTGATTTTGCTGGGTGTAGTTCCCAAATGACGACGCGGTCTAAGCCGAAAGTAAATTGCAATATTGACAGTTCGAGGAACCGCGAAAGCCCCAAAGAATATGTTTAAATACA
Source organism: Ctenicera cuprea (assembly GCA_958336395.1). Taxonomy (NCBI): domain Eukaryota; kingdom Metazoa; phylum Arthropoda; class Insecta; order Coleoptera; family Elateridae; genus Ctenicera; species Ctenicera cuprea. The sequence continues at coordinate 2,474,933 of OY284493.1, forward strand.
TAATTAGTTTTATAAAGGAAGCACCCTTCACGCTCGTTTATTTTAATTAAAATACTTAAACAACCCGTCATCATTATTCTTAGCTCCTACTACTGGTAGTGAGATAAAATCATTAATTGCAAAATTAAAAAATTCAAACTCTTTAGGAATTGATAATGTACCCGTCAAAATTATCAAATCAGTCGCAGATCATATACACAAACCTATTTCTTACATAATTAACTGCTGTTTCGAAACCGGTGTTTTTCCTGAGCAGTTAAAAACTGCTAAAGTCATTCCTCTCCAAAAAACTAAAGATAATATAGACATTTCAAATTTTAGACCAATTTCTATACTTCCAGCATTTTCTAAACTATTTGAATTATCCATAAAAGATAGAGTTGTAAACTATTTTACAAAAAATAATTACTTTTGTTCAGAACAACACGGATATCAACAGAAAAAGTCAACAATTACTGCTTTACAAAACATTTTATCAACTACATATAAAAATATAAATAATAATAAATTAACAGCTAGTATTAATTGTGATTTGTCTAAGGCTTTCGACCTTGTTAATCACAATATTTTGTTAAATAAATTAGAACATTACGGAATACGCGGCGTTCCTTTGCAATTACTGAAATCATACTTAACAAACAGAAAACAATTTGTGCAGATCAGCAGTTTTTCTAATGGAAAATGTGTCGAGTATACGTCAAACACATGCTCTGTTACATGTGGAGTTCCGCAAAGGTTCCATTTTGGGACCTCTGTTGTTCGTAATTTCTGTAAATGATCTACCATACAACATAGACGGTCTAGTAACTATGTACGCAGATGATACAAGTATTGTTGTCTCTGCAGAGAGTCCGAAGGAATTAGAGTCCAAATTAATTCTTACTATGCAACAAGCTACAACATGGTTTAATAACAATAAATTATTAGTAAATGTTGAGAAAACAAATATAATTCTTTTTAATGTTAGCAAAAAAATTGATATGAACAGCATAACTTTTCAGAACAAAAAGATCAAATTCGTGGATAAATGTAAACTTTTGGGCGTTCATATAGATGAAAATTTAAAATGGCAAACACACTATAAAATACTTAAATTAAAATTAAATAGAGCAATATTTGCCATTCGAAGATTGAAATCAGTCTGCAGCACCTCAACACTAAGGACAATTTATTTTGCCTATTTTGAATCAATACTACGATATGCAATTTTATTCTGGGGGAATTAACAATATCTACCCGAAATATTAAAAACTCAAAAAAAGTTTTTCACATTCTTACTAATATTGGTAAGCGCGATTCATGCAGACAGATCTATGTACAAGCTGGAATAATGTCGGCGGTAAGTCTGTTTATTTACGAAAGTATTGTATTTGTTTTTAAAAATAAGTCACTTTTCAATAGTAATCATGAAGTTCACGAATACAATACTCGCAGCAATTACTTAAGAACACAGCATTCAAATAACAATGTTCACTTCACGTCATTTTTAAGTAATTCTGTGAAACTCTACAATAAATTAGAAAATGAACTAAAAATTATCACAAATGAGAACATCTTTAAGCGTAAATTAAAAACGATGCTGTTATCTAAATCTTTTTACTCAGTAGGGGAATTTTTAACAAATTAAAAAAAAATTTAATTTATACACCAGTACCAATTGAATATCATATATTGTCAATCAAGCTGTGATATAAATTTGATAAGATGTGATAAAGTGTGATGTATTATAAGACATTTTTGTTGTATTGTATTTATGTTATTGTTGTTCTGTTATTTATGCAAGTTTATGCGACGTAATATTACATTTAATTATTTTCTTGCAATATTTATTCATGTATTTGTATCTGTATTTACTGATACCCATGTAATTATATTCTACGCTATGTGCCAAATGAATAAAATAATCCATCTATCTATTTAATTGCTGTTATTGACGCCCAGCTTTATGACATTTCAGTAGATTACTGGCTCTTAGCTTGACATACAACGTTTTTGTCCACTTTTATGTTGGTCGATAACCATTAAAGTTGTAAAACAATAATTTTCACATAAAGTACAAAATAGTGCATTTTCTTCTGATCGTTGTAGCCGATATTCTGTTTGCGGATATGTAAAAATGAATATAATTAAATTCACACTTCTCACACTGCCAAGTTTAAATCATGTTGTGTTTCTTCCAGAAAACAAGAGCGCGAATGCAGAATTAACATCATGTGCATCACATCTAATTCAAAAATGATTCCCAAATGATGTCACAGTCATTCTCTTTGTTGGTAAAATTTTGAACACAGATTACGTGGATGGAGTTCTACCTAAAAATTACCGGAATGACGTCTACAACCATAGCCTAGGTATGATACGAAGATCATTCGAAATCTACAAGGTCTAACACAGAGATGGCGCTAATTTGGCAAAATCTGCATTACCATTTTTCAGAACCATCTTTTCTTAGGTTAAATATGACAGTATAGAGCAATCTGTCAATTAGTTTGTGTTTGACAGTGCGTCAAAGTAACCGTCTCGAGTGATTTCGTAAATAATGGAAAAAACTGAGTTGCTAGCAGTGATAAAGTACTTTCATTTGAAAGCTTAACACCAGCCAAAATCAAAGCAGAGTTGGATTCGACATTTTTGAAGCCCGCTCCTTCGTTTTCAATGGTTAAAAACTGGGTTGCCGAGTTTAAGCGTGGTCATGTGAGCACAAAAAACACACCCCGCAGTGGACGCCCGAAAACGGCTACTACCCCGGATAAGATTGAAAAAGTCTTCCGTATCGTATTGAATGACCGTTGAGTAAAAGTGCGCGAGATAGCAGACATAGTTGGCATCCCAAATGGCAGTGTGCACAGGATTTTAACTGAAGAATTGGAAATGAAAAAAATACTCCTCGCGTTAGGTGCCGCGTTTGCTCACACCGGAGCAAAAACTGAATCGTTTGATTGTTTCTCGCGACCTTTTGGCACGTTTTCGCCGCAATCCGAAGGACTTTTTCCGCCGTTTTATAACCGTCGATCAAACCTGGGTCCACCATTACACTCCCGAAACCAAGGGACAGTCCAAACAATAGACACACAAAGGTTCTCCGCCGCTGAAGAAAGCAAAACCGGTTTCGTCAGCAGGAAAGGTTAAGGCAACTGTATTTTGGGATTTTCATGGAATTATCTTCGTCGACTACTTGGAAAAGGGAAAAACAATAAATGGCGAGTAGTATGCCAATTTGTTGCAGCAATTGAGAGACAACATCAAAGCGAAACGGCCTCATTTGGCGAAAAACAAAGTGTTTTGCCATCAAGATAACGCACCTGTACACACGTCTGCAATCGCCATTGCCAAAATTCATGAATTGGTATTCGAATTAGTGTCCATTCGCCCTATTCGCCAAATTTGGCTTTCGGCGATTTGTATTTATTTCCAAACCTGAAAAAATGGCTCGGCGGTAAAAGATTTTCATCCAATTCCGAGGTAATCGCTGCTGTAAATAGCTATTTTGAAGACTTGGGTTCATCGACCTACAAAGACGGCATTGCTGCTTTGGAGCATCGTTGGAATTTCGAACGATCCTCCTATTTAGAGTTGGACTAACAAGAAGAAATTAATTACTGGAAGACTATAGCTTGAGCGAAATACTTTATCACGATAAGCTCGTTTGGATTACCCCTAAAGCTAACAAAATTTATGGTTTTAGAATAATTGCTAACATTTACAAAAAAATCGTTTGGATGGCTCTTGCTATGCCTTAAATCGTGGTTGTTATCACTTGGAGGTTAATTGCAAATTACGCGAAAGATCGAACTGATTTTCAGTAATTTTGTAGAAGTTACTCAGCAATTTTAGCAATTCCATTGTGTGGTTCTGATAATCTTAGACCAAAAACTAATGCAATAAAATTTTTGGCATGCTTTGGCATGCGTACAAATAGATACTTTGTTTAATGCAAACTTAATAAGCGTACTAATGAAACCTTTTTATGGATGGAGAATTACCACAGTGGAAGATCTTGCAAAATCAAACCTAGCATTGCTGATACAAGAAACTGTAACTGGTGGATTGAATTTCAGTGCTGCGTATGACGAAAGGTTGTACAGTAAACTACAAAAACAGTTTATGTTTACACCTACAGTTAACATGTCTGATGCTCTAAGGAGAACCGCAACTTGAGTGCGCTGATGGGCAAAGCCCCAATAAAATCAACAGAGGTGCAAGGGTCTCTGGATGTGGTAAATGCAAAACTTCTTACTGTGGAAATGACGTTTTATACAAGGAAGCGCTAATTAAACTTTTCCCCTACGACATAAAAACAACGTTAATAGCGTCTCAAGTCAAAACCATTGACACGTTACTGGACATTTTGAGAACACCTGATGATAGGAAAGGGCGCGAGCAATGAAGAAACCATCCTTGGGACCACGTAGGAAACAACCCACGCAAAGGAGATTACCACCGGGAAGCGCCAAATCATGTCGATAATAATCAGAAAAACTAACTTCGTCTTGACAGGGCACTCTACCTATTCAGAGTAATAAAACCGGAGAGCAAATTTAACACATACGTTTCGTTAGGGAACATTTCGCGCTAACTAAACGTCCTGTGTACAGTGAAGGTAAAATTAGTTTTATATATGAAAAAATCTGGGAATCAGCGGTAGAGATAAAAGATTCCGGAATATCTCAAAATTAATAGCTAATGTTGAGGTCATTGAACTACCATCATTGTTAGACAAGAGAATCGCAATTAGTGTTATTTAGAAGATATCCTGCAACCTAGCCCCATTACAGTATCCTCTCTAATTTTCTGTGTATCTGTGAAACAATTGAAAAGAAGACTGTATTAATTCCAATTTTGACGTATTACCAATAATGGTGGAGTGAGATATTGACCACTGTAAAAGGTCATAAAGCGTAGCATTAACAGCGCTACATCAACTTATATTTCAAAAAGGCACGCGCAGTGTTGCGTTAACCCATTAGCCGCAGCTTACCCTACTATTTCAACTAAGCTCCAATATTTCCCTTAGCCGCTGAATAATATTTCAAGTAAATACTAAAGCACTTGTTACGTTGTTACTTTGTTGTTGTCGTAATTTATTTGTTTATTTTGCAATTAATAACTTACATATTTTTAAAAATAAAAAAATATTAACAAACTACGGACAACCTTTCGTGATCGGCGGACCTGCCCGAACCATAACCTACCATTGCAACAACACATCAAAAAATTGTAGACCGAAGCATTTCATTTCCTATAAAACAAGAACTTCCTCTGAGAATTTTGCTGAGCCGTTGAAAACGTGCAGCTTATTTGCGGAATGCTCGATTTCTAGCTTTTCCAACGGAAACATCCCTGTATGGGGTGCTAATATTAAACGTCACACGCCGACGTTTCGAATTTCGCCACAATCGATCATCGCTGATCGTTCATAAAGCCTAAACTGAGCATTTGAAGTTGGTGTATTTTTTTGTATACTTACTACTCCGTTTTGTTATAATATGTAACTTTTTATACAGGGTGTTAATGAATTGTAGGGACAAACTTCTAGGGCTTGCAAAACGCAACAACTTTTGTTAATAAACGTGTGGTTAAAAGTGTTTCCTTTCAGGGATAGAGCTTCTCAAAGATTCTTTAAGAAGCGCCTAAATGTAGGCAACCTAATTTATTACCTACTATTTGTTTTCATACCGACGGAAATTAATACAGGATAAATAAAGCCCACTTTCCTACTTTTCAAATTCAAATTATATTTAAAATGTCTTTAGCTTTTTGAAATCATTCTCTTCCTGCTACCTTCTTGATGTCATCTAATTATCTTTTTTGAGATCGTTTTATACTTATATTTGTTGTTCTAGATCGCCAGTGTACAGTTTTGTTGATTCACCTCGTTGCATCTTGCCGTGTTACATGTTTCACCTATTGCCGCTTGAGGTCAGCACTGACGATGTATTACGTCGGTAATTTTTGATCTGTTTCGAATTTTTTCGTTTTTTATTCTATTCCTTAAGCTTACTTTTAAACATGGACTTCTACATTGATCGCTGTGAAGTTCTTGATTTATTTTTAACATATCAATATTTTTATACTGTTATTAACGCTTCCTTTTATAACACTTCGGTAGATTATTGGGTCTTAGCTTCTTATACAATTGCTTTCCACTTATGTTGATTGATAACCATTAAAGTTGTAAATCAATAACTTTCACATACAGTACAAAATAATACATTTTTGTTAGTTTCGAGTAATTATTTGGCCGAAATAAGTTCAAGCCTATTGCAGGAATAAAAAAAATGGATATAATAAAATTGACCATTTTGGCACTAACGATTTTATTGAATCATGTTCTGTTTTCTCTAGAAACCAGGAAGCCCAGCACAGAGCTAACATCATGTGTATCAGATTTATTAAAAAAATTATTCTCTGATGACGTCACAATCTATTTCATTTTTGAAGATTTAAACAGTGTGTCTGTTTTTTTTCACATTAATAACCCACGTATTATTGTTGACATTAAAAAACCGATCAGAATGTCAGGGAATTTTCATAACAACTACATAATATACACGAATGGACATCTTACCTTGAACAAAACCCTTAAAAAGCTTAAAGAAAGCTCAGTTTGGAACGTAAGTGAAGCTCCAAGAGGGAAATTCTTAGTTATAACTTCCTTGAAAAATAAAACTTTAAACAATTTGTTTGAAATTCTTTGGAGTTACGATATAATAAACGCAATGGTAATTGTATATAACGGAACGTCACCTCCGGAACTATACCCGTCTGATCCGTTTGAAAAGCGGAACAAATGTGGAAATGAAGTAAAAGTTGTTTTTTCCCAACCTTGTGATATTAATACTCAAAGTAGATTTAACAAGACCATTAAAAATGTGAACAGATGTTCAATTAAATTTTCCAGTAAGTTAGCTAAAATTACGTATAAAGAGACAGCAAATGTCGTTTTTCTTTATCGTACAATGCTGTTTGTTGGTAAAATTCTAAACGCAGATAACAAGAATGGATTCGCAATTAAAAATGAACAGAATGACCTCTACAACCACAGTAACGATATATTATTCACAATTGGAGTAACAAGGGGAAAGGAATTACTGGATAACTACGACTTGAGCGATATAATATTTCACGATAAACTTGTCTGGGTTATTCCTCAAGCTGACAAAATTTATGGTATTCGACTAATTGCTAATATTTACGAAAATAACGTTTGGATCGGTATTGGTGTATCTGTAATTGTAGTGGGTATCAGTTGGTGGTTAATGGCAATTAACTCTAGCGACAGAATTCAATTTAGACAGTTTACTAGAAGTTTCTTATTATTATTATTGGTAGTAGAAAGGCAGCTTTAAGCTGATACATCTACATATAATATTTACATGGTATCGTATTATGTTATGTTATGTTATTAGTAAGTTATTTGTTATTGTATTATATTGTATTTGTGTTAGTTGTTATGTTTGCAAGGTAATTGTCCAATCTATTTTTAAATTGATTTACGGATGTGGCAGCAGTTACTTCTTCAAGTAATTTGTTCCAGTCATTCACTACGCGATTACACAGGAAGTTATGTCGAGGATTAAGTTCGGCTCTGGTTCTTAACAGGTGCATCTTGTGTCCTCGCAAAGTGGTTCTTGATTGGAGTTTGAACATGGATTTTAACTCTAGGCAGTCATAGTAGTTGTTTAATATTTTGAATGTTTCAATCAGATCGCCACGGTGCAGACGCTGTTGCAGTGTTGGGAGTTTGAGCAGCTCAAGACGATGTAGGTATTCGAATCTTCTGAACCCATGTGGCAGTTTTGTAGCCCGACGTTGTACGTTCTCTAACAATGTAATATCCTTCCGGAAGTAAGGGTTCCATATCTGAAAACCATATTCCAACAAGGGCCTAATGTATGTTTTGTAGATTTTGACAAATGTGTCTGGTTTAAGATATTGGAATGTTTTCCTTATCAAGTAGATTACCGAGTTGGCCGTTTTGACAATTTCAGTTATATGGGACTGCCATCTTAGGTTCGAGGAGACCAGTATTCCAAGGTATTTCTGTTCCCTGACAGCAGTAATAGGAACGCCATTGGTGTAGTAGGCTGTCCTGGGATTGTTAGCTCCAATAGGTAAAACAGTGCACTTGCTGGCATTTAAATTAATCAACCAGTTCCTGGTCCACTCTTGAATTCTGTCCAGATCTTGTTGGAGTTGCCCTGAGCTGGTTAAGGGGTTAGCAAAAAATTTGACATCATCAGCGAAGAATACTACATTGGATTGTATGGCATTTCTTAAGTCGAGCATGAAGAGCGTGAATAGGGTGGGCGACAGGACCGATCCCTGGGGTACTCTACTCCTTACTAATTTTGGCTGCGACTTTGACTTGCCCGATCTTACACAGAATTTCCTATTTGTTAGAAAATCTTCAATCCATTTCAGCAGTTTGCCACGAATTCCAAGATGATCCAATTTGGCTATAAGACGTTGAATTGGGACTCTGTCAAAGGCTTTCTCAAAATCCAAATATATTATATCAAGGGGTACCCGGGAATCATGAGCTGTCGTCCACTTGTCTAGGCAAGAGAGCAAGTTAGACACTGTTGACCTGCGTGGAATAAATCCATGCTGTTCCTGGATTATTATATTCTCTTGCATTAGAAAGTTTTTCAACTGGTTAACAATAATACGCTCCATGCATTTGCAGGCGATACATGTCAGAGAGATCGGACGGTAGTTGGCTGGGTTCAACTTATCCCCTTTCTTATAAATTGGAACCACCACACTTTCTTTCCACTGCTGGGGTAGTTTGCCTTCGCGAAAGCTTTGCTGCATGACCTTTGTCAGTGGGTGGCTGAGCATTGATGCAGTATTTTTTAGGATAATTGGTGGGATTTCGTCGGGGCCCGCTGCCGAATTTTTCTTCCAATTTTGTAAGATTTCTCTGACTACGTCTTCCTCGATGATTACTTCGGAGATTGACCTTTCAACTCGTGGTGTTGTGTCGAGGATGGCGCGGTTATTGAATTCTGGCTCTTGGACAAAGGTTCTCTCAAATTGATCACCGAATATGTTGGCAATTTTTGATTGCTCGGTCGTTAAAGTTCCCTCCGAATCTCTTAGCGCAGGCGGGATGGATATAGAGGAGGCAATGTTTTGTTTGACATATCCGTTTTAGCAATTTTATGTTGTGGATCTGATAATCTTAAACCGAAAAGTAATGCAATAAAATTCCTTGCATTATTTTATTCCATCTATTGCTTACAAATCGATACTTCATTTAACGCCAACTTAATCAGTGCACTAACAAATCCTCTTTATGACCACGGTATTACCACAATGGAAGAACTTGCAAACTCAGAACTAGTATTGCTGATACAAGGACCTGGACTTGGTAGACTGAATTATAGTGCTGAATACGGCAATAGATTGTACCACAAATTACAAAGACAGTTTATGTTTATAGATTCCCCTAATATGTCTGATGCTATAAGCAGAATCTTACTACACCGTAACTTTAGTGCGCTGATGGGCAAAACGGAGATGAAATCAACAGGGTTGCAGGGACTGGATAAAATTGAAGTAATAGATGCGAAATTTCTTACTATGGAAATGTCGTATTTAATGAGGAAGGGTCACTATTTTATGCCCACTTTAAATAAAATTGTCCGCTTGGTAAATGAACATGGATTCTATGTAAAGATGATGCGTGAAATTCAAAATCAAACAGTATTTGTAAGGGAGGACTCGCTTACGACACTCGGTATTACTCATTTGAGCAGCAATTTTATTATCTGGGGAGTTGGATTGTTGCTCGCAACTGTAGTATTTATTGTAGAGTTATAATCTTTACATTGTTAAGAAAACTAGCTGTTTTAAACCATTATTGCGTTAAAATATTGTCACCTTACGCTTCATATAATATAAACCATAATTCGTAGTTACTGACTATGTCTTGAATGAACATAAGTCTTCAAAATGCAATGATGATATATTTGTTATATGAAATTTACGATTTCTTATTCTAAGAGGCACATACACAAATATAAGTAGATTACGCACAAACCACATTATAAAGCGTGAGATCAAACGCTAGAGTTAGATTGTTGCTCGCAATTGTACTGTTTATTGTAGAGTTGTAATCTTTACATTCTTAGGAAAACTAGCCATTTTAAATGATTATAAATATTATTGCGTTAAAATATTGTCACTTTACGCATTAAATAATATAAACCATAATTCATAGTCACTGACTATGTCTGGAATGAACATAATTCTACAAAATGCAATGATGATATATTTGTTATATGTGATTTACGATTTTTTATTCTAAGAGACACATACACAAATATAAGTAGATTACGCAGAACCCACATTATAAAGCGTGAGCTCAAACGCTACAATTGTCGGAAAAGGTCGTAGCAATTTGATTATCTGGGGAGTTGGATTGTTGCTTGCATCTGTAGTACTTATTATAGAGATCTATTCCCTTTATAATGTGAAAAATAACTATTTAAATCATTTTGTTTTATCATTGCTTTAAAATAGTGTCATGTTGCGATTTATATAAGACAAACCATAATTCGTAGTTAGTGACTATTTCTGGAATGAACACAATTCACCAAAATGCAATAACATGTTTGTTATATTTAATACATAATTACTGAAACTAAGATATACATACACAAATATGAGCACGTTACACAGAATTCACATTATGAAACCTGAGCCCAAAAACTACAACAAATATTGTAAAAACCGTAGCTCTGCGAGAAGTTAGCTTGATGAAGCTGAACTGACCTGTCAACTAACTTTACTATGCAAAGGGACATTTTTATTATAAGCCACCAACGTAGGTCACGCAAACAGTTTAATGGAAAATTTTTATTACAGTCTGCAGTATGCAACAAACAGAGTTTGTCATATTTAATATTAAAATTTCTGGGTGTGACTAAATCAATATTTCTTACGCATTGTCAAATATTAAAAAATCATCATTATTTTATAAATTAGTGATAACATAAATTAATGGTTTGAGTAAGCCAACATCCGCATTGTGATAATATTTAGAAATCATAGTGAAATGACCTACACAGTCGTCTGACTGATAGTGCTAAAATTGTATACCATAAAAACGACGTGATTTGTCTTAATTTCTAACATAATTGTATTAAAATCATGATAAATCGTGACAAAATACTTAAATGATTTTGGTACATTAATGTATTTGTAATGTAAAGCAGTGTTGGGTAGGAGGCTTTTTATTGGTATGTAGTTTCAGGTGCACAAGTAGCTTGACTATCATTATATAACAAAAACTAGTGATTTTGTTAATTTTATTCGGGAATATGTATAACACATCTTGTTGTTGATAAATATTAAAACAATTCTTAAGTTAATAAACGTTTTAAAAGCTATGGTATTTTCTGTTTTCTTGATACTTAGTAACTTCCATACGGTAACAATGCAGAAATCTCAAAAACTCGTATTTAATAGTTTGATTGTGAGTACTAGACAGTTGCAAATGGTGTATTACTGCTTAGCTTTAAAATATACGTACAGCATGTTGTTTTTGATGAAAAACAGAAACGGTACAGACCGACAGGCCAACTTTATTATTATTTCCAATGTAAGAAAAGTTCTTCTTCTTCTTCTTCATCTTCTTCCGTTCTTGCCGACAGATCTGTGTTGCTGATTTTTGTCAGGCCAGTAAATGTGTAGTATTTTTCGTTAACAGCTGCTTAAAAAGACTTGTATACGGTACGTTATCTCGTTTGTGACTTTCCAGGTTTCGCAGCCGTAGAGCAACACGGATTTGACATTTGTGTTAAATATACGTAGTTTTCTGTCAATGGAGTATTGTGGTGAGTTCCATATCTTGTTTAGAATACGAAGGCCTCTCTTGTTTTCTGTACTTTGTAATCTACGTCAGTTTTGAAACCATTGCTCATTGTTCTTCAGATGCACAGGTAGGTAAATTGCTCTGCAATGTCAATTGTCTCTTCTTAGAGTAGGAATCTTGTGTTATTACGGGTGTTAATGCGCATTTTCTTAATTTTCTTTCAGATTATTTTCAACCCGACTCTAGCTGCTAATTCTTTTAGTCGTTTTATTTTGTGTTTCATGTCGCTAAACATGTGTGTAAAGAGGCAGATATTATTTGCCATTTTGGACGCTCAATTTTTTTTATGACAGTCGTTTGTATCAGTCGAAGTGTATGTTTTTATCAAAATGGACAAAATCGAATATCGTGCCGTGATAAAGTTTTTGCATTTGAAAGTCAATACGCCTACGCAAATTAAAGCCGAGTTGGACGCTCTTTACGGAGACTCTGCCCCCATCATTTGCTACCGTAAAAAGATGAGCAGCTGAATTTAAATGTGGTCGTACCAGCTTGGTTGATGATGAGCGTTCGGGACGGCCAACAACTGTGACCACCACCTAAGACATCGGAAAAGTTTACCAAATGGTGCTGGACGACGGTCGAATCAAGGTTAGAGAGATAGCAAAGGCTGTGTCATATCAAAAGAACGCGTTTGTCATATATTGAATAAAGAATTGGGCATGAAAAAGGTGTCCGCGCGTTGGATCCCACCATTGCTTATTTTGGACCAAAAACGCATTCGAATGAACATTTCCAATGCCTTGCTTAAGCGGTTTCAGCAAAAAAAGTCGGATTTTTTGCCTCGATTCATCACTGTTGATGAAACTTGGGTTCACCACTACACTCCCGAGACAAAGAAACAGTGGACTGCAAAGGGTGAACGTGCTCCGAAACAGGCAAAGAGGGTCTCATCGGCCGAGAAGGTGATGGCAACTGTTTTTTTTTGGATAGTCAGAGAATTCTGTTCATCGACTATGTTGCAAAAGGTGAAACGTTAACAGGGCAGTACTACACATTGTTGTTGGACCACTTGACATCGGCAATTGCCAAAAAACTGCTCCATTTGCAGCGGAATAAGGTGCTCTTCCACCAGGACAACGCACCGGTGCACATTTCAGCGGTCGCCATGGCCAAAATTCACGAATTGCAGTTTGAATTGATTGACCTCCCAGCGCATTTACTGGATCTAGCCCCAAGCGATTATTTCCTGTTTCCTTATCTCAGAATTTGACTCGGACGACAGACATTTTCATCGAACAAAGAGGTCATCGCAACCGTAGACGCCTATTTTGCAAAGAAAGACGCAAACTGCTACTTGAACGGGTTATAAAGGTTGGAGCATCGCTGAAAAAGGTGTATCGACTTAGAAGGATACTATGTTGAAAAATAAAACTGAATTTGACAGAAAAAATACTTGTTTCTATGTTAGCCTCAAAACATTTCAGACCGCCCTCGTATATACGGCTGTGGCTGTTGGCAGAGACGCCCCCCGTCGCCGGCTTTTATACATGTATACATGTATATCCTCAGAGGTGCTCAGATGTTTTCTTGCAATACTGCTACCTCCATAATTTTTTTTTCAAATATAAGAAAATTAAACAAAGTTCTTTCTAAATATGTAACTATTAAAAATTAATAGTTTATTAATAAAATAAAACGCTTGGTAATTGTTTCACAATTTGTTTTTATTTACTCAACTCAAGTTTCAACCATCGCGGTCATCGTCAGGAGTTTACAAACGCCTACCACACAATCAATTCAAAAAAAAAAGTTCTTTCTTTAATGTTGTTTGTAAGAAATGATGAGTTTGATCACTAGCCTCGCGGTTTAATTACGAACACTTTCTATTATTGTTTAATAATTTTGAATTTGACAGTAAATAATACCATTGCTTTTAACGTGTGGATAATGTCAGGTAAGGACTGTTAGGTATGTAGGTGTATTTCTAATTTAAAAAAATACTCTTCAAATTGGTATATTTCACTACAGAAAATTACTAGTTTATGTAATAAACAAGTTAATATGTTGTAACGTCCACAAAGAATTGATAACCATTAAAGTTGATTAATATTTCTTTCATAAAAAACAAAGTAATAAAGTTTTTTCAGTATCCAGTGATCGTTGTAGCCGAAATAAGTTCAAGCTTTTTGCAAGAATGTATATATTTAAGCGTGCTATTTTTGCACTAACCATATTACTAGTACATGGTTTGCTTCCTCTAAAAATCAAGAGCACTAATACAGAATTAACAACATGCGTGTCGCATGTGATTTCAAAATTGTTCCCAAATGACGTCACAATCTATTTTATTTTTGAAGATTTCGAAAGTGCTTTTGTTCTCCTTCATATTCATAACCCACATATTATTGTGGACATTCAAAAACCTATCAGAATGTCATGGAATTTTCATACGAGCTACGTAATAGAAACTAATGGACCTACTTTCTTGAGTCAAACCTTAAGCATGCTTAAAAATAGTTCAATTTGGAATATTAGTGAATCTCCAAGAGGGAAATTTCTAATTACAACTTCTTCAAGTAGCAATGTAAAAAATATATTTGAAATTCTTTGGAGTTGCGATATAATAAACGCAATGGTAATTATATATAACGGAACGTCACCTCCGGAACTATACACGTCTGATCCGTTTGAAAAAAGGAACAAATGTGGAAATGAAGCAAACGTTGTTTTTTCCCAACCTTGTAATATTAATACTACGAGTAGGTTTAACAAAACCATTAAAAATGTTAATGGATGTTCAATTAAATTGCCTACTAGACTAACTAAATATACGTTTAAAGAAGCACGAGCTACTACTGCTCTTTATCACATGTTCCTTTTTGTTGGTGAAATCTTGAACACGGATAACGTAGATGGATTTATATTTAAAAATGCACAAGATGACCTCTACAACCATAGCTACGGTATAATATTTGCGCTTGGACTCACAAGAGGCAATGAATTATTGGATAACTACGACTTGAGTCAAATATTACATCGCGATAAGCTCGTCTGGTTTACCCCTAAAGCTAACAAGATTTCTGCTTTTCGAATAATTGCTAATATTTACGAAAGAACCGTTTGGGTCGCTATTGCTATGTCTTTAATTCTGGTTGTTATCGTTTTGTGGTTAATTGCAAAGTACTCTAACGACCGAACTGGTTTTCGGCAGTTTTGGAGGAGCTGCTTAGCGATTTTAGCAATTTCTTTATGTGGTTCTGATAATCTTAGTCCAAAAACCAACGCGATAAAATTTCTGACATTGTTTTATTCCATTTATTGCTTACAAATAGATTCTTCGTTCAACGCCAACTTAATCAGCGTACTGACAAAACCTCTCTATGGCCAAGGTATTACAACAGTGGACGAACTGGCAAAATCAGACTTAGCGTTGCTAATACAAGGACCTGCAGTTCGCAAACTGAATTTCAGTGCTGCGTATGGTGAAAATATGTACAATAAGCTACAAAAACGGTTTATAGTTGAATCTGTAGGTAATATGTCTGATGCTTTAAGAAGAATCATATTACACCGCAATCTTAGTGCGCTGATGGGCAAATCAGTGCTAAAAACAACTGGGATGCGTGGAGCGCCTATAGATATGATCGATGCAAAACTTCTCACTATGGAAATGACGTTTTATACAAGAAAAGGTCACTATATTATGCCTACTTTTAACAAACTTGCCGGATTGATAAATGAACATGGATTCTATGAAAAGTTTATGAGCGAACATCCAAGTCGGCCATATTATGTAGCGGAAAACCTAATTACTGCACTAGGCATTACGCATTTGAGTACCAGTTTTGTTATTTGGGGAGTTGGATTGTGGCTTGCTACTGCGGTTTTTATGATAGAGCTTGTATGTGTCAATTTTTTTGAAACAATTACTAATTACTTTGTGAGAGTCCGGGTGGTCCAGTTGTAGAGGATCAGGCTCACAATGCGTGAGTTCTCGGTTCGAATCCTGGAAGAAGCAGAAATTTTTTCTGTAATTCTGTGGATCGGTATCGAGCTCTGTAACCATTCGACGTTGGGTTACAATTAACGGCGCTTACCTTGATTACTGACTGACCAGGATAAGTAACAAAGTCATAAACAACATAAAACATACAATTAAAAACATGTGTGTGAATGACATTGAATGAATGGGCATGAAGGGTGGCATAAGCTTCAGGAGCGTAGCGGTCTAAAGGCCAAAGGCCCCACTACCTCTTATTACACAAACGAGAGCCTACCCGGAGTGAAAGTCCTCGACACCTTCGTGTATAAGAGCTGAAAGATTAAACAATTAAACTAATTAATTTTCTAGTTTAAGCTAGTAGCACACAATATACCAAATGCACATGTCCGTAATATTTGCTGCAAATTTTAAAGTCACACTTTTAGACGGGTTCGGCGAAAGTACGGACCACTGCCAATGTCTCTAATATGACAACCGCGATTTTGACAAAATTTTCTACAAGAAAGTTTCGATATACTGCGGATACAATTAAAGTGTCGGCGGTTTAGCCGGAAATGAGATCAACTTTTTTATTTTAAATAGAACGCTCTGTATATTTTTTGATATATCGATAGAACTCTTTCTTGCGAGTTCAGTTCTATGCCTTTATTTTTAATAATTCTAAAGATATTGAACAATAATGTTTTGTAATTGTTATCTAGCAGCTCATGAAAACAAAAGAATGTGAAAAGCTTAAACAGTTATGCAATGTTGTCAAATATGCTTGGTTTGTGTTGTGACTAAAATATGCAAAATATGCAACATCAAATTAGTGTCATTGAACTGTATTTTGCTGGGTACGAATAAGTACAAAAACATTTAAATATAACTTTAGTGGCACCGCATTGCTTTACAAGTGTTTATAGTAAATTTTATTTATTTAAATTTGTTAATTTAATATTCTATTATTGAAATACGTTACAATGTGTTTCTGTACATTTTCTACCTGAAAACGTTGTCATATCAATCAATCAAAACACACTGATTTGGTAGAAACCTCTCCCCTCCCACAGACTCCCTACATCATACGATGTTACCACAACCAATGAATTCTGAAGCCCCGAGGTGTAGTAGGTAACCATACTCAGTAGTAAAGCCATTATAACCTTTTAGTAGACGACATAGATACTTTGCTAGACCTCTACTATTAAATTCGTGTATTTTATTGCTGTCATTGACGCCATTTCACTTTATAACATTACAGAAAATTACTAGTTTATGTAAAAAGCTGCACATAAAATTTTGTTTCCATTTTTATGTTGGTCGATAACCATTAAAGTTGTAAATCAATAAGTTTCTTACAAAGTACAGATAATACATTTTCTTCAGTTAACAATCATTGTCTCAGCTGACATAAGTTCATACCTTTTCCGGAATTCAAAAATGAGTATAATAAAGCTGTCCGTTTTTGCACTAATAATTGTATTGAATCGTCTTGTTTTTGCTGTAGAAACCAGGGGCACTAATACAGAGTTAGCTTCATGCGTGCTGCATGTAATTCCAAAATTGTTTCCAAATGACGTCACGATCTATTTTATTCTTGGAGATCTTAATAGTGCTTCTGTTGTTCTTGCCATTAATAACCCACGTCTATTACGATAAACTTGTCTGGATTACCCCAAAACCCAACAAGATTTCTGGTTTTCGAATAATTGCTAATATTTACAAAACAACCGTTTGGCTCGCTATTGCCACCTCTTTAACTGTAGTGGTTATCAGTTGGTTTTTATTGGCAAAGTACGGTAACGATAGAATTGAGTTTCGGCAGTTCCATAGGAGTTTTTTGGCCATTTTAGCATTTTCACTGTGTAGTTCTGATAACCTTACACCGAAAACTAACGCATTAAAATTTCTTGCCTTGTTTTATTCCATTTATTCCTTCAAATGAATACTTCGTTCAACGCCAACTTAATCAGCGTATTGACAAAACCTCTTTTCGGCCAAGGTATTACCACAATGGAAGAACTTGCAAACTCAGAATTAGCATTGCTGATGCAGGGACCTGAAATGCATAGATTTAATTTAAGTGCCTGTGTACGGTAAAACTTTGTGCGAAAAATTACAAAAACGGTTAACATTTACACCTTTTATAAATGTGACCGATGCTCTAAGCCAAACCTTATTGCACCGTAATCTAAGTGCGTTGGTAGGCAAAAAAGCGATGACAGGAATGGGCGGATGGTCCGACGTTGACGTATTAGATGCAAAACTTCTTACCATGGAAATGACGTATTACACAAGGAAAGATCATTATTTTATGCCTACTTTTAACAATGTTATTGTATTGATGTATGAACACGGATTTTATAATACATTTAAGCCCAAAAATCAAACCGTAGCAAATTATGCGAATGATGAGGATGATAACGCATTTAATGTACTCGACATTACGCATTGGAGTAGCCGTTTTAAAATTTGGGGAGTTGGTTTGTTACTTGCTACTGCCGTATTTATCATTGAACTTCTTTCTTTTACATACCCGCAACTAGTGCGGCTTCTGTAAACCCCCTTTGCACGTTTGCCGGACAGGAGGCTGGTGTTACCTGTCGAAAAGAGAAAAAGTTCCACTAAATAGTTTACGATTGCCAAAGATGTTAGTATGACTACCGGAACCGACGGCTTAACGTGCTCTCCGAAGCACGGTTGGTTGCAACTATACCCCTATATTGGTCACCCATCCGAATGGGGAGCTGAGCGGACAGTGCTTAACTCGGAATACCGTGTGACCGGCATCCGTAGTTCACCGCCATGCAACCAACTCCAATCATTGAACTGTATTTCCAAATTGTTTCAACTACAAATAGATCTTAGCGGTGGCTAGTCGTACTTGCAGTTGCGTCTGATTTGAGCTTGCTGCTAATGAATCCTTCGGCTTAAATCTGGTAATTGTTGCTGTGTAACGTTCTCCTGTTCTAAACTTTGATTGTTTTCTATATGTTTGTAAGAGTATATGTTAAAAATAAAATTGTTGATAAGTTATAACAGAAAGTAATTATTATTGATAATTTCATATTAAAATTTGTTTTAAATGATTCGAATTATTATCAAATTTTAAGTTTTAACGAAGTCTTACTGTTTTAGATCTATTAAAGAAAATACAAGAGTAAATATTTAATTTTGTGAATTCCCATAATTTACCTTATATTGTAGACTTAATTTTTTCCCCTTTATTTGATTTAGAGTTTCAGTTTAAAAGTTCACCATAATTCATAATTTAAATTTAGAATTTAATCATAATGAAAATATAACGGTGGTGTGTGACGTAGAGGAATTTAAGTGTTTATATGGTAAGCACCTCAATTTTATTTCTATTATACAGATGAATATTAGCAGCATAAACAAAAATTATGAGGAGTTTATGGTATTTCTTGAATCACTTTCTGTAAGCTTTGATATAATCATACTTACGGAAACTTGGCAAATTCAATCTAATTTAGACAGATATACTTTAGATAATTACTCAGTATATTATAGTCATGGAAACGTTAACCAAAATGATGGGGTACTTGTTTATATAAAAAATAGTTACAAACACAGTATGGAGATAATTAAATTGAACTGCGATGTATCTTGTATACGCCTTAAATGCGTAATGCAATCGATATCGTACGGAATAACAGCCGCTTATTGTCCACCTTCTATCAATTTAAATGAGTTTTTGAATGACCTTAAAATATATTTACATAATTTAAAAAGCCAACAAATTAAAATCCTAGCTGGAGACATGAACATCAATGTACTAAACACCGATAATTGGATCGCTGCTGAGTACTTAAACCTATTAAATGCTCATGGGTACCCAGCTTATCTACAAAAACCTACAAGAGTAGCAGGTACACTAACACAATCGTGCCTTGATCATTTTTTTTATTAAATGCAATGATAAAATCATAAAGAATTTTTATTCTGTGGTAGTTGAATCAGTAATAACTGACCACTACCCGGTAGTTTTACTAATTAAACAAAATATTAATTATAAGAACTATGTAAGTCCAACTAATTACTCTAAAATCATAACTAAAACAGACTTTGATAAATTAAATAATTATTTAATTAATGAGAACTGGGAACGCGTTTTTGAAACTCATGATACTGATATTGCTGCTAATGTATTCACTGCAAAATTAAAAACTTTTATTTCTGATTGTCAAGTAGTTAGTAATATTAAAAGCAAATTTAGGAAAATTAAGCCATGGATCACTAATGGCTTGATAGTTTCAATACGAAAAAGAGATTTTTCATAAACAGATACTAACAAACCCTCAAAATTTTACTTTTTAGAGTTACTTAATAACTACAAAAGATATAGAAATAAACTAACAAACCTAATAAGAGTAACGAAAGATAACTATTATAAAAACAAACTCGAAGACACAAATGGTGATATAAAAAAGACTTGGAACATTATCAACGATGTAACTGGTGCATCTTCGAAACAAGATATGATTGACACTATCACAGATAATTCGGGAAACTTAATTTCCAGTAATTTAGATAAAGCTAATCATTTTAATAACTTTTTTCAAAATATAGCTTTGGAAATGTCTAAGAAAATTAAGATTACTAATCCTCGCGAACTACCAGATCTATATAATCCTAATTCAATCTTTCTTGCCCCGGCAACAGAATCAGAAGTACATAAACACGCCAATTCTTTAAAGAATTCGGAGGCAGCTGGAATTGACGAGTTATCTAATAATACAGTTAATTAAAGTGCCACAATAATTTAGCACTAGCACTACCAAAAGCACAATTTCGTTTGATAATAATACAAAAAACATACACTTTGTCGCACTTTGTTCACCATAGTTTATGAAAGAACACGATCTGTGTCCTTCACGATTTGTCGACTTCACGACGAGATTTTGTTGCAGTTTATCGATCAGTGTCGCGACAGCTGAAGTTTAAAAACTTTAATATTGCTGAAAATAAAATATAAGTGACTTCATTTTATAATTTTCTATAATTCACTCATAAACGGATCGATTGAATCCAAATTTTTTAACGTGGGTATATGTCAAGGAAATAAAATATTTTTTCCACTACTAGCATTAAACGATGGCTGACTTCGACTTGACAGAAATATTATCTCGCGATAAACTTGTTTGGGTTACCCCTAACGCTAGCAAAATTTATGGTCTTCGAATAATTGCTAATATTTACGAGAGGAACGTTTGGATAGCTATTGGAATATTTTTCTTTGTGGTGATAGTTATTTGGTGGATTATAGCAAAATATGGCAATGATCGAATTAAATTTCGGCAATTTTGGAGAAGTTTCCTGGCTATTTTAGCAATTTCACTGGGCGGTTCTGATAATCTTACACCGAAAACCACTGCGTTAAAATTATTACTTGCATTATCTTATTCCAATTATTGCTTACAAATAGATACTTCGTTTAATGCAAACCTAATCAGCGTCCTAACAAAACCTTTATATGGCCAAAGTGTTACCACAGTGGAAGAGCTTGCAAATTCAGGGCTAGCATTGCTGATACAAGGACCGATGGTAAATTTAAATTACAGTGCTGCATATGGTGAGAGATTGTACAAAAAACTGCAAAATCGGATGACATATGAACAGATGGTTAATTATTCCGTTGCTTTAATGAAAACTGCACTACACCATAACGTTAGTGCCTTGGTAGCTAAAAAAGCGATCAAAATACTGGGGACGAGTGGAGAGTCTGAAGTAGATCAATTAGATGCAAAACTTCTTACTTTGGAAGCGACATTTGTTATGAGGAAAGGTCACTATTTCATGCCTACTTTTAACAAACTCATTAAAATGATATATGAGCATGGATTCAATGAGAAAATTTTGCGCGACGCACAAAGCCAAGACATTTATGTAAAGGTTAACTCAATTATCGTGCTCAGTGTTACCCATTTGAATAGTGCTTTTATTTTTTTGATTGTCGGATTGTTGACAGCCACTGTAGTGTTTATTATAGAGCTGTATTTAAAAAATTAAGAAACTTAAATTAGCTTTTTCTTGTAAATTCTTGGTAGTTTATTACTTTGTGTGGCATGAATAAATTAAATTAAGGCTCCAGAAAAATGTAGTTTTTTGACGCAACGAAATTTAAAATCAGTTGATTCGTTCTCCAGTTATTAAGCAAAAATTATTTTTACTGTGTAAAAAATAGGAGGCGAATATTTAAATAAATGCACCTCGTTACCATAGATTTCATAAATTATTTATGTAATAAAATAAAAGCATTTTCTCTACGACTATTAAATAATACGCTCATTCTTGTTGCATATTAAATTGAATAATAGCACAAATTCTTCACACCGTGATTTCTTACAAAGAAATCACTCTAGATTAGCCAATCACATCCTTTGATTTTTAAGAATTCACGCTAATATGAACAAATGACATTGCTTTGGAAGTAA
Source organism: Ctenicera cuprea (assembly GCA_958336395.1). Classification (NCBI taxonomy): domain Eukaryota; kingdom Metazoa; phylum Arthropoda; class Insecta; order Coleoptera; family Elateridae; genus Ctenicera; species Ctenicera cuprea. Next base: position 2,497,200 of record OY284493.1, read on the forward strand.
AAAACCGACCGTATCTTAGCAACCTCCTAATAAATCGCCATTTGAAACGTCAAATACACCAATTATTTATAACGTCAAACACACCAATAATTTATTGCTGTTGTCTCGCATAATTTTTATTAATATAATATTTACAATGGACGTTAGTAGTGATAGTGGTAATAGGTAATCTAACATGTACGCCTCCCGAAATTCGGGAAATTGCACAAGCATCCACAATGAATTTACTGCCAGAAAAGTCAAAAAAGCAATTAAAGATTTATGTTAAAAACTATGATTTAGGTATATAATTTCTTGTAGTCGTAGAGAAAGTATAGTCTTCTACTTGCGTAGAATGGCTATTATTCACTTAGATGATTCCAACACTCGCTCGCTGCGCTTGCTCGTGTCGGAAACTTCATCCACGTGAATAATAGCCATCATTCTACGCTCGTTGAAGAATGTACTATTCTTCAACACTATAGAAAATGCTTTAAAATGTACGCCGTTATAACCTTTTGAAAGGGTTTTCGGCGGATAACTCTACACTCCCTTTTATTATTATTTTTTTTTAATTTTAAATATCTTGAAGAGCTTGGGGGCCAAACAAACTCAAATTGTTGCTGGTTACCCCACACGCTAGCGCGATAACGAACACAAATAACCGGAATTGTTATATATATATTGACTTTATATAGTAAATAGCGAGTCGCATAAAAGTAGTCGTTGTCACTTACCTTTCGGTGGTGAATCAACGTGGAAGGTTCTGCACTGCAACGGCCTTGTTCGCACCGCGATTGACATGAGACTCTGCTTTCCCTCGATGCCGGACACTCGCACCACAAAATATAGGAAAGTCTGGGGACATTTAGGGGGGGGGACACACAGTGACAACGACATGCGACTTTAAACAATTAAATAGGTAGTTCGCGAGTTATCTTTGGTCCGAACATGCCGCCCACCTAGGAACCCCGTTCCTAAATCTATCGAACGCGACCTACCAGCTTGTATATTACAAAAGAAAAACAATAATAGAATATTTACACTAGATTACCTAAGGGGTGTGTCGCTCGCGCTAACAATAACCTTTTATGAATAACGATTCGAAGAGGCAAAAGAATAATTAAATAAGGGAAGGAATAAATGACTACGAACTTCACTCCTACCGGGGCTGTGGTGGAGGCTTTGCGCGGTGGGAGGAAGCCCAACGGAAACCAGGAAAAGGTAATGATCCGGGACGACACCCCATTTAAATCTAAACAACACTAATACTAAACTTAACGCTAACATATATCTTAATCTAAAGGTAGAGGACACAACTTGACTGCAGACCTAGTGATTTTTCCGGTGCCTATTTTTATTTCAGCAACCCGGACAATTCCATCTTTGCCAGGGTACGTTTTAGTAACACGACCCAGTCTCCACTGCAAGGGTGGTAGGTTATCATCTTTGACTACTACCATCGTCCCTTCCACGAGGTTGTCGGTGCCACGGGTCCACTTCTTTCGTTGTTGAAGCGTACAAAGGTAATCCACAGACCAGCGTTTCCAGAATGAGTGCACCATTTGCCTCAACAAAGTCCACCTCTCACGCGGAGTGACAGGTCCAAGCGGCGGATCAGGTTCAAGGAGAGCCGTCGGCGGCTCCAGTAGTAGAAAGTGTCCTGGAGTAATGGCCTGTAGGTCATTTGGATCGGCACTAATTGGTCCTAGCGGTCTAGAGTTGAGCGTGGCCTCGACTTGTACGAGAACCGTGTAAAATTCCTCATAGGTCAACGTTTGATTTCCTATGACTCGCCTCAAGAGTAGCTTCGTCGATTTCATACCAGCCTCCCAAATTCCGCCGAAATGTGGACTGGAGGGGGGGGGTTTAAACGCCAGACGATACCCTGATCTGTTAACTGTCTGGCCACGATGCGATTATGCTCATTTGAAGCGATAAACTGTGCCCATTCTTCCAACTTACGCTTTGCTCCCACAAAATTAGTTCCGCAGTCACTATGCATTTCTTTTACCGTCCCGCGACGTGCAATGAATCGACGGAGCGCGGCCAAAAAGGATTCGGTTGTTAGTTCTGAGGCCAATTCGAGGTGTACAGCTTTGGTCGCAAAGCATACGAACAAGCAGATGTATGCTTTATAAATTTTGGCTTTTCGCAGTTTACCCTGAGTGATTTCATAGGGGCCGCCGTAATCAACGCCCGTAATAGCGAACGCCTTTATTGACTGGAGACGAGCAGTTGGGAGATCGCCCATAAAAGGCTGTATAGGGGACGGTTGAGTACGAAAACACGTCACACATTTGGCCAAGCGATGGCGGATAACTGAACGGGCCGATATTATCCAAAATTGGCGCTGAATGATTGACTGCAAATTTAGTGGACCTGGGTGAAGGTACAGTCGATGAAAATAATCGATCATTAGATTTACCATAGGATGTGATTTCGGAAGCAGTATGGGATACTTTCTAGCGAAAGGTAACGAAGACTGGCCTAAACGACCTCCTACTCTCAAAATACCTTGATCATCAATGAATGGATTTAGCTTTCGAAGACGAACCGGTATCTGACGACCTGCCGACATCATACCAATCTCCGCAGCAAACTCTTCTGATTGTACCCATTTTACACACGTGGTGAGAGCTGAATTCAGTTCATCCACTGTTAGACAACCATCCTGGCGGTTTTCCTTGTGACGAGCATTATAACAAAAACGCCGCATCCAAGCCACTACTCGCTTCAATTTTGACAGTGAAGATATCTCTTTGAAGAGGATCTTCGAAATATTTTGATCCGATGGTGGTGTGTTAATAGCAAACGTTACTACACGTGCCTCTGATGAAGTTGCATCTTTAACATGCTTCCCTTCTAGCTGGGTGACAGGCCAGCTGCTGGGAGGTCCTAGTAGCCATACAGGACCGGATATCCACATAGGATGGTGCAATAGGTCTCTAGGTAGCAAGCCCCGGGAAGCGCAATCTGCAGGATTAAGTTGCGAAGGTACATAACGAAAATTCTCTGGGGCTAATCGACTCTGGGCTGCACTAACTTTATTTGCAACAAATGTCTTCCATCGATGTGGAGGTGACTTTAACCAATGCAACGCTACGGTCGAGTCACTCCATGCGGTGACAGAGGCTATTTGGCAACGTGACTGAATGATCTGGACCATACGCTGTAGTAACTTTGACACCAATTCGATTCCACATAATTCCAACCGAGGCAGTGTATTGACTTGTAATGGTGCTACCTTTGACTTAGCAACCAGCAACGAAAGCTTCACTTTACCTGTTGATAGCTGACTTCTTAGATAAACTACACCGGCATACCCTTGTTCTGAACTATCTGAGAAACCGTGTAGCTCGATTCGTTTGGACCCATCAATATGCAATGATCTTGGGAGTGAAAATGTAGCCAGTGCCGGAAGTTCTTGGCGGAAACGTAGCCATTTTTCGCAAACTTCTGGAGGGGGCGTTTCATCCCAATCGATCCCCAATTGCCATAGGTAACGGATCAAGCACTTTCCCACAAAAATCACAGGGCAAATAAATCCGATAGGGTCAAAAAGCTTTGCGATGTCGGACATTATTGTGCGTTTGGTGATTCTAGACGAGTTGCCTGCTACTTGATATGAAAATATATCTGCATTAGGTCGCCATACTAGACCTAATATTTTAGCCGACGGTTCGGCATCGCCTTCAAACGACAGTGATTCGGCTGACAAAGCACAATGCTCGGACGGCAACGATTTCAAAAGTTCGACGCGGTTACTCATCCATTTCCGAAGTTCAAATTTACCTCTACCCAGCAGCTGCGTCAATTCCCTTTGCAACTGCAGCGCATCTTGTACGGTCGGAACGGACGTGACCACATCATCCATATATGTTGCTTGACGTATTACTGCCGATGCCATCGGGAACGGATCACCCTCATCTTCAACCAACTGCTGCAGTGTGCGAATGGCAAGAAATGGAGAAGACGAGACCCCATACGTGACAGTTGATAAACAATATTCTGTGACAGGTTCTTCAGGGTGAAAACGCCACAGAATTCTCTGATAATCGCGATGCTCCTCACAAATCATAATATTACGGTACATTTGTCGTATATCAGTCACAAGGACCACTTCGTGTAGTCGAAAACGAGTTAGCATATCTACAATATCTGCTTGCAATTTCGGACCTTTGTATAAAACCTGATTTAATGATGGTCCATCTTTGGTAGGCATAGAGGCATCGAAAACGACTCTAAACTTGCTGATATCGGCATTATTGCCGCGAAATATGCAGTGGTGCGGAATAAAATACGTCGATGCCACCGATAAAGGACAAGGGGGAACTACAACCATGTGCCCTTGGTCAGCATAATCTAACATGAATGCATTATAGTGCTCTCGTAGGACAGGATTCTGGTTAAGACGCCTTTCCAGAAGTTGAAATCTGCGAGAGGCGGCTTGACGACTGTCACCTAACTTTGGCGCCGACGGCATGAAGGGCAGGGCTACCATGTACCTGCTATTCTTCAGACGAGAAACGGTCGACTTATACAGTTCTTCACAATTTGCATCCTCAGGGCTGAGGGTTTTGATCGATGGAATCTCTTCTACCTCCCAAAAACGTCGGATTAATAGGTCCAACTTGTTTTCATAAGTTAGGCAGAAATTTTGGATGGCTGTAGTGGCTTGCTTGAGTCGACCTAATAAACAATATCCCCAAATGCTTTCAATCAGGCTAGGGGAGCCAGGGGGGCCTTGTACAGGTCTGCCTAGCATAACGAAACCAAACCATTCTGCTCCCAACAGGATATCCACCGGTTGAGATCGATAGTAACTAGGGTCGGCCAGCGGGCGTCCACGCAGGTGTTCCCACAACTGTGGCTGGAACGACTTCGATGGGCAATCAGTAATGTTATCTACAACCAATGCTTCTATTTGCAGTTCCACCGTCTTAGCAGGTTTGAAAATGCAACGTACCAATTTTCTTGAAACTCCAAGCGCTATCTGTGCCATTCCAAAGACGGGAACCGCAGTATCTCGACTTTCCAGGCCTAGTCGCATAACACAAGCTTCGGTAATAAACGTGGCTTGGCTTGCACTGTCGATGAGCAATCGAACATTTTGGAAGTTGCCCCACTGATCTTGAACATCTGCCTGAGCTGTGGCAAGCAGGACATAACCAGTTCCATTGGACGTGTAAGTCTAAAGCGAATCCACTTCGGGCGGAGTTGCTGATTGAAACGAAGTACCGGGTGCGGCAGGGCTGATGACTGCATGATCAACGGACGGTTGAAATCTCAACTCTTTCTTTGGTTTGCTACCCAGGTGAAGCAATGAATGGTGCTTAGCTGAACAGTGTTTGCACGGGTTTTGCCTCGAGCACTCCTTGAGATAGTGACCAGGCGACAAGCAAGCCAAGCACAACCTCTTTTCCTTGGCGAACTGGAGGCGGTCGGCTACCATTTGTTTTCGGAAATGACCGCACTGAGGTAACGAATGTTGGCCTTTGCATCTCAAACAACATAGCATCTCGGACTTCGTGTTTACCATAAATGTAGTCGGTCCCCTGGTCGACTTGTCTTTCCTTTCGTAAGGACTAGTACCATATTTCTTGGGGATGGTCCCGTGAACTGCAGGCACACTAGTTTGAGCAGCCTCTAACACCCGAGCTTCGTTATTCAAAAACGAAATGAATTGTTTGAGCGTTGGAGATGGGTTAGCGACAACATATTTTTCCCAATTTTCCCTCAGCGTGGAATGAAGTTTTCTACTAAGCGTAAACAGTAAGGGTACCGCCCACCCTTCCACATTGTGGCCTAAGGCGGCCAAAGCGCCGGTGTACTCTGACAGGTGGCTGGCCAAAGTGCGTATGTGAGCCGGGTCACGAGATGTCGTAGAAGTCCCAAACAAAGCCTCTAAATAGGCATTGGTCTGGAGATGCGTGTTTTCATAGCGTGATTTCAGAGTGTCCCAACACGTAGTATAATTGGGCCCAGTGAGGGGCAGCGAAGCAATCAGCGCCAATGCCTCGCCACTTACAGCTGATCGCAGGTACATGTGGCGCTGCACGTCGCTTAGCTGAGGATTGGAGTGAATCGTTGCCATAAACAAGTCTGCAAAGCTATTCCACTTTCTAACATCACCAGAAAATTCTGGGAGCTCAAGCTTGGGAAGTTGAACGTTGACGGCTGGAGATGAGGGGCCAGCGTGCATGCTCATGTTAGCATTACTCATACTTAATCTATCTGTTTCTGGAAACGTTGCTTGGACCACGGCCTTTGCATGATAGTACGCATCTTCAAATTTCACGAAATCATCCCCTAAATCTTCATCGATTCTAGGATTCTGTTTTGCGTTATACGCTGCAATCTTCTGCATGGTATCGTTAAACGAATCAAACCAGTCATCCATATTCACTGACATTACTTTTAGAAGTCCTTTGTTCTTGCTAGTTGGCTTCGTCTCCACCTCAATAGCTACAGCCCTTAATCGAGACACCTTCTCGTAAAGGGTTTTTACAAGGAATTTATACTCGTCAATAACAGGCATCTTCGAATTCAACAATTACACCGCCTACTTTTTTTTTTATCTACCCAAACAATTCTATAGACGATCAACAACGATAACGAATTATTATAATTTAATTTTAATTTAACCTAATACAACCAAAACAAGAACAGTAATTGTATTCAATAGTATATATATTTTTTTTTCACTGCGAAGTTCACTACAAGTCTCGCAATAGCGACTTCTTAATCCAACAATAACTACTGTAATTTTCGATTTAGTGGTTCGTATTATTATTTATAAAATTTATAAAAAGTACTTGCAATATTTAAACACCTATTACGGTAACTAAATAAATTACCTAAACTTCTACACTATCAAACTCAAACACAGGTGAAAGAAAACGATAACCAGTTCTAAATAAAGTGAAAGAATAAGAATTTTATTTTAACTATCTACGCGGTTTTTCCTATTCTCCAAATTTCAATAATTTCTAATTCACTACAACATATGCCGCTTATCAACACGACCAGAGCGAATCTCTAACTACATTATAACTGGTCAGTTTATCAAGCTGGTAGGTAATACTGAGTTAAGACGTGCAATTAACAATTTTTACGATAAACGATCCACTATTTTTAAATTTATAATGCCAATCGCAGTCCTTCAACTTTTTCGAATTCGGACAAAACAGCGTGGAATTCAATAACAATAGAATATGCTTCTCGCATGTGCACAACGATATTTTACGGCGATAACTGCTTATGCCGTACAATAACAATTTTAAAATTCAAACAAATTAACAAATCCGGTACGATGAAGACCCTAAATCCGGCTCGAAGGACCATAAATGAAGCGCTTGGGGGCCAAACAAACTCAAATTGTTGCTGGTTACCCCACACGCTAGCGCGATAACGAACACAAATAACCGGAATTGTTATATATATTGACTTTATACAGTAAATAGCGAGTCGCATAAAAGTAGTCGTTGTCACTTACCTTTCGGTGGTGAATCAACGTGGAAGGTTCTGCACTGCAACGGCCTTGTTCGCACCACGATTGACATGAGACTCTGCTTTCCCTCGATGCCGGACACTCGCACCACAAAATATAGGAAAGTCTGGGGACATTTAGGGGGGGGACACACAGTGACAACGACATGCGACTTTAAACAATTAAATAGGTAGTTCGCGAGTTATCTTTGGTCCGAACATATCTACTGGCTGCGTCTTGTAAACTACAGATTTTAAGTGTTTCCACAAAAAACTCTAGTGGCATAAGATCTGGAGATTTAGCTGGCCACTCGCTTGCTCTTTCTCTGTCATTCCACTTATTAAGAAATCTATTATTTAACCACTGCCGGACGGATAATACGCAATGAACAAAGGCTCCATCTTGCTGATAGTGGAGAAGATTTTCATTCAGTTGTAAGTTTCCAGATTCGTGGTTTTTCTAGAGCTTCTGTGATTAAAAGATCGATAGCATTTTGCAGTATATTCAAGTACATTATCCTATTTAAATTTCTTCTATGAATAAAAAACCGATAACAGTGTCCTCCAAGATACTTGCCCACATATTTATTTTGAGAGAGATTTGGATTATTATTCACTATATCACTCATTTTCGCGTAAAATTGCATTCTTCAATGTAAAGTACAAAGCCAGTACAAAAATACAAGCGAATTTCTTTTTATTTTGGTGCTTGTTATGAACATGAAAATTCGTTTTTCGTACAAAGTTTATTCTAAATTACGAAAATAATGTTTAAATTGATGTATTTTACTACAGTGAAAAATTAAATTAAAATACTGGCAACAACGCAGAATCCAAGACACTTTGGTTGTTTTGATTCAATATGAGGCGTATGTAATAACTAAAACGTCTTGGGTTCTGCGTTGTTGCCAGTATTTGAAATTAATTTTTCTTTACTAAAGCGCCATCTCTTGACCGCCGCAAGAAAAGTGGCCGGGGTTTTCCTAGCCACTCTGTAGTTTTACAAATAAAGAATAAATAAAGTAAATAAATGTGCAACTGTGCGAAAATTTTAATGAAGAAGAACAGAGTTACATTTCGACTGCAAAGCTACTGCAGCGAAGTAGAAAACCCCCTTAAGCCTGGTGAATAGGAAATCCTGATTTGGCAATACTTGGATCTGAATTTATTTTATTTATTTATTTAACAAGAAAGAAATGTATAGAACAACAATACAATAGTAATACAAAATTAATATCATGTTAAATGCAAATAAAATAATTAGATTTTATACCACTCAAAATGCTACCAATGTGACTGTCAAAAAGCAAATACCAAATCAGGTTCCGAGACAGAAAAATTTCAATTTTTGAAATTTTTCAGTAAAGATAGACTTTGATTGTAGAAGCAGGGTGCGAAGTAATCCTTGCAACACGTTCCATTTGCTTTCTGTGCTCTATTTGTAACTACTTTACTTTGTCATAGGTCGTTCTGCCTCTGATTAACCCTGCAGTTGTCTCGCTAAGTCTCGCAGACCCGATGAATACATGAATACGTTATTGGAATAGAATAAAATGCCATATAGTTTTAAATACTTTTATTTGCCTAAGAAATGTTTCAATACGGGGATCGTTCGAAATGTACGTGGCCTAACAAAGAAAACGCAAGTTTTTTGGGCGATAAGTATTTTATTTTTTAATATAGTCTCCTGCTCGTTCAACGCACTTTTTCCAACGATGTTCCAAAGCAGCAATGCCGTTTTTTGTACACTGATGAACCCAAGTCCTCAAAATAGCTATTTACAGCAGAGATTACCTCGGAATTGGATGAAAATCTTTTACCGCCGAGCCATTTTTTCAGGTTTGGAAATAGATAAAAATCACTGGAAGGCAAATCTGGCGAATACGGCACTAATTTGAAAACCAATTCATGAACTTTGGCCATGGCGATTGCAGACGCGTGTACAGGTGCGTTATCTTAAAAAACACTTTCTTCTTCGCCAAATTAGGCCGATTTTCTTTGATTTGGTCGCTTAATTGCTGCAACAAATTGGCATAATACTCGCCATTTATTGTTTTTCCCTTTTTCGAGCAGTCGACGAAGATAATTCCATGAGAATCCCAAAATACAGTTGCCATAACCTGTTCTGCTGACAAAACCGTTTTTGACTTTTTCGGTGGCGGAGAACCTTTGTGTGTCCATTGTTTGGAGCATTCCGTGGTTTTGGGATTGTAATTGTGGACCCAGGTTTCATCGGCGGTTATGAAACTGCGCACAAAGTTTTTCGGATTGCGGCGAAAACGTGCCAAAGGTTCGCGAGAAACAATCAAACGATTCAGTTTTTGCTCTGGTGTAAGCAAACGCGGCACCCAACGCGCGGAGTATTTTTTCATCTCCAATTCTTCAGTTAACATTCTGTGCACACTGTCATTTGGGGTGCACACTGTCATTTGGTATGCCCATCATGTCTGCTATCTCGCGCACTTTTACTCGTCGGTCATCCAATACGATACGAAGGACTTTTTCAATCGTATCCGGGGTACTAGCCGTTTTTGGGCGTCCACTGCGTAATTCGTCTTTTGTGCTCACACGACCACGCTTAAACTCGGCAACCTAGTTTTTAACCATTGAAAACGAAGGAGCGGACACCATTCACAGGGCCTGAACCTGTGGTTGACACAACTAAAATGACAGCGAGAGGAGCAGTTAAAGAATGGATTTCAACAAAACACTCGGAACACTAGAAACTCTCACCTCCGCAGAGACAAAGCAAAGCTATGATGGGCAGCCATCCCCATAAGCTGACAAAACCAGTCCTGCAACTTAGCAGGACTCACATTAGAATAGTGACGGGACTCCTAACGGGACACTGGCACTTCAGAAAACATCTGCATAACATAGGGCTATATAATAAAGATCCCATATGCAGACTATGTGGCGAGGAAGAAGAAACAGCCTCCCATATAATATTCGAATGCGAAGCCCTAGCTCGCAGAAGATTCCAAATATTTGAGGGCATCAACCCCAATGAGATACAATCGCCAGCCAGTCTGATCAACAAACTCCTAGACCTGTTAAAGGGGACGGATCTACTTGACAGCGACTAGCGACCGAAGGGGATGCACAATAGTCCCAAGAGGGGATGATTCTGAAAAATGATAATGCAAATTCCGCTGAATTAGCGCCATATCTGTGTTAGAGCACGTACAATTCGAACGATCCTCGTATAAATGCTACCAATGTGACTGTCAAAAAAAAAACCGACAGGTTGCGGGGCAGAAAACTTTTTATTTTTTCCATTGTTTAGTGAAGATGGACTTTGATTGTAGAAGCAGGGTGCTAAATAATTTTTGCAACACGTTCTAATTGCTTTCTGTGCTCTATTTGTAAGTGCTTTGATTTGTCATAGGTCTGATTAACCCTGCAGTTATCTCGCTTAGTCTCAGAGAACCGATGAATACGTTATTGGAACAGAATAAATGCCATATAGTTTTAAATACTTTTATTTTCCTAAGAAATATTTCAGTATTTACTTAAAAATTACCAATCCACTTATTCTACAATTTTAGTAATATTGTGCTTTCAACTACAAACAAATCAAGCTGTTTTGTAATATACTCAATATGCAGAGAAAAATGTCGTGCCAAGCAAGATAATAAACGTACCAAATTATAACAAAAGATCAATTTTTAGGTTTCTTTTTTTTAATCCAACTCGATAATAAACACTACAGTGGCTAGCAACAATCCTACACCCAAAAAAATAAAAACCCCATTCAAATGAGTAACATTGAGTACGATAATTGAGTTGTGCTTTACATCATTCCTAAGGTTTTGTGCGTCGCGCATATGTATCTCATTGAACCCATGTTCATATATTATTCTAACAAGTTTGTTGAATGTAGGCAAAAAAAAGTGACCCTTTCTCATATAAAACGTGCATTCCATGGTAATAAGTTTTGCATCTAACTGATCGACTTCATACCCACCATTTGTTTCCAATATTTTTATAGCTTTTTCCGCCATTAGAGCACTAAGGCTACGGTGCAGGACAGTTTTCATTAAAGCTTCAGAATACTTAACCTTAGGTTCGTATACCATCTGGTGTTGCAGTTTATTGTACAATCTCTCACCATATGCAGCACTGTAATTCAATATCCTCATAGGACCCTGTATCAGCAGTTCTAATCCTGAATCTGCAAGCTCTTCCACTGTGGTAATACTTTGGCCATATAAAGGTTTTGTTAGGACGCTGATTAGGTTTGCATTAAACGAAGTATCTATTTGTAGGGAATAAATGGAATAAAATAATGCAAGTAATTTTAACGCAGTGGTTTTCGGTGTAAGATTATCAGAACCGCCCAGTGAAATTGCTAAAATAGCCAGGAAACTTCTCCAAAATTGCCAAAATTCAATTCGATCATTGGCATACTTTGCTATAACCCACCAAGTAACTATCACCACAAAGAAAAATATTCCAATAGCTATCCAAACGTTACGTTCGTAAATATTAGCAATTATTCGAAGACCATAAATTTTGTGAGGTTTAGGAACAGCCCAGACAAGTTTATCGCGAGATAATATTTCTGTCAAGTCGTAGTCGGTCAATAATTCGTTACCTCTTGCTACTGAAATGAGAAATGTTATGTCTTTGCTGGAGTTGTAGAGGATATTTTTTTTATGATCAGACATAAATGTAAACCCACTAACATTTGTGTTCAAAGTTTTACCAACAAAAAGCAATACAAAGTACATAAGAGCGCCACCTACTGTCTCTTTAAATGTAAACTTAGTAACCGTATCGGGCACTTTAATTGAACAACCATTGAGGTTTTTAAAAGTTTCGTTGAATCTGCTTGTGGTATTAATATCGCAAGATTGGGTAAAAATAAATTTTGCTTCACTTCCACAATTGTTACTTATATCGAATAGATCAGATGTGTACAGTTCTGGAAGTAATGTTTCGCTTTTTCTTATTACTATAGCGTTTATTATATCGTAACTCCAAAGAACTTTGAAAATATTTTTAAGGTTGCTATTTGAAGAAGTTATGATTAAATACTTCCCTCGAGGAGATTCGCTTCTGTGCCAAATTGAACTTACTTTAAGCTTGTTTAGGGTTTCTTTCAAGGAAGTATTTTCCTTAATGTATATTACGTAGGTGTTATAAAAGTTCGATGATATTCCTATAGGTTTTCTAACGTCCACAGTAATACGCGGATTATTAATTTGAAGAAGAATAGAATCACTTATTAAATCTTCATGAAGAAAACAGATTGTGACGTCATTTGGAAACGATTTTTGAATCAGATGTGAAACACATGCTGCTAACTCGGTGCAAGAACCCCCGATTCCAAGCAAAAACGCATGATTTACTAAAATCATTTGTGCAAAAAGGGTTAGCTTAATTATGGTCATTTGTACATTCCTACAAAAGGTTTGACCTCATTTCGGCTAAAATGACAACTGTAAACTGATGAAATTTATTATATTGTATTTCATGAAACAGTACTTTAATGGTTATCGACCAACTTGAACGTTTAAAGAGATTCTATGTATAGGTTAGTACATAAACTAGTAATTTACTGTAATGCTTCGAATATTGATCGACAAAGCGTCAATAAGCGAATGCCCAAAATTGGTACCAAACCATGCATTCTTCGTGATGCAAATATAAGGGTTGAATTCTGATAAAAACCAAATTAGCCGAATTCAGTATTCCCCAAAAAGGCTTTCCAGATTCTGTATTTTTGTTTGCCGCTGTATATTAAAATATAGACGTTGTATTCAGTGGAGCGCTTTCTTGTTGATTTCTGACAGCACAGATATCTATTTTGTGTTTGTATAGTTCTATCAAAATTTCTTGGTCTTTTGTGTTCCAGGAATTTACGTTCCAGTATGCCAAACTTAATATATTCTTTTTCCACAATCGTCTTGCCCTGTTTCTCGCCGTGTCCTTTCCAGAGATCCGACCTCTATCCGAGACAGTTTTGTTAGTTCTGTGAGTATGGTGGTTGTTTTACCGTAGGTAGGGTTACTAACCTCGTCTACGCACCCTCCTCCTTTATCCGGGCTTGGGACCGGCAACGACATACTGAGCTACTCAATTCGCCCAGTAGTGTCGCAGGCGGAGTTAGCTGTAGCAATAGCTTTTAGGACATATTACAATTTACTTTCGACTTAGATCACGTTGTCATTTAGGAATTACATAAACAAGGAAGATGGTTTTAGATTCAATAAAGCTTGGACTCCAGAAGTTTATCCTCTAAAGACTCCTCTAAGCATCATCAATCTCACGATCATGCTCCACCGGATCCGTCTTTGTCCAACGGTGACAGCCAATCAGAACTCCGCCGTTCTGCTCGACTTGGTCAAAGAGGTTTAAATACCTCCGCTTCCCGGATTTAAATTCAGTGTTATTATTCACTCTAAAAGATGCAAGCTGCAATGTCTTGCGAAACGTTAGTTTGGGTTCACAAACAGCTAACAAGGCATAAGCCAATTAAGTATTCTTGTCCTGGCAAACAAAATACGTTAAGATCAAATCTTTGTCCGCCCCAAGGTTTAAATAATCTAAGAACACGGCCCTGTTTAGGCAGGCAGGGCCTACCAACAAATATTGCTCAAACTTCTAGAGCAAATGCTTGTAAAGGCAGACAAGCTACAGGTCGGTCCTTACCTGATTATGCTGGGTGTAGTTCCCAAATGACGACGCGGAAAGTAAATTGTAATATTGACAGTTCGAGAAACCGCGAAAACCTCAAAGAATATATTTTAATACATAATTAGTTTTATAAAGGAAGCACACTTCACGCTCGTTTATTTTAATGCTGTTATTGACGACCAGCTTTATAACATTTTAGTAGATTACTAGCTCTTAGCTCGACATACAACGTGTTTGTCCACTTTTATGTTGGTCGATAACCATTAAAGTTGTAAATCAATAGTTTTCACATAAAGTACAAAAAAGTGCATTTTCTTCTGATCGTTGTCCGACATGCTGTCTGCTGATATGTAAAAATGAATATAATTAAATTCACACTTCTCACACTGCCAAGTTTAATAAATCTGTTGTGTTTCTTCCAGAAAACAAAAGCGCAAATGCAGAATTATTATCATGTGCATCACATCTAATTCAAAAATGATTCCCAAATGATGTCACAGCCATTCTCTTTGTTGGTAAAATTTTGAACACAGATTACGTGGATTGAGTTCTACCTAAAAATTACCGGAATGACCTCTACAACCATAGCCTAGGTATGATACGAAGATCATTCAAAATCTACGAGGTCTAACACAGAGATGGCGCTAATTTGGCGAAATCTGCATTACCATTTTTCAGAACCATCCTTTCTTAGGTTAAATATGACAGTATAGAGCGATCTGTCAATTACTTTGTATTTGACAGTGCGTCAAAGTAACCGTCTCGAGTGATTTCGTAAGTAATGGAAAAAACTGAGTTGCGAGCAGTGATAAAGTACTTTCATTTGAAAGCCTAACACCAGCCAAAATCAAAGCAGAGTTGGATTCGACATTTTTAAAGCCCGCTCCTTCGTTTTCAATGGTTAAAAACTGGGTTGCCGAGTTTAAGCGTGGTCGTGTGAGCACAAAGGACACACCCCGCAGTGGACGCCCAAAAACGGCTACTACCCCGGATATGATTGAAAAAGTCTTCCGTATCGTATTGAATGGCCGTCGAGTAAAAGTGCGCGAGATAGCAGACATAGTTGGCATCTTAAATGACAGTATGCGCAGAATTTTAAATAAAGAATTGGAAATGAAAAATATTCCCCGCGCGTTGGGTGCCGCATTTGCTCACACCGGAGCAAAAACTGAATCGTTTGATTGATTCTCGCGACCTTTTGCACGTTTTCGCCGTAATCCGAAGGACTTTTTCCGCCGTTTTATAAGCGTCGATGAAACCTGGGTCCATCATTACACTCCCGAAACCAAGGAACAGTCCAAATAATAGACACACAAAGGTTCTCCGCCACTGAAAAAAGCAAAAACGGTTGTGTCAGCAGGAAAGGTTAAGGCAACTGTATTTTGGGATTTTCATAGAATTATCTTCGTCGACTACTTGGAAAAGGGAAAAACAATAAATGGCGAGTATTATGCCAATTTTTTGCAGCAATTGAGAGACAACATCAAAGCTAAACGGCCTCATTTGACGAAAAAGAAAGTGTTTTGCCATCAAGATAACGCACCTGTACACACGTCTGCAATCGCCATGGCCAAAATTCATAAATTGGTATTCGAATTAGTGTCCATTCGCCCTATTCGCCAAATTTGGCTTTCGACGATTTTTATCTATTTCCAAACCTGAAAAAATGGCTCGGCGGTAAAAGATTTTTATCCAATTCCGAGGTAATCTCTGCTGTAAATAGCTATTTTGAGGACTTGGGTTCATCGACCTACAAAGACGGCATTGCTGCTTTGGAGCATCGTTGGAATTTTGAACGATCCTCGTATTTAGAGTTGGACTAACAAAAGGAAATGAATTACTGGAAAACTATGGCTTGCGCGAAATACTTTAGCTTGATAAGCTCGTTTGGATTACCCCTAAAGCTAAATTTATGGTTTTAGAATAATTGCTAACATTTACAAAAAAATCGTTTAGATGGCTCTTGCTATGCCTTCAATCGTGGTTTTATTACTTGGTGGTTAATTGCAAAGTACACTAAAGATCGAACTGATTTTCAGCCATTTTGGAGAAGTTGTTTAGCCATTTTAGCAATTACATTGTGTGGTTCTGATATTCTTAGACCAAAAACTAATGCAATAAAATTTTTGGCATGATATTTATTGCGTACAAATAGATATGTTTAATGCAAACTAAATAAGCATACTGACGAAACCTTTTTATGGATGGAGAATTACTACAGTGGAAGATCTTGCAAAATCATACCTAGCATTGCTGATACAAGAAACTGCAACTGGTGGATTGAATTTCAGTGCTGCGTATGACGAAAGGTTGTACAGTAAACTACAAAAACAGTTTATGTTTACACCTACAGTTAACATGTCTGATGCTCTAAGGAGAACCGCAACTTGAGTTCGCTGATGGGCAAAGTCCCAATAAAATCAACAGAGGTGCAAGGGTCTATGGATGTGTAGATGCAAAACTTCTTACTGTGGAAATGACGTTTTATACAAGGAAGCGCTAATTAAACTTTTCCCCTACGACATAAAAACAACGTTAATAGCGTCTCAAGTCAAAACCATTGACACGTTACTGGACATTTTGAGAACACCTGATGATAGGAAAGGGCGCGAGCAATGAAGAAACCATCCTTGGGACCACGTAGGAAACAACCCACGCAAAGGAGATTACCACCGGGAAGCGCCAAATCATGTCGATAATAATCAGAAAAACTAACTTCGTTTTGACAGGGCACTCTACCTATTCAGAGTAATAAAACCAGAGAGCAAATTTAACACATACGTTTCGTTAGGGAACATTTCGCGCTAACTAAACGTCCTGTGTACAGTGTAGGTAAGATTAGTTTTATATATGAAAAAATCTGGGAATCAGCGGAAGAGATAAAAGATTCCGGAATATGTCTCAAAATTAATAGCTAATGTTGAGGTCATTGAACTACCATCATTGTTAGACACGAGGATCGCAGTTAGTGTTATTTAGAAGATATCCTGCAACCTGGCCCCATTACAGTATCTTCTCTAATTTTCTGTTCAGCAATGAAACAATTGAAAAGAAGACTGTATTAATTCCAATTTTGACGTATTACCGATAATGGTGGAGTGAGATATTGGCCAGTGTAAAAGGTCATAAAGCGTAGCATTAACAGCGCTACATCAACTTATATTTCAAAAAGGCACGCGCAGTGTTGCGTTAACCCATTAGACGCAGCTTACCCTACTATTTCAACTAAGCTCTAATATTTCCCTTAACCGAAAATTATATTTCAAGTAAATACTAAAGCACTTGTTACGTTAATAAAGACTTTGTTGTTGTCGTATTTTATTTGTTTATTTTGCAATTAATACCTTGCATATTTTTAAAAATAAAAAAAATATTAACAAGCAAACTATGGACAACCCTTCGTGATCGGCGGACCTGCCCGAACCATAACCATACCAGTGCAACAACACATCAGAAAAATGTAGACCGAAGCATCTTATTTTTCGAAGAACAGAACTTCCTCTCAGTATTTTGCTGAGCCGTTGAAAACGTGCAGCTTATTTGTGGAATGCTCGATTTCTAGCTTTTCCAACGGAAACATCCCTGTATGGGGTGCTAATAATAAACGTCACACGCCTACGTTTCAAATTTCGCCACACAATCGATCATCGTTGATCGTTCATAAAGCTTCAACTGAGCATTTAAAGTTGGTGTATTTTTTTGTATACTTACTACTTCGTTTTGTTATAAAATGTAATTTTTTATACAGGGTGTTAATGAATTGTAGAGTCACACTTCTAGGGCTTGCAAAACGCTACAAAGCAAACAACTTTTGTTAATAAATGTGTGGTCAAAAGTTTATTTGTTTATTGTTTATTGCAACCAACAGGAATAATCCTAATTATAGGTTACATTAAGATCATTTAAGTTTACAAAAATAAAATATTGCAATACAGCCTAGTTAATAAACATAAGTGTTTCCTTTCAGGGATAGAGCATCTCAAGCAGTCTTTAAGAAGCGCCTAAATGTAGGCAACTCAATTTACTACCTACTATCTGTTTCCATAACGACGGAAATTACTACAGGATAAATAAAGCCCTCTTTCCCACTTCTCAAATTCAAATTAAAATTAAAATATCTTTAGCTTTTTTCCTGCTACCTTCTGGATGTCATCTAATCATCTTTTTTGAGATCGCCTTATATTTATTTTTGTTGTTTTAGATCGCCAGTGCACAGTTTTCTTGATTCACCTCGTAGCATCTTGCCGTGCTATATGTCTCACCTATTGCCACTTGAGGTCAGCTATACGATGTACAACGAAGGTAATTTTTGATCTGTTTCGAATTTTTTCGTTTTTTATTCTATTCCTTAAGCTGATTTTAAACATATACTTCTACATTGCTCTCTGTGAAGTTCTTGATTTATTTTTAACACATCAATATTTTTATACTGTCATATTAACGCTTCTTTTAACAACACTTCGGTAGATTATTGGGTCTTAGCTTGTTATACAATTGTTTTCCACTTTGATGGTTGATAACCATTAAAATGGTAAATCAATAACTTTCACATACAGTACAAAATAATACACTTTTGTTAGTTTCGAGTAATTATTTGGCCGAAATTAGTTCAAGCCTATTGCAGGAATAAAAGAATGGATATAATAAACTTGACCATTTTGGCACTAACGATTTTATTGAATTATGTTCTGTTTTCCCTAGAAACCAGGACAGAGCTAACATCATGTGTATCACATTTACTAAAAAAATTATTCTCTAATGACGTCACAATCTATTTCATTTTTGAAGATTTAAACAGCGTGTCTGTTTTTCTTTACATTAATAACCCACGTATTGTTGTGGACATTAAAAATCCGATCAGACTGTCATGGAATTTTCATAACAACTACATAATATGCACGAATGGACATATTACCTTGAACAAAACCCTTAAAAAGCTTAAAGAAAGCTCAGTTTGGAACGTAAGTGCAGCTCCAAGAGGGAAATTCTTAGTTATAACTTCCTTGAAAAATAAAACTTTAAACAATTTGTTTAAAATTCTTTGGAGTTACGATATAATAAACGCAATGTTAATTGTATATAACGGAACGTCACCTCCGGAACTATACACGTCTGATCCGTTTGAGAAAAGAAACAAATGTGGAAATGAAGCAAACGTTGTTTTTTCCCAACCTTGTGATATTACCACTCAAAGTAGATTTAACAAGACCATTAAAAATGTGAATGGATGTTCAATTAAATTGTCCAGTAAGTTAGCTAAAATTACGTATAAAGAGGCAGCAAATGTCGTTTTTCTTTATCGTACAATGCTGTTTGTTGGTAAAATTCTAAACACAGATTACAAGAATGGATTCGCAATTAAAAATGAACAGAATGACCTCTACAACCACAGTAACGATATATTGTTTACAATTGGAGTATCAAGGGGAAAGGAATTACTGGATAACTACGACTTGAGCGATATAATATTTCACGATAAACTTGTCTGGGTTATTCCTCAAGCTGACAAAATTTATGGTATTCGACTAATTGCCAATATTTACAAAAATAACGTTTGGATCGCTATTGGTGTATCTGTAATTGTAGTGGGTATCAGTTGGTGGTTAATGGCAAATTACTCTAGCGACAGAATTCAATTTAGACAGTTTACTAGAAGTTTCTTATCCGTTTTAGCAATTTTATGTTGTGGGTCTGATAATCTTACACCAAAAACTAACGCAATAAAATTCCTTGCATTATTTTATTCCATCTATTGCTTACAAATCGATACTTCATTTAACGCCAACTTAATCAGTGCACTAACAAAACCTCTTTATGACCACGGTATTACCACAGTGGAAGAACTTGCAAACTCAGAACTAGCATTGCTATTACAAGGACCTGGACTATGTAGATTGAATTTCAGTGCTGCATACGGCAATAGATTGTACGATAAATTACAAAAACAGTTTACGTGTACACCTTTCGTTAATATGTCTGATGCTGTAAGCAGAATCTTATTACACCGCAACCTCAGTGCGCTGATGGGCAAAAGCGAGAGGAAATCAACAGGGTTGCAAGAACTGGATAAAGTTGATGTGATAGATTCGAAGCTTCTTACTATGGAAATGACGTATTTTACGAGGAAAGGTCACTATTTTCTGCCCACTTTTAATAACCTTCTTTGTTTGATAAATGAACATGGATTCAATGAAAAGATTATGAGCGAAATTCACAGTCAAACAATTTATGCAAGGAAGAACTCGGCTACAGTACTCGGTGTTACTCATCTGAGTAGCAATTTTATTATATGGGGAAGTGGATTGTTGCTCGCAACTGTAGTTTTTATTATAGAGTTGTATTTTTTTCATTTTTGGAAAAATAACTATTTTAATCAAATAGGACTCTCCTAATCACCGCATTAAAATTTTGTCACGTAACGGTTCATATAAAATAAACCATAATTCGTAGTTATTGACTGATGTGCCTGGAATGAACACAATTCACCAAAATACAGTAACATGTTTGTTATATTTAATACATAATTACTAAAACTAACATGTACATACACAAATATGAGTACGTTACACAGAACTCACATTATGAAGCGGCAGCCTAAACACTACAAATACCGGAAAAACTCGTAGCTTTGCGAGAGGTTGGATTGATGTGGACTAGTATGTTTTACGAAAATTTTAGTTTGCAATTTGCAGTATGGGACGAACAGAGTTTGTTATATTTAGTTACAACTTCTGGATGTAAATAAATCACATATTGTAATGTATGTATAGTATATGCGCAGCCAAGTTGGTAGCGCGTGCGTAAATTATTATGTTAAGTTAAGAATATGGTAGGTGTATGTAATTTTGAAGTTTAAATAAAGATTAGTTTTATTCAGTAAATTTTAGTGAAGGGTTTGATACACGATAATAAAACATCACAGTGGCGAAGAGGATTGTACAATAAGAGCTCGCGAGAAGTAAAAGTAGCATCAACATCTGCAGACCATATCGAACTTTTATACGAATTCGACCTTGCAAATTCGGATTAGTCGATATTTAGATAGCGCTTGGATAATTATTTTACTGACCTAAGAATACATACATAATATACATCGTAAAACGTAATTTATTTATACTATTGCATTTTCGTGCAAAATTTGCATTATTTCTAAAATTATTCAATTTGCAATTGCCATTACATCTAAAATTTGTTAGTCGATCGTTTCAGCTGAATTGATTAATTTTCTACGCTCAGTTTAGATCAGCAAGTGGGTTTGTTTTTAGGTAATACAACGTCGTAGCCAACTATGCTTTTTGAAATGTTAGAAACAAGACACTACCAGAAGGCCGTTATGGCACACCTCAAGAGTAACGTGGTGGTACCTAGCGTTAGCTTCATTAGTCACGGTCTTCTCCAGGCCGGATTGAGTTACGCTCAATGTGCGCGCTTTGTTAAGTTAGCGACAGTGCAACGACAACAAGCTACCACTCAGGACATCAGGCTGCAAATCTTAAATCCTAGATTACCTAAATCTCTATTGATTTCTCAGATCAGGGCTCCTAGTGAAAGCCCACCAAGACAAGCCTGCACAAGCTTACCACTGCCACCAAGAGTCCTACGCCCCGTGCTGTTCTCCCTGGGCTTAAACTTGGCTTCGTGGTACCAATCAATACAGTTACTAGTTGGACTTTTCAAAACAGCCGAAGGTGCCGCTTCTAGTTGGAATACTCGCAGTATCCAGTACTGGTCGGTATCCGGTCTGATCATAGTAATCGGTACTTTAACAGCGAAAAGTTGGCACTTTGATAGCAGGGGTAAGCAAGCAAAGCGCACTCACTGCGAGAGCCCACTTGCCTAATACCAAGAGCCACACCACGTTTTCTCGGAGCTCACATTTACCTGCCTAAATCGCCGGCCTCCAAACCCCCAGTTTATGGCCTGGACAAATTTACAATCCGTAGAGCCACCCAGACGTAGTGACAGAAATGCAGACATATTTATAGCCACGGTCTGGGAGTGGGGATCCCGTTACAGAAAACGCGCTGCTGCTCAGGTGCCAGGCATTCATACTGGAAGCTAGTAACATTATTTCGTGAAATCACTAACCCGATGCGATGGTTCCAGTTAAGGTAAACGTTGAATCTGTCCGAAGAGAGGTGGGCCTATAAAGTTGAAATCAACGTAGTGACCGTTCCAACGCCGATATTGCGAAATGTGTCTTTTTTCAGGCCGCTTGCTCACCGAATTGAGGCTTCTTGGTCGTCCCGCCCTCTACTTAATAAATCGTTAATTTATTGTAAACAACAAGGTTTCGATATTAGTCAGTTTAATTGTGCCTTGCTAGTGTTTTCCTGTTTAGGGTAAAATATTTTTATTATTTTGGCGTAATTATATAATGCGGCGATTTATCGACCTTTCCTTTGTTTTATGCATTTATATAATTCTGCGTTACGATATCTACACAATTTTCAATTATATTGTTATTCACACTTTTAATCTCCGATATTTTATGTCATTCATTCGATTTGGCTACTTATTTTGTATCGCATTTTAATTATAGAGAAACGTTATGTAATGTATTGATTGCGTATACAATTTATTTTTGTTTATTTAATACAGCTAGAGCTAATTCTGTTGTTTATTTTGCTATTGTGTTCTGTAAATTTTCTTCCACTTGGATCCGGTCTAGCTGTAGGAATTGAGTCATTGTGAATTTGTCTTACGGATCTTAGAACCTTTTTTATAAATTAATGCAATTTCATTTTACGGTTCTATATGTCCATCGACACCCACCTCATTTGCACGAGCAGCCAAGTGACTCTTGTTGTTATTACTCATATAGAGCTTTTACGTAACAAAGTTTTATCTATTTTTTATATAACATAATATTCTTAAAATAGTCAACTCGTTAATATGATAACATAATCAGGGTATCTTACACAAACCTTCTGCATAGTAAATCGTGTTCATTCTCCTTAAAAAAAAACTGTTTAAATAAGAAATTTTATCGCGAATGGAAATATATGCCTTTTTTACTTAGTTATTTTGAATAAACAAACACTTTTAACATATCTATATTTTAATACAGTTATAAACGCTTCCTTTTATAACATTGGGGTAGATCACCGGTTCTTAGCTGCTCATACATTTTTTTCACTTTGATGTTGGTTGATAACCATTAAAGTTGTGAATCAATAAGTTTCACATAATGTACAAAATAATACACTTTCGTCAGTTTCAAATGGCTATTTAGCCGAAATAAGTTCAAGCCTATTGCAGGATTGTAAAAATGGATATAATTAAATTGGCCATTTTGGCACTAACGATTTTATTGAATCATGTTGTGTTTTCCCTTGAAACCAGCAACCCCAATACAGAGTTAAAATCATGCCTATCACATTTACCTGAAAAATTATTCCCAAATAACGTCACAATCTATTTAATTTTTGAAGATTTAAACAGCGTGTCTGTTCTTCTTTACATTAATAACCCACGTATCGTTGTGGACATTAAAAAACCTATCAAAATGTCATGGAATTTTCATAATAACTACATGATATACACCAATGGGTACACTTCCTTGAACAGAACCCTAAGCAAACTTAGGAAAGGTTCAGTTTGGAACATAAGTGAATCTCCAAGAGGGCAATTTTTAGTTATAACTTCTTCAAGTGACAATTTGAAAAATACATTTGAAATTCTTTGGAGTTACGACATAATAAACGTAGTGGTAATAGTATACAACGAAACATCACCTTCGGAACTATACATGTCTGATCCATTTGAAAAAAGAAATAAATGTGGAAATGAAGCAAACGTTGTTTTTTCCCAAGTTTGCGATACCAATAATACAAGCAAATTCAACAAAACTATAAAAAATCTGAATGGCTGTGTAATTAAAGTGCCTATTGGGGTATCGCAAAAAACATTTAAAGAAGCATCAAATCTTGCTTTATTTTATCAAACATTGCTGTTTGTTGGTAAAATTTTGAACGTAGATAGCGTGGATGGATTCGTAATTAAAAATGAACAGAATGACCTCTACAACCATAGTAACGGTATACCATTTTTAATTGGACTAACAAGGGGAAAGGAATTCCTGGATAAATATGACTTGAGCGAAATACTACATCACGATACACTTGTCTGGGTTATTCCTCAAGCTGACAAAATTTATGGCATTCGACTAATAGCTAATATGTACAAAAAAACCGTTTGGATCGCTATTGCTATGTCTGTAATTGTGGTGGGTATCAGTTGGTGGTTAATAGCAAATTTCTCTAATGACAGAATTCAGTTTAAACAATTTAACAGGAGTTTCTTAGCCATTTTAGCAATTTTATGTTGTGGCTCTGATAATCTTAAACCGAAAACTAATGCAATAAAATTTCTGGCATTATTTTATTCCATTTATTGCTTACAAATAGATACTTCATTTAATGCCAACTTAATCAGTGCACTGACCAAACCTCTTTATGACCACGGTATTACCACAATGGAAGAACTTGCAAACTCAGAACTAGCATTGCTGATACAAGGACCTGGACTGAATTTTAGTGCTGCATACGGCAATAGATTGTACCATAAATTACAAAGAAAGTTTATGTTTATAGATTCCCCTAATATGACTGATGCTATAAGCAGAATCTTACTACACCGTAACTTTACTGCGCTGATGGGCAAAACGGAGATGAAATCAACAGGGTTGCAGGGACTGGATAAAGTTGAAGTGATAGATGCGAAATTTCTTACTATGGAAATGTCGTATTTAATGAGGAAGGGTCACTATTTTATGCCCACTTTAAATAAAATTGTCCGCGTGGTAAATGAACATGGATTCTATGTGAAGATGATGCGTGAAATTCAAAGTCAAACAGTATTTGTAAGGGAGGACTCGCTTACGACACTCGGTATTACTCATTTGAGCAGCAATTTTATTATCTGGGGAGTTGGATTGTTGCTCGCAACTGTAGTATTTATTGTAGAGTTGTAATCTTTACATTGTTGGAAAAACTAGCTATTTTGAACCATTATGAATATTATTGCCTTAAAATATTATCACCTTATGCTTTATATAATATCAACCATAATTCGTAGTTACTGACGACTATATCTGCAGTGAACATAAGTCTCCAAAATGCAATGATGATATATTTGTAATATGTGATTTATGATTTCTTATTCTAAGAGGCACATACACAAATATAAGTAGATTACGCACATGCCACATTATAAAGGGTGAGCTCAAACGCTAGAATTGTCTGAGAAGGTCGTAGCAATTTTATTATCTGGAAAGTTGGATTGTTGCTCGCAATTGTAGTATTTATTGTAGAGTTGTAATCTTTACATTCTTAAGAAAACTAGCCATTTTAAATGATTATAAATATTATTGCGTTAAAATATTGTCACCTTACGCATTAAATAATATAAACCATAATTCGTAGTCACTGACTATGTCTGGAATGAACATAATTCTACAAAATGCAATGATGATATATTTGTTATATGTGATTTACGATTTTTTATTCTAAGAGACACATACACAAATATAAGTAGATTACGCAGAACCCACATTATAAAGCGTGAGCTCAAACGCTACAATTGTCGGAAAAGGTCGTAGCAATTTGATTATCTAGAGAGTTGGATTGTTGCTTGCATCTGTAGTGCTTATTATAGAGATGTATTCATTTTATTATGTGAAAAATAACTATTTAAATCATTTTGTTGTATCATCGCTTTAAAATATTGTCACCTAACGATTTATATAAGACACACTATAATTCGTAGTTACTGACTATATCTCGAATGAACACAATTCACCAAAATGCAATAACATGTTTGTTATATTTAATACATAATTACTGAAACTAAGATATACATACACAAATATGAGTGCGGTACGCAAAATTCACATTATGAAACCTGAGCCCAAAAACTACAACAAATATCGTAAAAACCGTAGATCTGCGAGAAGTTAGCTTGATGAAGCTGAACTGACCTGTCAACTAACTTAGGTATGCAAGAGGACATTTTTGTATAAGCCAACAACGTAGGTCACCCAAACAGTTTAATGGAAAATCTTTATTACAATCTGCAATATGCAACAAACAGAATTTGTCGTATCTAATATTAAAACTTCTGGGTGACTAAATCAATAATTCTTACGCATTGTCAAATATTAAAAAATCTTCATTATTTTATAAATTAGTGATAACAAATTAATAGTTTGAGTAAGCCAACATCGGCATTTTGATAATGTTTCGAAAGCATAGTGAAATGACCTACATAGTCGCCTGACTGATAATGCTAACATTCTATACCATAAAAACGACGTGATTGGTCTTAATTTCTAACATAATTGTATTAAAAGCATAATAAATTTTCATAAAATACTTAAATGATTTTGAAACATATATGTATTTATTAAAAGTGCAAAATTTCAAAAAAAAGTTCTCTATAAGTTAACAACTCAAAATTTGCAAAAGAAACTTCTAAAAGCAGTGTTGCGTAGGAAGCTTTTTATTGGTATGTAGTTTCAGGTGCACAAGTAGCTTGACTATTATTATATAAAAAAAAGTAAGTGATTTTTTTAATTAAATTCGGAAATATGTATAACACGTCTTGTTGTTGGTGAATATTGAAGCAATTCTTAAGTTAATAAACGTTTTAAAAACCAAGGTATTTTGTGTTTTCTTGATACTTAGAAACTTTCATAACGTAACATTGCAGAAATCTTTAAAACTCGTATTTAATAGTTTGATTGTGAGTACTAGACAGTTGCAAATGGTGTATTGCTGCTTAGCTTTAAAATGTACGTACATCATGTTGTGTTTGATGAAAAACCGAAACGGTACAGACCGACAGGCCTATTCTTCATTATTTCCAATTTAAGAAAAAGATTTGCTGTAAGAAATGCCTGGTACTTGCATAGATATAAAAACTAAAACGGTTTATACATAGTACACTTAAATCTATTGTGGGTTGTCTAGGCAGAAAGTTATATATACAGCCTCTTTCAGGATTGATCTTTTCCAGGTCAATTTCGGTCTTTCTCTAGGTTTAGTTTCTTGAGTATTGTAGTCTAGGGCTCTTCTCGGAATGCTGTTTAGAGGTGTGTGTGTGCAGAATGTGGCCTATCCAGTTCCGTTTTCGTCTCTTTATTCCTGATGACATGTTTTCTTCTTCCATTCTTACCGACAGATCTGTGTAGTATTTTTCGTAAACATCTGCTTACAAAGACTTGTATACGGTACGTTACCTCGTTTCGGACTTTCCAGGTTTCGCAGCCGTAGAGCAACACGAATTTGACGTTTGTGTTAAATATATGCAGTTTTCTGTTAATGGAGTATTGTGGTGCCTTCTACATCTTGTTTAGAATACGAAGCCCTTTCTTGTTTTCTGTACTTTGTAAACTACGTCAGTTTTGGAACCATTGCCCATTGTTCTTCAGATGCACAGGTAGGTAAATTGCTCTGCAATGTCAATTGGCTCTTCTTAGAGCAGGAATCTTGTGTTATTACGGGTGTTAATGCGCATTTTCTAAATTTTCTTTCAGATTATTTTCAACCCGACTCTAGCTGCTAATTCTTTTAGTCGTTTTATTTTGTGTTCCATGTCGCTAAACATGTGTGGAAAGAGGCAGATATTATTCGGCATTTTGGACGCTCAGTTGATTTTATGACAGTCGTTTGTATCAGTCGATGTGTATGTTTTTGTCAAAATGGACAAAATCAAATATCGTGCCGTGATTAAGTATTTGCATTTGAAAGTCAATACGCCTACGCAAATTAAAGCCGAGTTGGACGCTGTTTACGGAGACTCTGCCCCCATCATTTGCTACCGTGAAAAGAGGAGCGGCTGAATTTAAACGTGGTCGTACCAGCTTGGTTGATGATGAGCGTTCGGGACGGCCAACAGCTGTGACCACCGCCTAAGACATCGGAAAAGTTTACCAAATGGTGCTGGACGAGGGTCGAATCAAGGTTAGAGAGATAGCAGAGGCTGTGGTCATATCAAATAAACGCGTTTGTCATATATTGAATAAAGAATTGGGCATGAAAAAGTTGTCCGCGCGTTGGGTCCCAACGTGCTTATCTTGGACCAAAAACGCATTCGAATGAACATTTCCAACGCCTTGCTTAAGCGGTTACAGCAAAACGATTCGGATTTTTTGCGTCGATTCATCACTTTTGATCAAACTTGGGTCCACCACAACACTCCCGAGACAAAGAAACAGTTGACTGCAAAAGGTGAACGTGCTCCGAAACAGGAAAAGAGGGTTTCATCGGCCGAGAAAATGGTAGCAACTGTTTTTTTGGATAGTCAGGGAATTCTATTCATCGACTATCTTGCAATAGGCAAAACAATAACAGGGCAGTACTACGCATTGTTGTTGGACCAGTTGACATCAGCAATTGCCAAAAAAACTGCTCCATTTGCAGCGGAAGAAGGTGCTCTTCCACCAGGACAACGCACCGGTGCACATTTCAGCGGTCGCCATGGCCAAAATTCACGAATTGCAGTTTGAATTGATTGACCTCCCAGCGCATTTACTAGATCTAGCCCCAAGCGATTATTTCCTGTTTTCTTATCTCAGAATTTGGCTCGCACGACAGAGATTTTCATCGAACAAGGAGGTCATCGCAACCGTAGACGCCTATTTTGCAAAGAAAGACGCAAACTGCTACTTGGACAGGTTATAAAGGTTGGCGCATCGCTGAAAAAGGTGTATCGACTTAGAAGGAGCCATGTTAAAAAATAGAAGTGAATTTGACAGAAAAAATACTTGTTTCTATGTTAGGCTCAAAACATTTCAGACCGCCCTCGTATATACGGCTGTGGGTGTTGGCAGAGACGCGCCCCGTCGCCGGCTTTTATGGAATACAGTGGTGGACAGCCTTCTAAGCGCACTCAATGATGCTGGATTCTATACCATTGGATATGCGGATGATATCACCATCCTCATCACGGGGAAGTTTGAGGGCATGCTCTGCACCTTAATGCAGACGGCTCTTCGAATAACAGAAAAGTGGTGTAATGAACAGTCCCTATCTGTCAACCCCTTGAAGACAGAGATGGTACTCTTCACAAAGAAAAAGAAGGTTGGACCCTTACGTACACCTCTCCTATTCAATACTTCTCTCAGATTTTCAGATAATGTCAAATACCTGGGAGTTATTTTTGACAAACAGCTGAACTGGGAGAAACACCTGAAAGCTAAAACAAACAAAGCATGCATGGCTTTCTGGCAGTGTCGCCGCGCTCTGGGTAAATCTTGGGGACTTTCCCCTAGAATTACCTTGTGGCTGTATACTGCCGTGATTAGGCCCATGCTATGCTACGGAGCACTTGTCTGGTGGCCCAGGGTCAGACAGGCTACGGCAGGAACCAAACTGGGACACGTGCAACGTCTCGCCTGTCTCAGTTCTACAGGTGCTATACGCTCAACCCCCACGGCCGCCTTAGAGGTGATCTTATGCCTTCCTCCACTTGATCTCTTTGTGGAGGAAGTAGCTGTGAGAACTGCTTTAAGGCTGCGCCACAAGGGGCTGTGGCAGACAGCAGGCAAGGGAGGCAGACACACCCGCATCCTGGATGAGGCAATCGTCAAGATTCCTCTTCTGGATGCTATGGTGGACTACCTTCCTTTACAATATGCCTTTAATAGATACTTTAGTGTCTACGCAAATGCTGGACCAACCCAGCATATGGACATATCCATCTTCACCGATGGATCTAAAACAAATCATGGAACGGGTGCCGGAATTTTCTCCGATGACCTAAACCTGCGCCAGAGTATACCACTAGGCAAAATTGCCACTGTCTTCCAAGCGGAGGTAGTGGGAATAATGCATGGTGCAAATGCAATTCTTGAACGACAAATCAAGAACCAACGTATTGGTATCTACAGCGATAGCAGAGCCGATTTACTAGCCCTAGGCAGTTGTAAAATCACCTCAGGAGTGGTACTGCGGTGTCGTGAAGCTCTCGACGATATCTCAAAAGATAATGCCGTCTCCCTTGTATGGGTGAAAGGACATGACGGAACCTACGGCAACGAAAAGGCTGATGAGATTGCGAGACTGGCCTCCGTACAACCTATCTGGGGGCCAGAACCCGTAATTCCCATATCCCTGAAGACATTAAGCTTTATGCTACACCAAGAAACCTTAAAAAGCTTCACACGAAGATGGGTTAACACTCAAAGCTGTCGTCAAGCAAGGGCTGCTATTACGGCACCCTCGCCAAAAACAGCCAAATACTGTGTGCAACTGTCCCGAAAGAACTTACGACTAGTTGTCTGTATCTTATCTGGACACTGCACCCTGAAGCAACACATGCACAGGATGGGACTGGCGGACAGCCCAAACTGTCGTGCATGCAACGAGGACGATGAGTCGGCAGAACATGTCTTATGTCACTGCCCAGCTCTCGCAACAACCAGAGGATCCATGCTGGGGGACTTCATGGCCGAAATCAGCAACACTCCAATTGCGGATGTCCTCAAGTACATCCAAAAGGTTGGATGGCTTGGGTGACGTCCAATGTGGAGAGCTGCTGGGGAGGTAGTACAATGGGCCCACCTATTGTGGCCTAAGTGCGCGTGAGGTAACTCACACTCCCAATTCCAAATCCAGAATCCAGACATGTATATCCTCAGAGGTGCTCAGATGTTTCCTTGCAAAACTGCTACGTCCATAATTTTTTTTTTCAAATATAAGAAAATTAAACAAAGTTCTTTCTAAATATTTAACTATTAAAAATTATTAGTTTATTAATAAAATAAAACGCTTGGTAATTGTTTCACAATTTGTTGGTTTTTAATTACTCAACTCAAGTTTCAACCATCGGGGTCATCGTCAGGAGTTTACAAACGCCTACCACACAATCAATTCAAGGGCCGGCGGGTGGTCTAGTGGTTAAAGTCCCAGGCTTTGAAACTAGACTCCCAATGGCAGTTGGTTCGAGTCCACTGCTCGTCGATAATTTTTCTGAATAAGTTAAATCCGACGGGTCCATGGATGGTGTATGTAGGTGTGTATGGGGTCGTGCTCACGCACGGCTTCATGATTATTTAAAAAAAAATCAATTCAAAAAAAAAGTTCTTTCTTTAATGTCGTTTGTAAGAAATGATGAGTTTGATCACTAGCCTCACGGGTTAATTACGAACACTTTCTATTATTGTTTAATAAATTTGAATTTGACAGTAAATAATACCATTGCTTTTAACGTGTGGATAATGTCAGGTAAGGACTGTTAGGTATGTAGTAGTGCTGTCAAATCCGTTCCATTTTAAAATCCGGATTTCGGATTTTAAATTATCCGGTATCCGAATAATCCGTAATCCGTCAGATTTTTACTATCCGGATAAAATCCGTCATGAGAATCCGCTATCCGGATTCATTCGAAAAATCCGCTATCCGGATTTATCAGAAAAATCCGCTATCCGGATTTATTTGAACAATCCGCTATCCGGATTTATGCGAAGAATCCGATATCCAGATTTTTTTGAAAAATCCCATATTCGGATTTTTTAAGTGAAAATCCGTTTTCTGAATTTATCTGAAAAATCCGATATCTAGTTTCATTCATCCGAAATATCCGTTCTGTGAATTTGTGTTTATTTATTAAATTAAATGTTCAAGAAAATCAGGTATGCAAGTTGGGTTAGATAAAATGCTATCTAAACAATTGCAGTCTACCTGTGTTAAATAAACCTGTCTCACTCATTTGGCAAAAAGGTATTTTTAAGCTGGGATAGTGGTCATTCATTTGTCTATTTCTGTAAGCATTTCTAAGATTGCCCCTGGTCAAATGCAATGGTACCTCGTTATTGTACCCTAGCGTCGTCGGCCTTGTAATTGTAAATGTTTTGCGACAGTAAAAAAACGAATGTACAAATGTGGAGCGAAAATGTCATTTCTTTTAATTTAATCTTTTAATTTTTAGATAATAGATCACTTTCATTGAAGTTTGAATTTAGTTTTAAAATTTAAAAGGTACATCTGCACAGCCGAGACTTGAAAGAAGAATTTTTGCATTGTAATGCCAAAATATTAACCTGCGATAATTTTATTTATTAAAATTATTAACAGAGCTCCGAATACAATAACATTTATATATAATATACGTAAACAAAACACTAGAATAGATATTGCTATGATATTTAGAGGTGTTTGATTTGACTGGGATGTTGTGGTTGCTGGAAGGCAATTTTTGGATTGTTTGCTGCAGTTCAATTTTCATTTAGAGATTTATGAAGACTTGTAATATTTTCATACTCTAACTTTTAAACTCAGGGTTGAGTATTTTTGCTAGAATTCCTGTTATAAATTTTAATAATTGTTATTTTTCATATGGTTGTTTTTTTACAAAAAGAAAAGACAAACACAATTGATTGATACGAAGTTTATTTATGTTAATTGTAACTATAATTTAATTCAGAATTGTTAAAAAGGTTCAGTTTATAAAAAGTTTTAGAGTTACTTGATTTGTGCGTCGACTAATGTCAGTTAGGATGTCAGTGTCATTGTGACAAAGATATAAAAGGATACTCTTGGACATGAGGTTTATGTGTTTGTTTTATAAAAATAAAGATCAAGGAAGGAAGACAAAAGAGAAGAGAAAAAAAAGAAATTTGTTTGTTTAGTTACGGCTCGTCTGTGTAAATAAAAACACAGAATTGAAATCCTCTGAAAGAAGAAAAGAGGAAAAACGAGTCTAAAAGCTAGATAACAGTAATTACGTGTATAAAAAGGAAAATACAAGAAGTAATAACGAATTAAAGAAAAATCCAGAAGAATTATAAATAAAAGGTGATCGAGGAAATTTGTACGTTTGTGATGGAATTAAAACCAAATTGGTAATAATATAAAACAGTTAAAGAAGAAGATTCAGATTAAGAGAGAGTATTTGTTGTTGCTCGAGTGGCCAGCAGAGCGTTTTGCTAGAGCGAGGAATAAGAAGACGCTAAGATAAGTGTTTATTTGTTAAAAAAAGACGATAGTAATTAGTAAAATTTATTGATATTTCGGAAACCACATTTAGAAATTGAGTTATTTAATAAAATTATTATTTTGTAAAGTTGATATCTTTGTGTGTTTATTTCTATTTAAAATTTAATTTAAACAATTTATTTTGGAAGCAAAATAACGACCCTGAGAAAGTTAAAAGAGTCTCATAGCAAGTTTAAATTTAATTGCGTGAATTGCAAACAGTTTAAGGATTGTTTTCTAGTAGTAACAAGGTCAAGCATATCATTGCAATATTTATGATACAAGTACCTAAAATAAGTGTTTTCGGCACCTGGGTTGTCGAACTCTGTTACCGCCAAGTGCTCAAAACACAAATTCCGCACGTGTGTCATGGAATATTTTTGAAACTTACAAGACTAAAACGGAATTAACACTTTTGTTTTAATTTTGAATCAATTGTTAGATAAATGTCAAATCTGAAGTCGGTCACTTAGTTATGGTCATACTTTTTGCGATTTTTCAATAAAAAAATGAAATACATCGTATGCAATAACGCCGAAAACAACATCGGTTGCAAATAATTTTGTATGGTAAAATTTTTTTGCAGTTGGCCTTTATTACTGTTTTCATTGGAAACACATAAATAGAGCATTAAAACTTTCACACAAGCGCGGATTGACCAGGGGAGAATAGGTTTAATTGCCCCCTCCCCTCCCCGCCAAGCAAACTATATAAATTTAAAGTTAAGGGCTACTTGTTGTATTAACGAAATTTGATGGCGCTTAACAGTTGACACCACTATTTAGGCGACACCCTACAGTGAAGCATAGAGTCGATCAAAGCAAATAACTACCCAAAAAGTTTTTGCAAAAAATATTGCAAGTCCTGTAAAAATTTAAACTTGTAGGGACACAGAAATTTTAGCATTCCCCTGGATTATCCAAGCCGGATGTCGAACAATGACTTTCAAAAATTATTTAAAGCTTAGCGGCAAAAATTTAAAGTTGAAACAAGTACACAGCAACATTCCAAAATGTTTTTCCTTAAACTAACAATTTAGCTAGACTAGTCACTAGAATTGCCTTATCGCGGGTCAATGCACAGCCTCGCTTTCATTGCCTCTAGTTTAAAATTAATAATGTTGATAATGCAAGGGGTTGTCCAAGAACAGTATCAAGAATCCGACCATAGACGACTTAAATAAATTAAATTGTTAAATAAACCATTAAGAAGTTTATTTTATGGTTAAAACATTAAACAAAGACTGCAGCTGAAAATCCAAAATTGGATGCTAAATTATCACAATCTGCTTTATCTGCTTATGTTAAATGTATCGAGAATATGTTACCGCTTATCAAAGATATGTTACACATATTGTGTACTCTGCCTGTAAGGAATCTTAAGATTTAAAATTGTCAAAAGGAAAACTGAAAAAAAACATGGAAAAAAGGCCAGTGAAAGAAACAAGGAAAATCTGAGGAACAAGAAGGCAATGGAAAAAAGCCGACGAGAAAAACCTACAAAACTATAAAATATGAAACTATTTTTATTTTCTCTTATCGTCTGTATACCAACCGTTATATGGCATGCACAATTATAGACATCTCACATCTAAGATCGCTTTGGTCTTGAATCGAATCCTGAACCTGAACCGCCCGCTCTAATATGAATTTTATTTTTGATAATATGTTGGTAAATAACGTTTGTGACTTGACACATATACAGGGGAGATTATAAACTTGGAATCTAAAAAATATTTCTAATTCTTGTAATCTAACCTTACCTAACCCAACCTACTCTAGCTTAAATAAAACACATATCAAAAATAAAGTAAATAAATAAGTTTTTTCTACAGCAACTGTTAAAACGTGCTATTATTAACTAAAATTAGAGGGAAAAGTAGCACTTTACCATCAAGGGTAGATAAAGTAGTACTTTAACAGCAAGGATATATAAAGTATTTTATTTTTTTTTCTACATTAAATACACTCTATAGCAACCAAAAAGTTATTAAAGCCACCTACTCATTTTTTCGTGAAATTGTTTTTTTCCTGACACTTTTAAATTAGATTTATCATTGATTTTTCTTCATTTTTTTGGTCTTCTTTAACAATTGCTATAGAAAAAAATGTTGTATTCCACACGACAATAAAATTTCATTATCTTCTCGATGCTTGTTAACGTCTCGGCTGACGCCTCGACGCTAAAATCGCTCTCGAAGATAAAGTGCAATTTTATCATCTTGTACTTTAAATAACTATTTTTCCTCGGTTTATTCCCCCTTCCCCCTTTTTTACGACCTTTTTGTCCTCGCGGCGTTTTTCCACGACTTTTTTTCGCCTACCGTTCAAAACTTTAAACATGGACCTTTTTATGTATTTATCTTTTTTAATTTAAAATACGATTTCCAAATCATCCGGTCTAGAACAGCGTTAACTCAAAGAAACAGCATTTGTGTTTTATAAAAATGCATTCTATTTCTTAATTTTCCATTCGATGTTATTCGCTATCCACTATATTATTAACCCATTGAAAGGGCTACAGTAATAATAATAAAATAAACAACTGCAGTTTTATATATTGCGGATCTTTGTGCGTGGATTTTTTTCCTTTGATAATGTTTTCCGTACTTCTACAGTATACACACATAGCAGTGCGGTAGCGTTCACGTTATCTCGTTTATTTTTGATTCTCATTGCCTACATTTATTTTCTTTTAATAAATATATTACTTATTTACTTTGTGCATTTTCTAATAATTTTATTTTAACTTTCGTAGGAGCAAAATTTTATAGAACGGAAATATCAAATATGACATGCTATTTCAAAAACGAAAATTGATTTTGTTAACAGTGATCACTAGGCTTAGGATAATTATGCACTAAAAAACTTCAAAATATGCATGCAAATATGCAGCAACAACATCCAAAATATGCACTTAAACATGCACTAAAAAGTAAACTAACTAGAAAAGAAACATTAACGTTACATATTTATTTTTCTATTAAAATGTACAAACATTTTTTAAATCCAAAATTATTTATTTAAAATTAATCAAAAAACACAAAAACTAATGTAATATTATTATTAAATTATAAAGCAATCATAATTGCAACACCCCGCTTCTATTCTTCAGTTGTTGAAGGCCCGTATTTTTTGACAGCACTTTGTTTAATTTATTAATGAAATCCTATTTCTTGAGTTTAATTAAACCCTTAACCATATCTTCTACTATTTCAATGCTGTCTTGTAAAACTGGTTTAAAATAGCACTTATACACTTTTTTTCTTTCGGCATCTTGAAGATGTTAATACACTATTGGAACTAGTAGACAACTAATTGTTGATCAAATGATGAATTGTTAAACTTTCAACTTTCTCAGGTGTTTTCCCGTTAATGCAACAGGGCCACTCATCAAACCCTGGTAATCCACTTAGCATTTCCAAGTATGCTGGTTTTTCGAAGCTTAACAACTAAGAAAGTACCTACCTATTCAAAATACAGAATGAATGAGTTTAGAAAATTATTTAAAATTTCTGGAAATTCCCAGACTGCTTGACGAAGTGAATCTGTACTTGATATCAAAAAATTGTATAAATATGCAATTTAAACACAAATGCTGCAAATTGTGCATTAATAATAAAATATGCATTTATTACCAAAAATGTCTAAAATATGCAAATGCATATATATCCTAAGCCTAGTGATCACAAATTCCTTATTCTAACTAATTAAAATTTTAAATTTATTTTCTGAAGGAAATGTATATTTTATTAAATAAAAAGACAAACAGTAAAATTTGTCAAACCTTAATACTCAATTTGTTTAGGTCTCTTCAAACTTCTAATGGAAATTCCCACCAAAATTCTTCTCCGAAGTGTTGCAAAAATTTTATTGCAGGACTAAATGCTAAATAAAACTGACAAACAGCATCAGGTAGTCTGTACTGTGCTCGTTAATGCTAAACAGACGTTTTGGAAAAACTTTCCTTCGTGTTATTATACAACCAGTATTAATTTTTAAATCGTCCTTTACGCAAAATTAGATTTAAAAAGAAACAACTAGCGATGAACTGCGCCTGGACTTCCCCACAATTTTAACATAAGTATTCTTTTTTTGCTTCCATAAATATTTCATATCATGGAAGTATAGATGTAAGATAGCAATCACAATAATTCCCTTGCTGAAGTATGGGAAAGTAAAAAGGCTAAATATTGACGTAATAACGATTGGTCTAATTAAATCTTATTGGTAAGAATTGTAAGCTATTAAAGTATATGCACTTATCGCCACAAATTAAAATTTGCGAGTGTAGTCGTTTTGACTAAATAAATTTATAACATTGAAAAATTATAGCTGTCGTTTTTTCTGAATAGTCAATATCTTCGAGAGACATTCCTGAGTAGTAGTGAACGTCAATTAATCAGCGAGCTAATTCACGCATTCTTTGTTAACAGCAAACCGTATTAAAAATAAAAAAAAACTTTAAAAATGCAAACAAAATTGATATTTTAAAAGGTCGTATCGATATGCAAACACTGCAACAATCAAATTAATACCATCACATAATCTGAATATTCTAAAACTGTATTTTAATGATTTGAATTTTAAAGTACGAATTCGCGGAATTAAGATTCTGCATACCTCAAAATGTATGCAATAAAATATTCTTCGGATAATCTAAAATTCGTATTATAATAAAAAAAACTCAGACATCCGGATGAAAACATCCTACATCTGAATTCGTATAAAAAATCCGAAAACCGGATCGATGTAAGAAATCCAAATTCCGAATCGACATTAAAAAAATCCGAAATCCGGATCGCTATGTGAAATCCGAAATCCGGATTATTATGTAAAATCCGAAATCCGGATTTTAACGTAAAATCCGAAATCCGGATTTTAACACAAAATCCGAAATCCGGATTTTAACAAAATCCGAAATCCGGATAAATCCGAATACCGGATTCTTAACCTGCACCATATCCGGATCTCCGTCTAAAAAAATCCGGATATCCGAAAATCCGAATCCGGTAGGTGTTTCTAATTTAAAACAATACTCTTCAAATTGGTATATTTAACTACAGAAAATTACTAGTTTATGTAATAAACAAGTAAATATGTTGTAACGTCCACAAAGAATTGATACCCATTAAAGTTGATTAATATTTCTTTCATAAAAAAACAAAGTAATAAAGTTTCTTCGGTATCCAGTGATCGTTGTAGCCGAAATAAGCTCAAGCTTTTTGCAAGAATGTATATATTTAAGAGTGCTATGTTTGCACTAACTATTGCAATGATATGCTTGGTCTCGTGATTACTAGAATACAATCCCTAAACTGTCTGCAATTCACGCAATTAAATTTAAACTTGCTATGAGACTCTTTTTAATTCTCTCAGGGTCGTTATTTAGCTATTTAGTTTTTTTTTAAATAAATAAATAAGAAAAGGATAAAACACAAAACAAAAATCAACGTTACAAAACAAGAAACAGGTTTTATTTAAAAGAATTTCTAAATGTGGTTTCCGAAAAATCAAAAAGAGTTTTACTAACTACTATCGTTTTTTTTAAAAACAGAACACTTATTTTAGTGTGACCTTCTTAGGATATTCTTCGCTCGGGTACAACGCTGAGCATCCAATCTCTATTACGCTCCGCTGGCTTCTCAAATAACCACAGGAATAACAGTACAAAAATCCAAGTGTTGGTCCACCTATATTTAGGCTAAGTTTTGATCGTGGTACATCATCTGCATTCACTCTGGTTTTTCAACAATTCGTTGTCAATCACTTGTATCCTCTTCTTTTATATTCAAAATTACTTTTATATAGCTTTTAAAACTCGTTCTTTCTCTTTAGATTTCCAGAGGATCAAAATTCTCTGTATCTATTTACACCGACGAGCCGTAACTAATTAAACAAATTTCTTCTTTTTCTCTCCTCTTTTGTCTTCCTTCCTTGATCTTTATTTTTATAAAACAAACACATAAACCTCAAGTCCAAGAGTATCCTTTTATATCTTTGTCACAATGACACTGACATCCTAACTGACATTAGTCGACGCACAAATCAAGTAACTCTAAAACTTCTTATAAACTAAACCTTTTTAACAATTCTGAATTAAATTCTAATTACAATTAACATAAATACAAATCGTATCAATCTGATTGTGTTTTTTTCTTTTCTTTTAGTGCAAACAAACTTCACAAATATGAAAATACAAATTATTAGAATATGTAACAAGAAATTATAGCAACAAAAATACGCAATCCTGAGTTTATAAGTTAGAATATTAAAATCTTACAAGTCTTTATAAATCTCCAAATGTAAATTGATCTGTAGCAAACATTCCAAAAATTGCCTTCCAGCAACCACAATACCCCAGTCAAATCAAACACCTCTAAATATCATAGCATTTTTGCCCCCAGATTAAAATAAAATTTTAGAATATTAAACTAAACAAGTTTTATAAAGAAAAAATTTTGTTTTCATCGATTTCAACATTAAACTTCTTTAATATTGTAAGGAAAAATCATTGAAATATGAAATCTTCCTCTTATTCTTCCACTCTCTAACTCAACTAACTCAAAAGTATTCTCCCCAAAAATCCTATTTATTTTGAACGGCCCTATGTAAGACAATTGTAGTTTTGCACAAATCTTTTCAGCCCTATTTGCAACTTTTAAGTTTTTAACCACTACTAAATCACCTATCTGATAAAACTTCTTTCTTTTTAAATTTTTATTCTTCCTTCTTTCATACTTGTTCAATGCTGATCTGTTTTTGATTCTTGCTTGTTCTAAGATCTCACGTACATCTTCTACTACTTCCGCATACTGTTGTACATGATTCATTCTTCTCAGTATCTGTCTTGCCCCCATAATTCTTGCCAATAAATTGTCAATCGTTTGCGGAGATTCATATTGTGGTTTGGTTATGTTATTTCTTTTACGAGCATCTAAACACAATCGAAGACTACCATTTTTTTTCTTAACAACCACCAATGGGTTCACATAACTAGTTGTGGATGATTCTATAATATTATCTGCTAACATTTTATTTATTTCTTCTCTAACTTGAGTTCTATACGAAAAAGGTATCGGATAAACTTTAACATTAAATGGAGCTTTGTCGTCTACTTCAAGTTTATGTATGTGATTTCTTGCTACACACGGTTTTTCATTTATGAGGTCAATATTTTCACGTACCAGGTTATTTAATTGTACTTTATATTTCCAACAAGGGATTCCTATCTGCTCCTCCTTTATAAAGTCACTTATGACATAATTATTTATTTTAATATTATTATTATTATTTAAACCATCTTTTGTCCATTC
The DNA here is from genome assembly GCA_958336395.1 of Ctenicera cuprea. Lineage (NCBI taxonomy): Eukaryota > Metazoa > Arthropoda > Insecta > Coleoptera > Elateridae > Ctenicera > Ctenicera cuprea. Next base: position 2,537,604 of record OY284493.1, read on the forward strand.
TATTTTATCATTATTTATTATAATACATTTAAATTCGCCGTCAACTTTAACCCCTTCTTGTTCTATGAAATCTATTCCAATTATAAAATCTAACTGTAACTCTGGTACGACCAAAAATCTTGTCACATAACTTTTACTTCCTAATGTAACTTCTAAATTCACAGCTTTCGAAATAGTAGACACTTTTTTCTTTGTTGCTGACAACAACTCCAACTTCCCTATTTTAATTAAATGTTTTTCTGTTAAAGTTTTATTCTCCAAAATTATTTTTTCTTTGACTAAAGAAGCTTGCGCGCCTGAGTCAATTAATGCCAAATAAAATTTGTTACTAAAATTTAGACGAACTTAGATGACCATATGTGGTTGTTAAAAACAAACAATTATAAATTATATAAATGAACGAAATTTTTATAAAAAAGGAAGTTATTCTGTATGAATTTACATCACCATCATCTTACTTTCCTCTCTCTCTATAATTTAACCGATTGTTATGTTCATAATTTCTGATTCCTGCAACAGTAATCGTATATCTTTGGTCCATTTTTACCATAAAAATTATGAAGTATTTATTAATGTTTCCTTTCAATTTTTGTACACCTTTTAACTGACGTGCCCCCATTATTGTCATGCTAGCATACTCTGATGAACCATTAACACTTACATTCTCCAGTTTTTCTTGTGTTATCTCAAGTTCCTCATCATGGTTTCCATTTTCTTCCTCCAATTGCTTTTCATCCAGTTCAACCTGCTCCTTTTGTACCTCCATTTGATCTTCTGTGATTTCTGTTGTTTTATCTTGAACCTGTTCTACACCCAATACCTCATCATTCATATCTCCCAATTTACTGTCAATTTTTTCAGTAACTTCTTGTGTGTTCTTAACAATTCGATCTTCCAAATTTCCTTCCCTTATTTTTAAGCCTTCCACACTTTCTTCAGTTTCGCTTACAGTCTCTTCTATTTTCTTTTCCATGCTCACTTCAAATTCTCTTGCATTATTGTCAATTTTCTTTATCATTCTGTCCATTCTCTTATCCATACTGTCAATTTTCTTAGCAGTTTCTCTTGCAATCTCGTCCATTCTTTTCATCAACATTTGCATCATAGTCCTCAAATCTATTTCTTGTGGTACTTTTTTTCCACTTAAAATTCTACGATATACCTCATTCATTTTCTTATCAAATTTATCGCCCTTTTAAATCTATAAGAAAACTAAATAGCTAGCTACTCCCAACTTTCTCTACTCCACTAAGCTTCTTTCTTTGAAATAAGAAAGTTCTTTATATTTTGGGTTCTTTATCAAATAAGCTTAATGTTGAAAACTGTATCCCGACATTTACCCAAAATGCCACGGTGTACATCAACGAGCCCCACGTTGTTAGGTGCCAATTTTAATTGCAATGATATGCTTGGTCTCGTGATTACTAGAATACAATCCCTAAACTGTCTGCAATTCACGCAATTAAATTTAAACTTGCTATGAGACTCTTTTTAATTCTCTCAGGGTCGTTATTTAGCTATTTAGTTTTTTTTTAAATAAATAAATAAGAAAAGGATAAAACACAAAACAAAAATCAACGTTACAAAACAAGAAACAGGTTTTATTTAAAAGAATTTCTAAATGTGGTTTCCGAAAAATCAAAAAGAGTTTTACTAACTACTATCGTTTTTTTTAAAAACAGAACACTTATCTTAGTGTGACCTTCTTAGGATATTCTTCGCTCGGGTACAACGCTGAGCATCCAATCTCTATTACGCTCCGCTGGCTTCTCAAATAACCACAGGAATAACAGTACAAAAATCCAAGTGTTGGTCCACCTATATTTAGGCTAAGTTTTGATCGTGGTACATCATCTGCATTCACTCTGGTTTTTCAACAATTCGTTGTCAATCACTTGTATCCTCTTCTTTTATATTCAAAATTACTTTTATATAGCTTTTAAAACTCGTTCTTTCTCTTTAGATTTCCAGAGGATCAAAATTCTCTGTATCTATTTACACCGACGAGCCGTAACTAATTAAACAAATTTCTTCTTTTTCTCTCCTCTTTTGTCTTCCTTCCTTGATCTTTATTTTTATAAAACAAACACATAAACCTCAAGTCCAAGAGTATCCTTTTATATCTTTGTCACAATGACACTGACATCCTAACTGACATTAGTCGACGCACAAATCAAGTAACTCTAAAACTTTTTATAAACTAAACCTTTTTAACAATTCTAAATTAAATTCTAATTACAATTAACATAAATACAAATCGTATCAATCTGATTGTGTTTGTTTCTTTTCTTTTAGTGCAAACAAACTTCACAAATATGAAAATACAAATTATTAGAATATGTAACAAGAAATTATAGCAACAAAAATACGCAATCCTGAGTTTATAAGTTAGAATATTAAAATCTTACAAGTCTTTATAAATCTCCAAATGTAAATTGATCTGTAGCAAACATTCCAAAAATTGCCTTCCAGCAACCACAATACCCCAGTCAAATCAAACACCTCTAAATATCATAGCACTATATTACTAGTACATGGTTTGCTTACTCTAAAAACCAAGAGCACTAATACAGAATTAACAACATGCGTGTCACATGTGATTTCAAAATTGTTCCCAAATGACGTCACAATCTATTTTATTTTTGAAGATTTCGAAAGTCCTTTTGTTCTCCTTCATATTCATAACCCACATATTATTGTGGACATTCAAAAACCTATCAGAATGTCATGGAATTTTCACTACAGCTACGTAATAGAAACTAATGGACCTACTTTCTTGAGTCAAACCTTAAGCATGCTTAAAAATAGTTCAATTTGGAATATTAGTGAATCTCCAAGAGGGAAATTTCTAATTACGACTTCTTCAAGTAGCAATGTAAAAAATATATTTGAAATTCTTTGGAGTTACGATATAATAAACGCAATGGTAATTATATATAACGGAAGTTCACCTCCGGAACTATACACGTCTGATCCGTTTGAAAAAAGGAACAAATGTGGAAATGAAGCAAACGTTCTTTTTTCCCAACCTTGTAATATTAGTACTACGAGTAGGTTTAACAAAACCATTAAAAATGTTAATGGATGTTCAATTAAATTGCCTACTAGACTAACTAAATATACGTTTAAAGAAGCACGAGCTACTACTGCTCTTTATCACATGTTCCTTTTTGTTGGTGAAATCTTGAACACGGATAACGTAGATGGATTTATATTTAAAAATGCACAAGATGACCTCTACAACCATAGCTACGGTATAATATTTGCGCTTGGACTCACAAGAGGCAATGAATTATTGGATAACTACGACTTGAGTCAAATATTACATCGCGATAAGCTCGTCTGGTTTACCCCTAAAGCTAACAAGATTTCTGCTTTTCGAATAATTGCTAATATTTACGAAAGAACCGTTTGGGTCGCTATTGCTATGTCTTTAATTCTGGTTGTCATCGTTTTGTGGTTAATTGCAAAGTACTCTAACGACCGAACTGGTTTTCGGCAGTTTTGGAGGAGCTGCTTAGCGATTTTAGCAATTTCTTTATGTGGTTCTGATAATCTTAGTCCAAAAACCAACGCGATAAAATTTCTGACATTGTTTTATTGCATTTATTGCTTACAAATAGATTCTTCGTTCAACGCCAACTTAATCAGCGTACTGACAAAACCTCTCTATGGCCAAGGTATTACAACAGTGGACGAACTGGCAAAATCAGACTTAGCGTTGCTAATACAAGGACCTGCAATTCGCAAACTGAATTTCAGTGCTGCGTATGGTGAAAATATGTACAATAAGCTACAAAAACGGTTTATAGTTGAATCTGTAGGTAATATGTCTGATGCTTTAAGAAGAATCATATTACACCGCAATCTTAGTGCGCTGATGGGCAAATCAGTGCTAAAAACAACTGGGATGCGTGGAGCGCCTATAGATATGATCGATGCAAAACTTCTCACTATGGAAATGACGTTTTATACAAGAAAAGGTCACTATATTATGCCTACTTTTAACAAACTTGCCGGATTGATAAATGAACATGGATTCTATGAAAAGTTTATGAGCGAACATCCAAGTCGGCCATATTATGTAGCGGAAAACCTAATTACTGCACTAGGCATTACGCATTTGAGTACCAGTTTTTTTATTTGGGGAGTTGGATTGTGGCTTGCTACTGCGGTTTTTATGATAGAGCTTGTATGTGTCAATTTTTTTGAAACAATTACTAATTACTTTTTTAAGAGTTTGGGTGGTCCAGTTGTAGAGGATCAGGCTCACAATGCGTGAGTTCTCGGTTCGAATCCTGGAAGAAGCAGACATTTTTTCTGTAATTCTGTGGATCGGTATCGAGCTCTGTAACCATTCGACGTTGGGTTACAATTAACGGCGCTTACCTTGATTACTGACTGACCAGGATAAGTAACAAAGTCATAAACAACATAAAACATACAATTAAAAACATGTGTGTGAATGACATTGAATGAATGGGCATGAAGGGTGGCATAAGCTTCAGGAGCGTAGCGGTCTAAAGGCCAAAGGCCCCACTACCTCTTATTACACAAACGAGAGCCTACCCGGAGTGAAAGTCCTCGACACCTTCGTGTATAAGAGCTGAAAGATTAAACAATTAAACTAATTAATTTTCTAGTTTAAGCTAGTAGCACACAATATACCAAATGCACATGTCCGTAATATTTGCTGCAAATTTTAAAGTCACACTTTTATACGGGTTCGGCGAAAGTACGGACCACTGCCAATGTCTCTAATATGACAACCGCGATTTTGACAAAATTTTCTACAAGAAAGTTTCGATATACTGCGGATACAATTAAAGTGTCGGCGGTTTAGCCGGAAATGAGATCAACTTTTTTATTTTAAATAGAACGCTCTGTATATTTTTTGATATATCGATAGAACTTTTTCTTGCGAGTTCAGTTCTATGCCTTTATTTTTAATAATTCTAAAGATATTGAACAATAATGTTTTGTAATTGTTATCTAGCAGCTCATGAAAACAAAAGAATGTGAAAAGCTTAAACAGTTATGCAATGTTGTCAAATATGCTTGGTTTGTGTTGTGACTAAAATATGCAAAATATGCAACATCAAATTAGTGTCATTGAACTGTATTTTGCTGGGTACGAAAAAGTACAAAAACATTTAAATATAACTTTAGTGGCACCGCATTGCTTTACAAGTGTTTATAGTAATAAAGCTGTCCGTTTTTGCACTAATAATTGTATTGAATCGTCTTGTTTTTGCTGTAGAAACCAGGGGCACTAATACAGAGTTAGCTTCATGCGTGCTGCATGTAATTCCAAAATTGTTTCCAAATGACGTCACGATCTATTTTATTCTTGAAGATCTTAATAGTGCTTCTGTTGTTCTTGCCATTAATAACCCACGTATATTACGATAAACTTGTCTGGATTACCCCAAAACCCAACAAAATTTCTGGTTTTCGAATAATTGCTAATATTTACAAAAAAACCGTTTGGATCGCTATTGCCACCTCTTTAACTGTAGTGGTTATCAGTTGGTTTTTATTGGCAAAGTACGGTAACGATAGAATTGAGTTTCGGCAGTTCCATAGGAGTTTTTTGGCCATTTCAGCATTTTCACTGTGTAGTTCTGATAACCTTACACCGAAAGCTAACGCATTAGAATTTCTTGCCTTGTTGTATTCCATTTATTCCTTCAAATGAATACTTCGTTCAACGCCAACTTAATCAGCGTACTGACAAAACCTCTTTTCGGCCAAGGTATTACCACAATGGAAGAACTTGCAAACTCAGAATTAGCATTGCTGATGCAGGGACCTGAAATGCATAGATTTAATTTAAGTGTCTGAGTACGGTAAAACTTTGTGCGAAAAATTACAAAAACGGTTAACATTTACACCTTTTATAAATGTGACCGATGCTCTAAGCCAAACCTTATTGCACCGTAATCTAAGTGCGTTGGTAGGCAAAAAAGCGATGACAGGAATGGGCGGATGGTCCGACGTTGACGTATTAGATGCAAAACTTCTTACCATGGAAATGACGTATTACACAAGGAAAGGTCATTATTTTATGCCTACGTTTAACAAACTTTTTTAACAATGTTATTGTATTGATGTATGAACACGGATTTTATAATACATTTAAGCCGAAAAATCAAACCGTAGCAAATTATGCGAATGATGAGGATGATAACGCATTTAATGTACTCGACATTACGCATTGGAGTAGCCATTTTAAAATTTGGGGAGTTGGTTTGTTACTTGCTACTGCCGTATTTATCATTGAACTTCTTTCTTTTATATACCCGCAACTAGTGCGGCTTCTGTAAACCCTCTTTGCACGTTTGCCGGACAGGAGGCTGGTGTTACCTGTCGAAAGGAGAAAAAGTTCCACTAAATAGTTTACGATTGCCAAAGATGTTAGTATGACTACAGGAACCGACGGCTTAACGTGCTCTCCCAAGCACGGTTGGTTGCAGATATACCCCTATATTGGTCACTCATCCGAATGGGGAGCTGAGCGGACAGTGCTTAACTCGGAATACCGTGTGACCGGCATCCGTAGTTCACCGCCATGCAACCAACTCCAATCATTGAACTGTATTTCCAAATTGTTTCAACTAGAAATAGAACTTAGCGGTGGCTAGTCGTACTTGCACTTGCGTCTGATTTGAGCTTGCTGCTAATGAATCCTTCGGCTTAAATCTGGTAATTGTTGCTGTGTAACGTTCTCCTGTTCTAAACTTTGATTCTTTTCTATATGTTTGTAAGAGTATATGTTAAAAATAAAATTGTTGATAAGTTATAACAGAAAGTAATTATTATTGATAATTTCATATTAAAATTGGTTTTAAATGATTCGAATTATTATCGAATTTAAAGTTTTAACAAAGTCTTACTGTTTTAGATCTATTAAAGAAAATACAAGAGTAAATATTTAATTTTGTAATATAATACTTCACTCAAGTCGTAGTTGTCCAATAATTCATTTTCTCTTGTCAGTCCAACTGCAAATAATATACCTTCGCTATGGTTGTTGAGGCCATCCTGTTCATTTTCAAACATGATTCCATCCACGTGATCCGTGTTCAAAATTTTACCAATGAAAAGCAGCACACGATAAAGAACAGCAAAACCCGGTGCCTCTTTAAATGTATACTTAGTTACTCTGTTAGGCATTTTAATTGAACATCCATTCACATTTTTAATAGTTTTGTTAAATCTGCTTGTAGCATTAATATCGCAAAGTTGGGAAAACAACTTTTGCTTCATTTCCACATTTGTTCCGCTGTTCAAACGGATCAGACGTATATAGTTCCAGAGGTGATGTTCCGTTATATACGATTACTATAGCATTTATTATATCGTAACTCCAAAGAATTTCAAACGTTTTTTTAAAACTGCCACTTAATAAACTTATAACTAAAAATTTCCATCTTGGAGACTCGCTTCTATTCCAAATTGAACTTTTCGTAAGCTTGTTTAGGGTCTTGTTTAACGCAATATGTCCATTAGTATATATTACGTAGCTGTAATGAAAATTCCATGACATGCTGATAGGCTTTTTAATATCCACAATAATACGTGGATTATTAATGTAAAGCAACGCAGAAAAACGTTTCAAATCTTCAAAAATAAAATAGATTGTGTCATCATTTGAGAACAATTTTTTAATTACATGTAACACACGTGATGGTAATTCTGTACGAGTGCTTTTGGTTTCTAGAGAAACCACACCATGATGCAATAAAATGGTCAGTGCAAAAAAAGGTATCTTAATTATATCCATTTTTACATTCCTGCAAAGGGCTTGAACTTATTTCGTCTAAAAGGATCACTGGAAACTGAAAAAATTTCCTACTTAGTGACGTGTACTATTAAAACAATATTTGATGCTATAGACTAATATAGGAGTGGAAAACAATTGTATGTAAATCTTATAACATATTTACTTATTTTTTACACAAACCTGTAATTTACTAGAGCGTCGATAAAAGCATTAAAATACGCATCAGCTCGAAGTGTACATATAGTGTGAGGTTATGTTCAATAAGTAGGTATCATGAGTATGTTTGTGAATAAAACGCAAATTATTTGAATATTAAAAATTTGTTAATGAAACTATTATTTTATAAACATAAAATATCAACAATACACAAATTTTATGCTTAATTCAAAAAATTAAAACTAATTGCTATTAATTTGACATTAAACAATTTGATTACTGTTTCCACAGCAGACTGTTCTCTTCAATAATTGTAGCATTACAATTTAGTGTATAGTTGGTTGCCTATAGATTGCAGTAATACATTGCATTGACATGTTTTTATAAAAGTATACATAGCTGATATGTATACAAAAAAAAATTTTTTTTTTATTAGAAATGACAGTAATACAAAACACTATTTAGATGTCTTACAATATCCTAAATAAAAACACAAGAATCACGAGTCAGACATACTTTAATATGTATTTATTTTTTTTAATTCAGATTTGTTAGGGAAGAAAAGGAAATCAAATTTACAGAGATAGAAAATATTAGATAACCTATATATTAAAAGCGCTTTAATCGTATACACATTCTTCCAGTTTTTCTAGCAATAAAGGAGCAGATATCCCTTTCTGAGTAAGCAAGCTTTGATTGTCTAATTGTAATTACCGGAATGCTAACGCATTCTGTGTTCATAACGAACACACAATTCAAAGTTGTTTTTTTTCAATGCCGTAATGTTTAGACTAGAAATTCACGGTTAGTAAACTATTAGGTTTGCCGCATTGCAGACCCATATTAAATATTGTACGGTCTAAGAAACGCTACCCATCTACTACTCTGTTCCGAAAAAAAGTCTTTTATTTCGGTAATATTCAAAGTGCATTATATAAAATAAAACATAAACATATAACAGTTAATATTAAGAACAAACAAAAGAACTAAAGATTAAGAAAAAACGAATAAGCTTATAGGCATATATATAGGTAATCAGATAATAACCTACACTTGGGTACTTATATACCTAATCCCTAACTGTCTCACCATGACGACTAATACTTGCATCTCGGATAGATTCATCACTATTACACAACGGCAGGCCTCTGCATGTCCGTTCAGTTTATTGAGTTATTTTCTTGCTGTTACTTCTGTTGCTATAATTTGGTTATTTATGACTTACTTTAATTCTAGCGGATCGGAAATGCGTATTTATCGCGCTAACAAATTTCCAACATCTTCGGTATGAAGGTGTAGGTCTTAATACAGATATAATATAATGCCACCATACCAATTGCAACTTTTAAACGAATTACCCATGAGGTGCTCGGAGGCTAATCTTGTTGAAAGATTATTTTATCTTGGGCAAACCAGCTATTAAATAGGGTATAAAACTAAATCCAATATCTATTTAATTATAAACTTGAAAAATCAAACTACTAAAGGCAGAACAGTTCAGATACAATACCTTTTAGTTTGACTTCACTAATATCTCAACAATGAGCGACAAAACGGTTCCCCTGCAGGAAATCGCCCCTAGTGCATCAAAATTAGGAAATACACATCACAAGAACATAAGAAATTTTAATATTTGTGATAAGAGGTTTAAAATGGGTCCCTTAATGTAACAAAGCACCTGCCGAAATGTACTAGCGACATCTCTTTGTGTCATACGCAAACCGTGAGTCTAAAAGAAGTTTTTAATAGTGAGGGAAATACTTTTACTAGAGAACTGTTTTCAAGAAAGTAAAAAACATATCTCTAAAAAAACTAAAATATTTTTTTTTGTTGAAAAAAAGTCTCACTTAAAAAAGTTCTCACTGAATACTAAGGTGCACGGCACCTCATACAGGGTCGCCCAAGTGACCACCAGACAAAATAAAAATAAATTTTTAGCTCAGATTTTGTCTTCCACAAAAACAATAAAGTGTAGACAGTTACAGAGTACTTCATAAACTTTTTGAAAAACTTATGGAGATTGTAGAGGAGACTAAGTGTAATAACAGGACAAAAAAAGGAAGAAGTCCAAGAACACTTTCGTAACCAGCGGCGCAGTCCCACTGTTTACACCCTGTTTATCAGTGATCGCTTATCGCATATTTTTATGATCTGGCAGCAAAACACAGTAAACAAAAATATCTTGTTTCAGCAAGGTGGTGCGCTTCGCACTATACACCCAAACCATCGAAATACAAAATACACAATATATTTCTTCGAAATAGAGGATTGGATGGCCGACTAGATCTCCCGATTTGTCTCGTAATGAAAACGACCCCCATTTAATCTCCCTTTCAGCCAGTATAAAATCGCATGACCAGCCAAAAAAGGTTTAATTGTTCTTTAAGAAACATTCTCCGAAACTATTCTTTCAGAATCATTTCTGAAATATTCTTACGTTAAAGTTACATGTCATCACGCGCGCATTTGGCACAAGCTTCAAAGTTACTTTATTGGTCAATTTCTGAGTTAATTTAAGCTAGTAAAAGTATATTGTCTGTACTGACCTACATAATTCGCCAAAAACACACCACAAACTAAGTTATTTATTACCAGATAAACAAAATACCTGAAAACACAAGCTAGAGCTAAAGTGTGGAAACAGCGCATCCGGCAAACATCCACATTTTATTTTACATTATTTTATTACAGACAGTCTTGAACTTCTTGTTCAAGTGAATACAATTATATTTTGTATGTGCATTTTAATTACGGAAAGCACCGAGGTTAAGCGACAACCAATTCGATCAAAAAACGCATATTGGTAAATACTCAAATGGTTCTTCGACAGCGGTTTCGCTTTCATTGGAAGATAGTTAATACTCACTCTTTTCAACCAATTAACAGCCAGAGAGAGAAGCGTACCGTTTCGGATAAATAAACAGCTAGTGGCGTACCGTTCCGGAGAGTCATTTTGCTTAATTGTATAATTTTTGTAAACAGTATATTGTAATTCAGTCACAACACACAATTCAGATTTTAAAATTATATAGATAGGGGTAGTAATAAAAATTGTATATAATTTTTAGTCACAGTCTTCTGTTTATTTTCGACGAATTCTAGCTTCTGAGTTATCTAGGGTAATTCAAACTTTCCCGAACCTTCAGCTGAGGGAAAGGTTGACGTATTACAACCTAAAAAACGGTAAGCAAGAATCTGCCGCAATACTCCAATTAAATTCTGTTTTAATTTATAACAATGTTAAAAACACTCGGCATTTCTAGGTCTTTATTACAGTTTGATTTTATGAACAAAATACAGTAATAAAAAGTGCTTAAAGGTTACATTTAAAAGATTCAAAGTTTAAAATACAAAAATAGTTTAGTACTGTTTTACAATTTAAGAACACCACTGTAAATATCATTTAATTTTAAATAATTCACTAAAACACAGGACGTATTCCGTGTTGGGTGCGGTACGACGAACAAGACAATGTAGTGCAGATGCTGCATGTTTTTGTTCATTATTGGCCTCAAAAATCTGAAAGTTTATGTTGTTAAAGCTACAAAAGTACATCAAATGAACAGTTAGGAAAGCAAAAACGTAGGTAGAATTAATTGATTTTTTAAGACATCTGAACCGAGTAAAATGCGTTTCTAGTTTTCGTTGTTCATAATCTGTAATGCATTTCGTCATTTTTAAATATTAACATAACAACTTAACAAAAATGTACTAATAGTTTTGCACACGTTTCTAGCCAATTTTTTTAATTTCTGCTCCTTCGAACAAGACAATTTTGGACAGATTTTGGTTTTAGAGTAAGAAAATATGTTCAATTAATCTTAGTTCGTTGCTATTCTCTCCAAAGTGCCCATGAGCTCGCTTATTTAAAAAGTTTCGTTGCTCTGAGCACTATACTAAATAATTAATTTTTTTTCGTACTTGCTAAGATCAAGTATAATCGAAGTCGGCCATCACTTTACCTCTCAAGTTAATAACGATACCGAGTCTGGCGAATGTGGCTGCAAACAGAAAAACTAAACATCTCAATGCCAAGCAATAGAGTAAAACTACTAACCGCTTAAAATAAAAAGTAATTTCTTATTTTCTCAAATAAATTTATGAATACAAGCTCTATAACAAAAACTGCAGTGGCAAAGAACAATCCAACTCCCCAAATAACAAAACTGTTACTCAAATGCGTAATGCCTAATGCAGTCATCGAATTCTGTTTTCCAAACTTCACGTGGCTTTGAACTTCACTTCTAATCTTTTTATAGAATCCATGTTCATCTACCAATCTGACAAGTTTGTTGAAAGTAGGCATGAAATAGTGACCCTTTCTTGTATAAAACGTCATTTCTATAGTAAGAAGTTTTGCGTCTATCACATCAACTAGAGCTCTTTCCGCTGTTTTTATCGCTGCTTCGCCCACCAAGGCACTTAGATTGCGATGTAATTGGGTTCTGTCTACAGCACCAGACATATTAGCTAAAGGTTCAAATATAAAATGCTTCTGTAGTTTATTGTACAATCTTTCACCATACGCTGCACTGAAATTTAATCTACGTGTTGCTTCTCCTGGTATCAGCAATGCTAGGTTTGATTTTGCTAGTTCTTCCACTGTAGTAATGCCTTGGCCATGAAAAGGTTTTGTCAGTACACTGATTAAGTTGGCATTAAACGACGTACCTATTTGTAAGCAATAAGTTGTATAAAACCATAACAGGAATTATATTGCATTCGTTTTTGGTCTAAGATCATCAGAACCACACAATAAAATTGCTAAGCTTGCTAAGCAAATCCTCCAAAATTGCCGAAAACCAGTGCGATCGTTAGCGTACTTTGCCATTAACCACCAAACGATAACCACTACTATTAGAGACATAGTAATAGCAACCCAAACGTTTTTGTCGTAAATATTAGCAATTATTTGAAAACCAGATATTTTGTCGGCTTTAGGCGTCACCCAGACTAGTTTATCGCGATTTAATATATCACTCAAGTCGAAGTTATTCAGTAACTCTTTTCCTCTTGTTAGTCCAACTCCAAATATTATACCTTGACTATGGTTGTACAGGTCATCTTGTTCATTTTTAAATATAAATCCATCCACGTGATCTGTGTTCAAAATTTTACCAACGAAAAGCAACAAACGATAGAGAAGAGCAAGACCTGGTGCTTCTTTAGACGTATATGTAGTTACTCTATTAGGCAATTTAATTGTACATCCATTCACATTTTTAATGGTTTTGTTAAATTTGCTTGTAGTATTAATATCGCAAAGTTGGAAACAAACAATTTTTGCTTCATTTCCACATTTGTTCCGCTTTTCAAACGGATCAGACGTATATAGTTCCGGAGGTGAACTTCCGTTGTATACTATTACCATTGCGTTTATTATATCGTAACTCCAAAGAATTTCAAATGTAGTTGTGACATTGCTACTTAAAAAAATCGTAATAAGAAATTTCCCTCTTGGAGACTCGCTTTTATTCCAAATTGAACTTATCTTGAGCTTGTGCAAGGTTTGATTTAAGAAAGTAGGTCCATTACTTTGTATTACGTAGCTGTAATGAAAATTCCATGACAAACTTGTAGGTTTTTGAACGTCCACAATAATACGTGGGTTATTAATGCGATGAAGAACAGAAACATTTTTCAAATCTTCAAAAATAAAATAGATCGTGAAGTCATTGGGAAACAATTTTGGAATTACATGTGAAACACATGATGTTAATTCTGTATTATCGCTCTTTATTTCTAGAGAATACACAAAATGTATAAATAAAATTGTTAGTGCGAAAATCGCGCGAATAATTATATTCATCTTTATATTATTACAAAAAGCTTGAGGTTATTTCGGTTAGAACAACACTGGAAACTAAAGAGAGTTTATTACTTTGTACTATAATAAATATTGTTATTGAACATTAATGGTTATATACTAATATGAAAGTGGAAATAAATTGTATGTTCCAATTACAACACATTTTTCTTTATTTAATTACCTAATAGTTTAATATAGTAAAATACACTAAACTAAAGAAAATGTTTATTAATTTTAAATACTATTGCATTATAAACCAATTTTTAAGTAGCTAAAAATTACCAAAAATAAACATTTATAATGAATTGTTTGTCGAAACAAAATAACGTACAAGCACTTCGCCTGGACTCTTTCATATTTTAAATTAAAAAAAAACAATTTTATTTTTCGGAAACTCAATGGAAATGGACTACATTTCCTTATTATAAATCGTAAAGAAAAGTATCTCCTTTCTTTATAGCAACAAAATAAACAATAGTTATTTGTAATATAAGTAAAGAAAAGTATTGTTTTTCTTTACGAATCCGAATCGAATTGTTTAGTTGCTGCAGTGATGGAAACGGCAATTTGATTCTCGCGCTTGTCATGTATTTTTTAAATAATTTCTTATAAAATGTAATCCTTATGTAATCCATTTCCATTGAGTGTCCGAAAAAATTTTATGTATTATTCTTAAAGAAAAGTAAGTTTTTCTTTACTCATCGCGTTTCTAATCTCGGCTGCGCCTCGATTAGAAAGATCGCGATTCGTAAACAAAAATAATAATTTTCTTTACTTATAATACAAATAACTATTAATTTATTGTAAATAAAACAATTCTTAGCTTCCACAGGTTTTTTATTTTAGCCTTATACGTATTTTGACATGTTGACAAGTAAAAGGTTGGTGTTGCTAAGATAAAAGCATTGAGTGAAAATGCAACGCTGCAAATATTAGCCAAAATTCTGTAATTTAAAGAAAAATGGAAAAGTACGTTTATAGAAAGTCGTGTTCCAATCAGAATGACAAAACAAGCTATAGCTATGTTTTTACGCAAAGTGAGAAATTTCCGCTGAGATCTCAAAAACGCAAAACTCGAACCTCAGAGGATGAAACAAAGGAATTTCAAAAAGCAATGCTGGAAGTGATAGGAAAAATCGAATAAGAGCTGTCCAAAACTAATGAAGAAATCAAACAACTAAGAGAGGAAATAAAAAACAAGGAAGAAAAAATATATGTGAACAAAAGATTATCCGATCTGGAAAAAAAAACTGGAAAATGAAAACAATAGAAGAACAAAATGATCAGTGCGGAATAGTGAAACCCAAGTTCTGAAAAGACAAAACGAAGGTGATGAGAAACAAAAATTCTTGGGAATTCGTTGGATAAGAAAATATACGTGGTAATTTACTTTATTGGTTATGAAATGCTGCATAGGTACGGTTGAGATCTGAAAAGCATTGCCAGCGAAAACATTTAAAGTTTTCAGTATATTTTTTTATTGCGTTTCTAGAGTAACCACTTCCACGGAACCCATATCCTGATGGGATGCTGTTGGCGAAGCTCAAAGGACCTGTGAGGGTAGCCTGAACACTTCTGAATGACAGATCCGACGTTGACAACTTACGAGAGGGACAGTGTAGGAATGATTGTAGCTGTGGATAAAATAAAAATGCCATGCGGCGCCGAAACTGTGATGATAGCAACCGAGGTCGTTCACCTGCTTGTTATCGGAGTTAAAGTGTATGACGGAAGTAAACAAAGAGGTGACAATTTATGATACTTCAGAACTAAGATTGTAACATCACTAAAACCGACTGGGGCGCTTGCGTTTATCCGAGTCGGTTGTAGACCGAGATAGTAACGACTGGGGCTTGTGTGAGTCGATGGGTGCGTAACGATATTGTTTGTAGCTAAAGACATTGTTTTGTATCAACTAAACCGAGAACCGCGTCTACACGGCACTGCGATGAACTTTAAAAATAAACTTGCATTGCTAAAATACGTAAAATTTGTTTTTGTTGTAGGTTGTGTAACAGCGATTTCCTGAGTTCAAGAGGCCTTTCAGGGTAATTCGAGTCCTTTACAACCGCAGGTATAAAGTAGAGGTTAAAGTGCGAACTACGTAAAAGTTGTAACGTACAGAAAACGGTAGTAGTTAATAAAGCAAAACCTTCAAGAAAGCTAAATGTTAAGAGACAAGACCAAGCTTCTGAGGCTGATAATGCCTAATTAGTGCTGCTGGGTAACAAAAGGTCTGTTTCAAAATGTGAATGATTTTGCATTAGATAAGCTTTAAAAGCAAAGGACGCTTTACTCGCAGGAAATGTAATAATGGGGATATGAAAACCGGCGATTTACTTTACATTCGTTTGTTCTAATTACTTTCGTAATCTCAGGTAAAAGAAAATATACAAGGACGGTCTGAGGACATCCCGCAAGCAGAATGGCCGTATGTAAAAGACAGCGAGCCAATAGATGGGCTAAAGCAGCTCCTTCCCCTCCTAGTAGCGATGGCTCATCAGGAGCCACCGGAGGAAGTGCAGTGGGAAGAGCGAGGCAAATGAAGTAGTGTGGCAGAGTAGGATAGGTTACATAGTAAAATACACCTTGTTGGATTCTATATTATCACCACTATGTACCTCTAATTTAATTAGCATTATTTATTAAACGAAGTTTTACACAAGTATCTTATTTATGCGTCTAATATTTAAATCTAAAACAGAAATTAAGTTATTACAATACTTGCCAAATAGAAGCCTGACTGTATCCGTGTCACACGCAATGGTTGCCTGTTCAAGTTTACTGTCGCCAAGACTTAGATTAATAATAAAGAAATTAAGTTAAATAAATAACAGTTATTTATTGTACAAACAACGCAAGCAGTGACAAATTAACAATCTATTTTAATATTATCAAATCAATACTCCAAGCGATTTGTTATAATAATTATTAGGTAATAAAAGTAATATAAAACTATAACTAAACATGAGTTTGTAGAAGAAAAAGCAAATAAGAAAAACTCGTTTTACGTAATTCAGTAACTACATGAAGAAGCATATAAGTAAGCGCCCATTTACATCGAGACGATAATTATAACACAAAGAAACAATGAAATTAAATTAAATTCAAACAGTATGAGTTAAATATGACTTATACAAAAAGCGATTTGCTAAATACCGGGTGATCGTAAAAAAAATGATTCGGAGCAGGCCATGACCGAAGTGTTAAAGTTGGCAATACTTAATATAAGCCAATTCTCAAATGTTGACAGCTGTAAAAATTTTTGGTTAGATACATTTAACTTAATGTATCTAAACAAAAATTTTTACAGCTGTCAACTATTGAGAATTGGCTTATATTAAGTATTGCCAACACTTCAGTCATGGCCTGCTCTGAATCATTGTTTTACGATCACCCGGTACCAGCTGGTAGAATACAAATAAAAATATTAAATTATAAACTCAATACAAACAGTATGTTGCATACAAAGGATTCTATCTACATCTAGTTTAAGTTGTTAAGTTTTGTAATTTTACGAACATAAACAATTCTGTACGAAGACAGATAAGAATAATTTGAGCACTGGTTGAAGAATCGGATCAAAAATCGATTGAAGAAGAAGCACAGGCTATCGGACAAGAGGAAGCTGAAAAACGGCCAAGAAGGGTGGGAAAACAAGGGAGGAACAACGAAACACGGAGCAGTGCAAAAGAAAACGATGAATATACAGGGTGTTAATGAATTGTAGGGACAAACTTTTAGGGCTTGCGAAACACAGCAAAGCAAACAAGTTTTGTTAATAAATGTGTGGTCAAAAGCGTTTCCTTTAGAAAGTAGAGCCTCTTAAAGATTCTTTAAGAAGTACCTGAAAATAGGCAACCCAAATTGCATTTTCAATTATTTTGCATAGGTCACTATTTTATGCCTACTTTTAACAAACTTGCGGGATGGATAAATGAACATGGATTCTATGAAAAGTTTATGAGCGAACATCCAAGTCGGCCATATTATGTAACGAAAAACCTAATTACTGCACTAGGCATTACACATTTGAGTACCAGTTTTGTTATTTGGGGAGTTGGATTGTGGCTTGCTACTGCCGTTTTTATGATAAAGATTGTATTTGTCAATATTTTTGAAACAATTACTAATTACTTTTTGAGAGTCCGGGTGGTCCAGTTGTAGAGGATCAGGCTCACAATGCGTGAGTTCTCGGTTCGAATCCTGGAAGAAGCAGAAATTTTTTCTGTAATTCCGTGGATCGGTATCGAGTTCGGTAACCATTCGACGTTGGGTTACAATTAACGGCGCTTACCTTGATTGCTGACTGACCAGGATAAGTAACAAAGTCATAAACAACATAAAACATACAATTAAACACATTATTTGTGTGAATGACATTGAATGAATGGGCATGAAGGGTGGCATAAGCTTCAGGAGCACCACAATGGAAGAACTTGCAAACTCAGAATTAGCATTGCTGATGCAGGGACCTGAAATGCATAGATTTAATTTAAGTGCCTGTGTACGGTAAAACTTTGTGCGAAAAATTACAAAAACGGTTAACATTTACACCTTTTATAAATGTGACCGATGCTTTAAGCCAAACCTTATTGCACGTAATCTAAGTGCCTTGGTAGGTAAAAAAGCGATGACAGGAATGGGCGGATGATCCGACGTTGACGTATTAGATGCAAAACTTCTTACCATGGAAATGACGTATTACACAAGGAAAGGTCATTATTTTATGCCTACTTTTAACAAAGTTATTGTATTGATGTGTGAACACCGATTTTATAATACATTTAAGCCCAAAAATCAAACCCTAGCAAATTATGCGAATGATGAGAATGATAACGCATTTAATGTACTCGACATTACGCATTGGAGTAGCCATTTTAAAATTTGGAAAGTTGGTTTGTTACTTGCTACTGCCGTATTTATCATTGAACTTCTTTCTTTTATATACCCGCAACTAGTGCGGCTTCTGTAAACCCTCTTTGCACGTTTGCCGGACAGGAGGCTGGTGTTACCTGTCGAAAGGAGAAAAAGTTCTACTAAATAGTTTACGATTGCCAAAGATGTTAGTATGACTACCGGGACCGACGGCTTAACGTGCTCTCCGAAGCACGGTTGGTTGCAGATATACCCCTATATTGGTCACCCATCCGAATGGGGAGCTGAGCGGACAGTGCTTAACTCGGAATACCGTGTGACCGGCATCCGTAGTTCACCACCATTCATCCAACTCCAATCATTGAACTATATTTCCAAATTGTTTCAACTACAAATAGATCTTAGCGGTGGCTAGTCGTACTTGCACTTGCGTCTGATTTGAGCTTGCTGCTAATGAATCCTTCGGCTTAAATCTGGTAATTGTTGCTGTGTAACGTTCTCCTGTTCTAAACTTTGATTGTTTTCTATATGTTTGTAAGAGTATATGTTAAAAATAAAATTGTTGATAAGTTATAACAGAAAGTAATTATTATTGATAATTTCAATTTCATATTAAAATTTGTTTTAAATGATTCGAATTATTATCAAATTTATAGTTTTAACGAAGTGTTACTGTTTTAGATCTATTAAAGAAAATACAAGAGTAAATATTTAATTTTGTGAATTCCCATAATTTACCTTATATTGTAGACTTAATTTTTTCCCCTTTATTTGATTTAGAGTTTCAGTTTAAAAGTTCACCATAATTCATAATTTAAATTTAGAATTTAATCATAATGAAAATATAACGGTGGTGTGTGACGTAGAGGAATTTAAGTGTTTATATGGTAAGCACCACAATTTTATTTCTATTATAATATTCGCAGCATAAACAAAAATTATGAGGAGTTTATGGTATTTCTTGAATCACTTTCTGTAAGCTTTGATATAATCATACTTACGGAAACTTGGCAAATTCAATCTAATTTAGACAGATATACTTTAGATTATTACTCAGTATATTATAGTCATGGAAACTGTTGTAGATGTAATTATGTATTATAATCAAGTCGGGTTAATCTGTTGTTTTTGAATATATATAAAAAAAAGAAACAATTTGTAATTTGTCAATAACACGTTTATTTTGAATAAAAACATTTTCTTAATAAACTTTGAATAGTCTGAACATTTTGGTCCTTCGAGATAAAAGAGTCAGCACTTGGAATCATGTCTGATGTTCGACGTAGTGAACGACTTAAAAATTAAAATGATGTTGGGGTAGAGGCAGACCTAGATAAGGAACCAAGTACAACAGGAAATTCTACAGATTTCTATAGAGAGAAATCTGGGGAAGATTCAGCCAGATCACATCAGTCGACTAGAGTTTCAAGTAAAGCAAATACAATCAGGCGAGAAAAACTTGAGGCAGAAATGGAAATTCTAATAGAGCGACAGCGCTCTGGCAGGAAGCGTGTAGAAGAAGGGTTGAAGCGTGAAGAAGAGTACGGCCGGTTGAAACGCGAAGAAGAGCGCGAGCGGTTGAAGCGCGAAGAAGAGCGCGAGCGGTTGAAGCACCAAGAGGAGCGGTTGAAGCTTGAAGAGCAGCGAGAAAATGAACGTCTCGAATTGGAATTATCCATAAAACTGGCTCAAATAGATGAAAAACATGGCAGTGTTGATACATGCAGTCAGAGGTCTAGGATAGAAATATGGATCAATAATAATCAAAATCCGGTGCAGACAGCACTTCTTCCAGACAATGTTGATAAATGCAGTAAGAAGTCTAGGATAGAAGCATGGATTATTGACCAAGGTCCAGCGCAGACAGCACTTCTTCCAGGCTTACGGGACGATGAAATTAACAAAAATACTGTAGTAACCCATCAAGAGGATTTATCCCAAAAACGAAATTTTTCAATAAACGAGGAATCACCGGAGAAATCAAACTCCAAAATTATTGACAAAGGTATTTCCATGCAGGCAGCACAGGTAAATCAATTTGATTTTTCTAAATACATTTCCCGACAATCCGTACCAAAAGAATTACCTTATTTTCATGGCGACCCTATAGAATGGCCTAATTTTATTTGCCAATATAAAACAACGACAGAAACGTGTGGTCTTACTGATAGTGAAAACTTAATTCGACTTCAGAAATGTTTAAAAGGTAAAGCTAGAGAAGTTGCCCAATCTATGCTTATACTACCTCAAAATGACAAAAGTATAATTGACGTTTTAGGTAAAAGATTTGGTCGAACTGAGCATATTATACACTTATTATTAGATAAAGTTAAAAGAATGCCACTTGCAAGAGAAGACAAACTATATACAATAATAGAATTTGCAGATACTGTGCGGAACCTGGTGTGTACAATTCAAGCACTGCAAGAAGTCGATCATCTTACGAATCCAATTCTCTTAGGGGAATTAATTAATAAACTACCTATTAACTACAAGATGATGTGGGTGGAGCACACAAGGACCATCTTTGTGAAAAAGGCAACAATTATTGAATTTAATTCTTGGTTAGAAGGAAAAGCTGATGCGGCTTGTCAATTGCAAATTCCTCAATACAAAGATGAAATTTCATTTAATACTCATCAAAACAAAAGAGAAACAACACTTTCAATAAGTAAAAGTAACGAATGTAGATTTTGTAAGAAAGGCACTCATTGACTTAATAAATGCCAGACATTTTTAGATTCCTCAGTGGACCAACGTTGGGAGTTCGTAAGAACCAATCGTTTATGTTTTTCTTGTCTGAATGACAAACATGGTGTAAGGCAGTGTAAGTACAGGAAGAATTGCGGCGTAAATCAATGTACGAAGCCACATCACTATTTATTACATACAAATGACATTAAGGAGACACCTGAGACTAAAAATGATAACTGTCAGACGGAAATTAACTGTCACATTTTAAAGGCAGGTAATACAGTATTATTAAAAATCTTGCCAGTAATCTTAAAAGGATCAAAGGGTTCTATCGAAACGTACGCATTACTTGACGATGCTTCTACAGTGACATTGATACATACGAATTTGGCAGATCAATTAGGGATAGATGGACCTGAACAATCCCTTTGTATTCAATGGACGAATAATGAAATAAAATTAGAAGAAGATTCAAAAACTGTAAGTTTACAACTACAAGGTAAGCATGGTAAAGCATCTTTTCTTCTACGGCACGTTAGAACTATTAGAAACTTATCGTTACCAAGTCAAAGTATCGACATAAATAGGATTTCTTCTCAATATTCGCACATCAGAAACACGCCGAATCTGTCTATGGTAAATGCCAAACCTTTTATATTGATTGGTCAGGATAATTGGCCTTTAATTGTGTCAATAAAAATTATTCCTGGACCATGGGGAGGACCTGCTTTAAGTAAAACGCTGTTGGGATGGGTTCTACATGGAAATGTTTCTTCAGGGAATACAAATGATCAAAGTCACTTTACTTGTCATGTGTATGAACACGCAGAAGACGATATAGGCCTGCTTCATAATTTAATTAAACAGCAGTGGCAAATTGATTCATTGGGAATTAAAGAAAATAAAAATTCATTTTCAAAGCAAGATATAAGAGCACAAGGCATTTTAAATGAGACGATGAAACGTAATGGGAATGGATATGAAACTGGACTTCTGTGGAAATCTGAAACATCGTTTCCGGAGAGTAAAAATAATGCAATAAGTAGATTAAAAGGCATAGAAAGAAAAATGGACAAAAATGCAGTATATGCCAAAGCTTATTGTGATAAAATCGACGAATATGTTAGTAAAGGATATGTGAGAAAACTTGCAATCAACGAAACCAGAAAAGAGACGAACAAGACTTGGTATTTACCACACTTTGGTGTAGTAAACCCAAACAAACCAAATAAATTAAGAATAGTATTTGACGCAGCGTCCAAGGCAAATGGTGTGAGCTTAAATGACAATCTTCTTACAGGTCCGGATCTCTATAATTCATTATTTACAATATTGTTAAATTTTAGAAGGAAAAAGATAGCCTTCGCAGCCGACATAAAAGAAATGTTCTTACAAGTGAAGATTAGAGACGAAGATAGATCAGCTCAACGTTTCTTGTGGAGAGGTATGGACAGAGAGAGAGAGATCCCGACATTTATCAAATAGAAGTTGTATTTTTTGGTTCAGTCTGCGGACCTTGTCTAGCTCAAGAAGCAAAAAATAGAAATGCAAGAGAATTTATCCATGTTTACCCGGAAGCAGCTGAAGCCTTTATAAAACTGCATTACATGGACGACTATTTAGACTGCGCCAATAACGAAGACGAAGCGATAAAGTTGATTGATGAAGTCATAACGGTTCATAAAAAGGCAAGCTTTGAAATTTGCAACTGGGTATGCAATTCTAACAAAGTACTTAGACACATAGACTCTCACCTTGTCGCTCATGCAGAAAAGAATTTAGACGTAGATGGAGATATACCAACCGAAAGAGTATTGGGATTGTGGTGGAATCCTAAGGAAGACTGCTTTAGTTTCCAAACTAAATTCCACAAGATCCACCCACAAGTCATTGAAGGAAAGCGACGTCCTACTAAAAGAGAAGTTTTACAGACGGTCTTGTCTGTATACGATCCATTAGGTTTTATCGCTAATTTTACCATTCAGGAAAAAATACTGCTCCAAGATATTTGGAGAAGCGGAATTGGCTGGGACGATGAAATAAGTGGAAACTTGGAAAATGATTGGGAAAAGTGGCTCACAGACTTAAAAGATATTAATACTTTCAAGATCAAACGACAGTACTTCGACGAATTAACCCAAGATACAAAAGTACAATTACATATTTTTTGCGACGCTTCAGAAAGAGCATACGCCACTGTGGCCTACTTACGTTGGGAAAACAAAGGCAGACCAGAAGTCTCATTTGTAGCTTCAAAAACGAGAGTAGCACCTTTGAAACCCACTTCGATTCCTCGATTGGAACTACAGGCAGCACTTATTTAAGCTCGTCTAAGTAAATACATAAAAGAAGAGTTGAAGATTGTCATAGAAAATGCTTAATATTGGACGGATTCAAAAACTGTTCTACATTGGATAAGAGCCGAGGCGTATCGATTTAAAGTATTTGTTTCACACAGAATCGGAGAAATTCAAGATTTAACGAATTCCAAGAATTGGCGATACGTTAATTCTAAAAACAATGCAGCAGATGAAGCTACAAAACGTGGACATCACGTAAATTTTTCTACGAGTAGTCGATGGATAAGAGGACCTAATTTTCTCACACTTCCATATGATAAATGGCCACAGGAAGATATTTCTCTAAATTCTGTAGACGACCTAGAAATGAAAGCGAATTTAGTAGCCGTAGTCACTTTATGTGAAAAATTACCTACTCCAGATTCAAATAGATTTTCTCAATGGAACTGACTGCTAAGAACTACGGCCTGGACTTTAAGATTCATTAGAAATTGCAAAGCTAAGGTTTCTAAGGAAAATCCTGTATTTTCAGAACTTCGTCCAGAAGATTTGACTGCGGGAAAAGTGTTATTATTCCGAAGAATTCAAATGGATTCCTTTGGGGTAGAATTAAAAATTCTTCAAAACAAAAAAGAAATTTTGAAATCCAGTAAACTTTATAAATTCACCTGCATAATAGATGAAAACAATTTGTTGCGACTTAATGGGAGACTAAACAATGCTACGTATTTGGACGAATATACTAAAAGACCAATCATCTTGGATGCTAAACATCCATACACAAAATTGTTAATATTTTATTACCACTGTCTGAATAATCATCAAGGTAAAGAACATGTCATGAATAATTTACAGCTGAAGTTTTGGATTTTTCATCTACGGCAAACTGTTAAACAGGTATGGTCGTCATGTCAATTTTGTAAAATTAGAAGAGCATTGCCACAACAACCTGTTATGGGACAATTACCTACATGCAGGATAGAGTCAACAATCCGACCATTTATTAAAACCGGCGTGGACTATTTTGGACCCGTAAAACGTTCTCATGAAAAACGTTATAGAATAATATTCACTTGCATGGTCACTAGAGCTATACATTTAGAAATAGGCCAAGATTTGTCTATCAATGCTTTTATACACGCTTACAGACAATTTGGATGTAGACGAGGATTTCCTTTACAGATGTATTCTGATAATGGTACCAATTTCAAAGGAGCCTGTAGAGAATTAGCAGAAGCATTAAACAAATGGAACCAATATGAAATAATAAATAGTTGTTCAGCACGAAACACAAAATGGTACTTCAATCCACCATTGACGCCGCATATGGGTGGAGCTTGGGAAAGACTAATTCAATCAATAGAAAAACATCTAATGGTTCTACTAAAAGAAAAATATCCACAAGAATATACTTTGCGGACGATATTTGCTGAAATCGAGAATATCCTGAACAGTAGACCTCTGACACATGTATCAACAGACCCAGACGAACTAAATGACATTTTAACGCCAAATCACTTTATTATTGGTCGTCTAGGTGCATCATTTACTTGCGCTGAAACGAACCAGAACGACCAGTTTTATCTGAACAAATGGAAAGGTGCACAGTACTGGGTGGAAGAATTTTGGAAAAGATGGTCTAAAGAATATTTAGTAAATCTGAACAGGAGAACCAAATGGTTTCGAGAAAATCGACCAATTAAAATTGGTGATCTTGTATTGGTTGTTGATCCAGATGGACCAAGAAATAATTGGTGCAAAGGCAAGGTCATCGCTCTTTATCCAGGCGGAGATGGCGGGGTGCGAGTGGTAGACATCAAGACGGCCAGGGGTATATTTCGACGTACTACCAAGAAGCTCTGTGTTCTGGATACCGATAGCGAAGAGTAATTGGCTCTCCTACCCAATTACTAGGGGGTAGAATGTTGTAGATGTAATTATGTAATATAATCAAGTCGGGTTAATCTGTTGTTTTTGAACATATTTAAAAAGAAACAATTTGTATTTTGTCAATAACACGTTTATTTTGAATAAAGACATTTTCTTAATAAACTTTGAATAGTCTGAATGTATTTTTATTTTTTTTTTCTTCTCTAATAAATTTGAATGTGAAAGTAAATACTATTATTTTTGAAAAATGAGAAACTTTAAGCAAATTGTTTTTTGTTTTAGTACTTGTTATAAATATAAAAAATATATTCAAATTAAGAAAATAATGTTTAAATTGATTAATTTGATTACTGTAAAGTATTAGTTCATGTAATAAACAAGTAAATATGCTCCAAGCTCTACATTGAATTGATTACCAGTTGTATGTTAGTCTATAACCACTAAAATTGATTAGTATTTTTTCATAAAATACAATGTTATAATTTTCTTTAGTTTCTAGTGATCGTTGTAGCCGAAATAGATTTAAGCCTTTTTCAGAAATATAAAAATGAATCCAACTGGTTTGGCACTAACAATTTTATTGAAGTGTGTCAAGGTTTATATTTATATCTTGTGTTAATTTGTCTGATACTCTAAGCAAAATCATATTACACCGTAACCTTAGCGCGGTGATTGGCAAATCAGCGGTTACAACAACAGGAATGCGTGGAGGGTCTGTAGTTGATGTGATGGATGCAAATCTTTGGAAATGACGTTTTATACAAGAAAGGGTCACTATTTTATGCCTACTTTCAACAAACTTGTCGTTTTGGAGTAAGACCATGGATTCTATGAAAAGATTATACGCGATGTTCTACACCAGGCAAATTACGTAACGGACAACCTACATACAACATACTGCACTCGGCATTTTCATTTGAGTGGCAATTTGATTATTTAGGGAGTTGGATTGTTCTTTGCCACTGCAGTTATTATTATAGAATTTTTATTCTTGAATTATTTTGACCAATTAAAAAACTGGTTATTTTATTCTAAGCGGTTGGTGGTTGTACACTATAATAGAGTCATTAGCTCATTACTACTACTAACTTCAGAGATCAAGTAAAGGCAGACGCTGTTTATAAAACTTAGCCGCTTGAGATTTCTCAATTGTTGTGTACGGTCTTCTTTTCTATATGCAGGCGAAGCATGGACACTCAAAGCAACAATCATGAATAAACTAGAGGCTTTTGAAATGTGGGCGTACTTAACAATGCTGCGCATATTTTGGACAAGTAGGATTACAAATGAACAGGTGCTTCGATTAATAAAAACAGATCGACAGCTGCTAAAAGCTACCGAAAAAAAACTATGTATCTAGGTCACATACTCCGTGATCAAAAGTTCTAGCACTAATGATCGAAAAAAAAGTCGAACAATGGCGAGGAATAGGTTGAGAAAGAATGTCATGATTCCATAACTTACTAAAATGGACCGGAATGAATTTTGAAGACCTTCGGCATATAGCAGCTGATAGAGAAAAGTGATCGCCTAACTCTGGAATAAAAGAAGGCACTCGAAAAAGTAGCATTAAAAATGATAATTATTTGCTTAAAATAAAATAATATAAAACCGATACAGTGATTAAAATAATTTAAAAAAAAGTAGACCTCTTTGAAGGTTTGAACCCATAACCTTTCGTTTAAAATCAGAGAAAATTAAGAGATGGTTTCGCAGCTAAGTATATCAATGCACCGTTGGCGTAATTATTAATAAATAAGTTATTTAAGCATTGTTTGAATTCAATTTTCAGATAAATTTTCATAGGGTAATTAAAGAAAATGTTATCTTTCTATTTAGAGTGACTGCAAATAATAATATTTATCTGGAGAGATAATAACAAAACTTTTTCGTTTTTTGCATGTTAACACGCCATGTTCCACTTGATTTGGAATTTACTGTATATATAATTTTTTCTTTATAGGGTTATGCAGTACATATTTTATCTAATGCCTTTTTATTTGTAAAATTGTATTTATGTTTAACTTTCTTCTTTAATCAATTTGAATGTGACAGTAAATAAGATTGTTTTTAAAATATGGAAATGTACAAGCGACTTGTTTTTGGTTGTGGTACTTGTTATGAATATAAAAATTAAATGTTCTTTGGAAATAATGTTTAAATTGACGTATTTTATTACAGTAAAGTCGTTTATGTAATAAACAAGTAAATATGTGTCAAGCTCCACATTGAATTGATTGCCAGTTGTATGTCGGTCTATAACCATTAAAATTATGGCCGGCGAGTGGTCTAGTGGTTAAAGTCCCAGTCTTTGAAACTAGACTCCCAATGGCAGTTGGTTCGAGTCCACTGCTCGTCGGTAATTTTTCTGAACAAGTTAAATCCGACGGGTCCATAGATGGTGTATGTAGGTGTGTATGTTGGGTTGCATGTCTTTCAGGGGTGGGGCATGTTAGACCGGTGAATAGCACTCAGTGTGCTGAGCCCGGGTAAGGGGGTGGGATGGGAATCATGGGGTCGTGCTCACGCATAAAATACAATGTAATAATTTTTTTAGTTTCTAGTGATTGTTATAGCCAAAATTAGTCAAATTTAAAAATGAATCTAATGAAGCTAGCTGTTTTGGCCCTAACAATTTTACTGAAACATGTTAATTGCGCTAATACAAAATTAACATTGTGTGTATTACATGTAATTCCAAAATTGTTCTCAAATGACGTCACAATCTATTACGTTTTTGAAGATTTAGAAAGTGAATCGGTTCTTCTTCAGAAAAATAATCCACGAATTATTGTGAACATTGAAAAACCCATCAGTGTGTCATGGAATTTTCATAAGAGCTACATTATACAGACTAATGGACCTACTTTTTTAAACAAAACTTTAAACAAGCTTAAGAAAAGTTTAATTTGGAACATAAATGAATCTCCAAGAGGAAATAATTTAGTAATTAAACTTCTTTAAGTGGCAGTTTAAACAATTTATTTGAAATTCTTTGGAGTTACGATATAATGAACGCAATGGTAATTGTATATAACGGAACGTCACTGCCGGAACTATACACGTCTGATCCGTTTGCAAAACGGAACCAATGCGGAAAAGAAGTAAAAGTTGTTTTTTCCCAACTTTGCGATATTAATACTACAATAAAATTTAACAAAACCATTAAAAATGTGAATGGGTGTTCAATTAAACTGTCCAGTGGGGCAACCAAATATACATCTAAAGAGGCAACAGCGCATTTTGTTGGAAACATTTTGAACACAGATAACGTGAATGGATATATATCTGAAAATGGAAAAGATAATCTCTACAACCATAGCCAAGGTATAATATTTTATATTGTACTAACAATAGGCAATGAATTAGTAATATTTTGAATTGATTGTGTGGTAGGCACGTGGTGAAACATTATTAATAAATATTTAACTATTAAAAAATTAATAATCTATTAATTTTTTAATAGTTAAATCGTTATCAATGAATTATTGAGTAACTACGACTTAAGTGAAATATTATATTACGATAAGCTTGTCTGGGTGACCCCTAAAGCTAACAAGATTTCTGGTTTTCGAATAATTGCTAATATTTACGAACGTAACGTTTGGATCGCTATTGCTACGTCCTTATTTATGGTGGTTATCATTTGGTGGTTAATTGCAAGACACGTTAATGATCGAATTGAGTTTCAACAATTTTTGAGGAGTTGCTTAGCGGTAATAGCAATTGCATTGTGCGGTTCTGGTAATCTTGGACCAAATACTAAGGCGCTAAAATTTCTGGCGTTGTTTTATTCTATTTATTGCTTAGAAATAGATACTTCATTTAATGCCAACTTGATCAGTGCGCTGACAGAACCTCTCTATGGCCAAGGTATTACCACAGTGGAAGAACTTGCGGAGTCTGACTTACCATTGCTGATACAAGGGCCTGCAACTCGCAAACTGAATTTCAGCGCAGCTTATGGTGAGCGTTTGTTCGAGAAATTGCAAAACAAGTTGATGTTTACACTTTTTGTTAATATGTCTGCTGCTCTAAACAGAATCATATTACACCGTAACCTTAGCGTGCTGATGGGAAAATCGGAAATTACATCTACAGGGATGCGGGGTGAGTCTATAGTTGATGTGATAGATGTAAATTTTCTTACTTTTGAAATGACGTTTTATACAAGGAAGGGTCACTTTTTTATGCCCACTTTTCAAACTCGTCGGTTTGGTAAAGGAACATGGATTTTATGTAAAATTTATGCGCAAAGTTCAAAGCCAAGCAAATTATGTAACGGACAACTTACATGCTGCACTCGGCATTTTCATTTGAGTGGCAATTTCATTATTTAGGGAGTTGGATTGTGCTTTGCCACTGCAGTATTTATTACAGAATTTTTATTCTTCAATTATTTTGAGCAAATAAGCAAGTGGATATTTTATTCTAAGCGGTTGGTGGTTGCACACTATAATAGAGTCATTACTATTCCTAGCTTCAGAGATCAAGTAGAGGCAGACGCCGTTTATAGTCCATCATAGAAACTAAGAAAAAACAAAATATTGCGTTACAAACTGGTCAAATAAAAATTTACTAAACTCACCAGACAACCCTCTATAAATGATGAAGATTGGCCATGATGTAATCGCTAAACTGAAGTGCAGCACTTTGCCTGTTTAAAACACTTGTTGCGCAAGAGTTTTAGTTGGTTGATTTCGAGCACACGCAGCTTATTTTAAAACCGTTTATAGAAAGTGCTTACTATTTTTTTTGGGAGAAAATTACACACCAATACTGGGGAGAAGATTTCATTGAGTTAACGTATTGAAGGATTCCGTGACCAATTATTTTCTTGCTGATTGTGAAGCATGAACCACGTGTTACGTTAGTACAACTTTTAAAAAGGTTTTGGTACTAGTCATTGTTAGGTATTTAACTATTTCTGATAAAAACAATATTCTTCCAACTAATGTACCATTTTAACGCCGTTAACGATGCTCTCTCACTTTTAGCACTACAGTAAATTACTAGTTTATGTTATAAAAGGTAAATATTAGAAGTTGCACTTAAAATTGTTTTCCACTTCTATATTGGTCTATAAGCATTAAAACTTGTAAATCAATAATTTTCTTATAAAGTTCGAAATGATAAATTTTCTTCAGTTTTCAGTGATAGTCTTAGTCTAAATTTCGCTGCGCTAAACATGAATCTAATTAAGCTAGCTTTTTTTGCAGCTACAGTTTTATTGCATAACTTTGTGGTTTCTCTAGAAACCAACATCAGTCATACAGATTTAACATCATGTTTATCACATGTATTTCCAAAATTGTTTTCAAATGACGTCACTCTCTATATTATTTTTGAAGATTTAAAAGATGATTCTGTTCTGCTTTACATTAATAACCCACGTATTATTGTGGACATTCAAAAACCTATAAGTTTGTCATGGAATTTTCACTACAGCTACGTAATAGAAACTAATGGACCTACTTTCTTGAGTCAAACCTTAAGCATGCTTAAAAATAGTTCAATTTGGAATATTAGTGAATCTCCAAGAGGGAAATTTCTAATTACGACTTCTTTAAGTAGCAATGTAAGAAATACATTTGAAATTCTTTGGAGTTACGATATAATAAACGCAATGGTAATCGTATATAACGGAACGTCACCTCCGGAACTATATACGTCTGATCCGTTTGCAAAACAGAATAAATGCGGAAAAGAAGTAAAAGTTGTTTTTTCCCAACTTTGCGATATTAATACTACAATCAGATTTAACAAAACCATTAAAAATGTTAATGGATGTTCAATTACAATAGATAAGGCGTTAATGAAAACTACATCTAAAGAAGCAGCAGGGCTAGCGCTTCTTTATCGCATTGCACTTTTTGTTGGAAAATTTTTGAACACAGATAACGTGAATGGATATATATCTGAAAATGGAAAAGATGATCTCTACAACCATAGCCAAGGTATAATGCTTTATGTTGGACTAACAAGAGGCAAGGAATTTTTGAGTAACTACGACTTGAGCGAAATATTATATTACGATAAGCTTGTCTGGGTGACCCCTAAAGCTAAGAAGATTTACGGTTTTCGAGTAATTGCTAATATTTACGAACGTAGCGTTTGGATCGCTATTGCTACGTCTTTATTTATGGTGGTTATCATTTGGTGGTTAATTGCAAGACACGTTAATGATCGAATTGAGTTTCGACAATTTTGGAGGAGTTGCTTAGCAATTTTAGCAATTTCATTGTGCGGTTCTGATAATCTTGGACCAAATACTAAGGCGCTAAAATTTCTGGCGTTGGTTTATTCTTTTTATTGCTTACAAATAGATACTTCATTTAATGCCAACTTGATCAGTGTACTAACAAAACCTCTCTATGGCCAGGGTATTACCACAGTGGAAGAACTTGCAGAGTCAGACTTGGCATTGCTGATACCGGGGTCTGCAACTCGCATATTGAATTTCAGTGCAGCATATGGTGAAAACTTGTTCAAGAAATTACAAAACAAGTTTATATATGTACCTACAGTTAATTTGTCTGATGTTATAAGCAGAATCATACTACACCGTAACATTAGCGCGGTGATAGGCAAAACAACGGCTACAACAACAGGAATGCGTGGAGGGTCTGTAGTTGATGTGATGGATGCGAAACTTCTTTCTTTGGAAATGACGTTTCATACAAGGAAGGGTCACTATTTTATGCCCACTTTTAATAAAATTGTCGGTTTGGTAAAGGAACATGGATTGTATATAAAGTTTATGCGCGAAGTACAAAACCAAGCAAATTATGTAACGGACAACTTACATACTGCACTCGGCATTTTGCATTTGAGTGGCAATTTTATTATTTGGGGAGTTGGAATGTTCATTGCTACTGCAGTATTTATTACAGAATTTTTATTCTTCAATTATTTTGAGCAAATAAACAACTGGTTATTGTATTCTAAGCGGTTGGTGGTTGCACAGTATAATAGAGTCATTACTATTCCTAGCTGCAGAGATCAAGTAGAGGCAGACGCCGTGTATAGTCGATCATAGAAACTAAGAAAAAACAAAATATTGCGTTACAAACTGGTCAAATAAAAATTTACTAAACTCACCAGACAACCCTCTATAAATGATGAAGATTGCCCATGATGTAATCGCTAAACCGAAGTGCAGCACTTTGCCTGTTTAAAACTTACTTGTTGTGCAAGAGTTTTAATTGGTTGATTTCGAGCACACGCAGCTTATTTTAAAACCGTTTATAGAAAGTGCTTACTATTTTTTTAGGGAGAAAATTACACACCAATACTGGGGAGAAGATTTCATTGAGTTAACGTATTGAAGGATTCCGTGACCAATTATTTTCTTGCTGATTGTGAAGCATGAACCACGTGTTACGTTAGTACAACTTTTAAAAAGGTTTTGGTACTAGTCATTGTTAGGTATTTAACTATTTCTGATAAAAACAATATTCTTCCAACTAGTATATCATTTTAATGCCGTTAAAACGATACCTTCTCACTTTTAGCACTATAGTAAATTACTATATAATTGCAGTTCTTTGGAGTTACGACATACTAAACGCAATGGTAATGGTATATAACGAAACATCACCTACGGAACTATACACGTCTGATTCGTTTGCAAAAGAGAACAAATGTGGAAATGAAGTAAAAGTTGTTTTTTCCCAACTATGCAATATTAATACTACAAGCAAATTTAATAAAACCATTAAAAACGCGAATAGGTGTTCAATTAAAGTGCATGCTGGATTAACTAAAGTTACATTTCAAGAGGCTGCAGGTCTGGTGGTCCTTTATCGTATGGTGCTTATCGTTGGTGAAAGTTTGAAGACAGATGTGGTTGGATTCACACTTAAAAATGAACAGGAAGACGTATACAATCGTAGTCGAGGTATAATATTTGCAGTTGGACTTACAAGAGGAAATCAGTTACTTGGTAATTACGACTTGAGCAAAATATTACATCACGATAAGCTTGTCTGGGTTACTCCTAAAGCTAGCAAGATTTATGGTTTTCGAATAATTGCTAATATTTACGAACGTAACGTTTGGATCGTTATTGCTACGTTTTTATTTATGGTGGCTATCATTTGGTGGTGGTTATTAGCCCTATACTCTAACGATCGACCTAATTTTCGGAAAGTTTTGGAGAAGTAGCTTAGCCATTCTAGCAGTTTCATTGTGCGGTTGTGATAACCTTACATCAAAGACGAATGCAATAAAATTTCTGGCATGGTTTTATTCTATTTATTGTTTACAAATAGATTCTTCGTTCAATGCCAACTTAATCAGCGTACTGACAAAACCTCTTTATGGACAAGGAATTACTACAATAAAAGATCTTGCAGACTCAGACCTGTCATTGCTGATACAGGGATCTGCAACTCGGAAATTGGATTTCCGTGCAGGGTACGGCGAAAATGTGTACAATAAACTAGAAAATCGGTTTATATTTACAAATGAAATTAATTTTTCTGATGCGCTAAGCAGAATCATTTTACACCGCAACCTTAGTTCGCTGATAGGTAAAACAGCTGTTAAAGTAGCAGGGATTCCTAGAGGATCTGACATTGATGGGATGGATGCGAAACTTCTTACTATGGAAATGACGTTTTATACAAGGAAGGGTCACTATTTTATGCCTACTTCTAACAGACTTGTCGGATTGGTAAATGAACATGGATTCTATTACAAAATTATGCGCGAAGTTCAAAACCAGGCAAATTACCCAAGAGAGGACCAAATTACTGCACTCGATATTAAGCATTTGAGTAGCAATTTTGTTTTTTTGGAAATTGGATGGTTGCTCGCTACAGCAGTGTTTATTGTAGAACTATTTTTTAAATATTTAAATACTAAAAATAGATCTTACGTTATATTCTAATTAATATATTCTGTCATATTTCCACCACAACTCATTTACCATACTACAAAACAAGGTAGTTTGTCTTGGTTTAAAGCATTTTTAGTAAATGTAATCGCAATATATATATTCGTATGAACATGTTACACATTGCTATTAATTAAATATATAGAAAATACACTAAGACTAAGGGTAGGTGCAGGTTAAGATGGTGGTAATATAATATATGAAACACAAACGATTAATTTCTAATGTATCACAGGCGTAGACTGCAGTGTTTCAACCATCGCGGGCTTTCGGAAATTCCCCACTGGGTGAGGCTCTTATTTCATATTCCGTGGCCCGTGCGAATCTTGTTAAGGTTACACCATTCTCTTCGGGGGAGGTTGAAACTAGCGACCTTAGAGATTGGGTCTTGGATAATATTAGCGTTTCTGACTTCTTGTTCTCTCCAGTGTGCATTCCAGTGTTCTTGGACGGTGTAGTCGGTCAGCTGGCTGGCGGTGGTTACAGGAGGATGCCTGGACTTCAGCCTCAATCTTTCGTTTATTAAGGGAGTTGCATTAGCATGAATAGGCAGGGTGGGGTTGTTGGTAAATTTTTGAAATTGGGATATTAGGGCTGCTAATCGTCTTGTTGGAGGAGAAGGTGTATTGCTTAGGACCGGAAGCCATTGGGTGGGGGTTGTTCTAATTGTTCCAGTTATTGTCCGCATGACCTGATTCAGCTGTGTGTCAATTAGGTTGGTGTGGCAGCTGTTCGTCCACACGGGTGCACAGTACTCAGCAGTGTAGTATACTAGAGCAATGGCGCCCGTCCTCAGTGTTTCTGCGTTTGCTCCCCAAACCGTGTTAGCGAGATTTTGGATGATGTTGGATTTTATTTTTACTTTTGCTGATAGCTTTTCCAGGTGTTGTCTGAATGTCAGGGTTCTGTCCAAAGTGACTCCGAGGTACTTTGGGTGCGGGTTATGCCTTAGTACGGTGCCTTCTGACGTTATGTTTAGCCGTTGGTGTGCCTACCGATTGTTCAGGTGGAAGGCCACTACTTCAGTTTTGTTGGGATTTGGCTGAAGGCCCCATTTTCGAAAGTATTTATTCATCGTCTGAAGGTCTTCGGTGAGGGTATGCTCAGTGTCGGTCAGGATAGAGCTCTGGGTTGCGATGGCCATATCATCTGCATACATGAATTTGTATGACTTGGTAGTTGGTACGGCTGAGGTATAGATGTTGAACATTAGAGGTGCTAGTACAGATCCCCGTGGGAGGCCATTTTGCAGGCTCAGGAAGGCGCTCGTCTTGCCATTCAGGATTACTTGGAAGAGTCTGTCGCTCATCATTTCATTTATGAGCTGAAGGAAGTTCTTGCATGGAATGAGAAGGTATAGTTTGAGTAGTAAGCTCTCTTTCCACACTGTATCGTAGGCGCAAGACACATCGATGAACATAGCGGATGATTTGAGTCTGCTCTGGGAACCATTTTGGATGTAAGTGGTGAGGGCGAGAACCTGGTCGCAGCAATTTCTTCCTCGCATAAAACCGGCTTTTTCGACGGGTATGTTGTTGCTTACGTGGGGTAGCAGCCGAGAGTATAATATTCCTTCTAGAATCTTGTAGCATACGCTTAAAAGAGCTCTCAGTCTGTAGCTTTCTGAGAGGACATGATTTTTTCCTGGTTTGGCAATTGCTATGACTTTGCTCCTTTTGAATAGTCTGGGGAGTTTATGTGCAGTAATTATTTCGTTGTAGAAGTCTAATAGCCATTGTCGAGTCTTTGGTCCCATGTGTTTTATGAATTCCGGGTATATATTATCCACCCCTGCGGCTTTTCGGCACCGGGTTGTTTTTATTGCGGCTTCCAGTTCCTCTGTTGTTATTGAGTTCCTGATCGAGAGAGCCTGTTGGTGGCTTTTGCGAATTCTGGTAAGTTGAGATTTTACTTCTCTTTTGTGTTTTTTATCTATTGTCGGCTTTGAGAGTTGTTTTATTCTTCTAGCTACAGTTTCAGGGTTGGGGTTGTTGGGGGGTGTTGTCACATTTTACACCCGGTTTCCAGTTTTCTTAGCAGGTTCCAGGCTGTTCGGCTGCTGTGTGTAAAATTGGGGTTTTCGAGCGTTTCTCTCCATCTTGACGTTCTGGCATTGTTTAGTGATTCTAGCAATTGTTCGCCTATTTCCTGGTCTCCTGGTTCTTCATATGTTTTGTATAGATTTTGGCATTCTTCGTTCCAGCAGGGGATATAAGATTTTGTGACACCTCAAGGAATGTGCTTTTTGGCTGCGCTTACTACTAATGCGAAGAACCTCTCGTAGTTTTCTATTGCAATATGACATTCTGATAGAGTTTATTCAGAATAGTACTCTCTATCTATCTTTCGGTGTGTTTCTCATAACAGGTTGGCCGTTGTCATATTCCAATATTCTCTATTTTTCCAATAATTTTTTTGTAATTCTTTCTTTCCCCTTAAATTCTTTATATAAATGTTCCATTTGACGGCTGGCCTTCTTCTTATTTTTTTTACCTCATGGTGACCAGTTTACTACCTTTTTTGGCTTATCTTATTCTTTCTCCATTTGTTGGAAGTGTGCATACCATCTTCACGCCCTGTTTTCTATCACTCATGCAATTGATGTTGGTACCCCTATTTCCCTCCATATTGTTTCTGCTTTATTTAATTTAGTAAGGTGTCTTGCGTCTGATGTATATATTGCTTCTTTATATTTAGGTACCCTACTCCATATATGGACATATTTTCGTATTTTTTTGTTCTGTCCGTTTTCTTGTCTTTGGCAGTACTACGATATCAAGCTCAATTTGCTTTAGTTTCATCATTTTTTCTATTTTTCTTGTTGCTAGTTCTTGTACGTTCCGAGGCTTGCCTCTAATTTTTAGCTGTTATTTAGTTTTTCCGTGGGATCGGTTGCTGGCTCATCGCCCCAAACTCTTTCTTTACTCGAGCTTAGAACCAGCAGGATGGTCGGCATCAACTCATCCTGATGAAGATAGTTCCTATAAGTTATTATAATTCACAGATGTGCATGTAGGACATGCATTCAGTATTGATCTATGCCTTCTATCTATTTGTACTAGCAAGATTGTTACGACGTCACCTGATATGCAGGAGTTGTTTTGTTTTATATGAAACCGTTGTTTTCGGTATACTGCAGTAGTTACTGACTTTCTGCTACAGCCACGACATTTCTCTACAACCAACGGCTTCATCAAGCTTTGCCCTCATCATAGGGTTTTCATGTATGTTACAACTATTATGTTTTATGTAAGTGTAAACCTTGTATTAACATTGTCTTAAATATATTATTCAAGCTTTTCAACAAAACTTATTTAACCATCGTGCAGACATTTACTAGCGTGACAATATTAGAATACTTGTACTATGACTGTTTTTTGTTACGGGGTAGGTGTTGCAAGTGGGATTTTACGTTGATTTCTACGTACAACCTCGGTGAAATGCTCGGGCGCCAGATTTTAGAATGTAGTTTACTCTCCAAACAGGCTTCACTAAACGAGGGGTTGTCTCTGGAAAATAGGCCGTTAAACTAATCAGAAAGAATTACTTCCACCAGGAAATAAATTATAGCAAGTAATTTGTTAATTTGAATGGGATAGTTTTACGTCTCTCAAGTCAAAATAAGAAATTTATTTAAATAATAGATCTGATATATGCTTTCGAAACACTAAGAAGGGTGATCCTCCAATTATTACAAATAACATTAATTTCAGTGAAATAATATGTTTAATTCAAACAGGATAAGTGCGTTTTGAAGTTAAAGTCAAACATAAAATTCTAGCAACATGTAAGTTCTGGTCAGGTTCTTTAAATACGAATTTACTAGCTGGTAAAAGAGGTCCAAGTAAAATTTGAAGAGAGGTTGGATGGCAGGCAAGCTTTTTACGAAAAACATTGTTCCGGTGCGATCACTCGGCGTGTGGATTTTTACTTAAAACGCAACTAGCGCGTTTTCGAAAACTAGGACAACAAAACCGAAAACAAAACAAATTTTGATGATATTTAAAATTGTCGTGTCCAGGATGTCTCGTTACAAGTTAGTTCTAACGAAAATTCATATATCTTCATATAATGTACCAAACAATATATGTTTTTAAGTTTCGAGAGATCGTTTTAGCCACAATAAGTTCAAGTCTGAAACGGGAATGTAAAAATGGTTATAATTCAGCTAGCTGTTTTTGCATTAACGGTTAACGCTGAATTTTCACTAAATGCCAAGAACAGTGATACAGAATTAACATCATGTTTATCACATGTAGTTCCAAAATTGTTTACTAATGACGCCACAATTTATTTTATTGTTGAAAATTTTTTCTTGAAATAATTACCCCACGTATTATTGTGGACATTGAAAAACCTATCAGAATGTTAGGGAATTTTCATTACAACTACATAATACACACTAATGAACCTACTACCTTGGACAAAACCATACACAAGCTGAAGAAAAGTTCAATTTGGAACATTAGTGAATCTCCAAGAGGAAATTTTTTGATTGGAACTTCTTTCAGTGGCAATTTGGAAAATGGGTTTGAAATTCTTTGGAGTTACGACATAATAAACGCAATGGTAATTGTAAATAACAGAACATCACTTTTAAAATTATACACGTCTGATCCGTTTGACAAAGCGAACAAATGTGCCATTTTAGCAATTTCATCGGGTGGTTTTGATAATCTTCGACCAAAAACCAATGCGATAAAATTTCTGGCATTGTTTTATTCCATTTACTGCTTACAAGTAGATTCTTCGTTCAACGCCAACTTAATCAGCGTACTGACGAGACCTCTTTATGGCCAAGGTATTACTACAGTGGAAGAACATGCAACATCGGACCTGCTATTACTGATACAGGGATCTGCAACTTGGAAATTGGATTTCGGTACAACGTATGGCAAAAGTTTGTACAATAAACTACAAAAACAGTTCATATTTACACCTATAGTTAATATGTCTGATGCTCTAAGCAAAACCATATTACACCGCAACCTGAGTGCGGTGATGGGCGAAAAAGTTTTTAAAATAGCAGGGATTCATGGAGGGTCTGACTTTGATGTGATGGATGCAAAACTCCTTGGCATGGAAATGACATTTTATACAAGAAAAGGTCATTATTTTTTGCCTACTTTTAACAAACTTGTCCGACTGCTAAATGAACATGGATTCTATGAAAAGATTATGCGCAACGTTCATAGCGAGACAAATTACGTAAGAGACAACTTCATTACTGTACTCGGTATTAAGCATTTAAGTAGCAATTTTATTATTTGGGGAGTGGGATTGCTGCTTGCTACTGCAATATTTATTATAGAACTGTATTATTCACACTTCTAAAGTGCGGTACATAGATGTTATATTATAAGCGCTTACTAATTTTATTGTACTGCTTGGCATCGATATATTTGACTTATCAGACATACTTTAAAACGGTGTAATTGGTATTGGATCCAAGAATTTTTTAGTAAATATTGCTCCAACACGACACTGTTGTATTGACCTTTACAAAACTTATGCATTTAATATTGATCCACGTCTTAGATCTAATTGCACCAGTAGGGCACTAGAAACATCACTTGATAATCAGATGTTTAACTATCTATCAATAAGTGCGGTACATAATCACCCACTTCCTGCATCAGCCACGACACCTATCCACAACCAACGGCTTCTTCAAAAGTTAGCCCTTACCATGGGATTTTCATGTATGTTACAACCATTATGTATCATATAAATGTATTTATTGTATGACCTATAAATTTTATATATTGTTCAATTTTCTCGACAGGACTTTTTATTTCTGTTTATTTATCATCTAAAAAGTTATTAGCGTGACAATATTCAAGCACTTTTTGAACAAATAAAGATGTTAATGCTGATTTACTTAATTTTTTCGCTCTTACTAACGCAACATTGCAGCATTTATGTATTACCCAACGATAAACTAATATGTACATGATGTAACAGACCACCCACGCACTTTTTTTACGGCTAAACAATAGCTTGCTGCCGGTAATACCCAAAGTCTTCAAAAAGATACTACTCCAAAAACTAAAGCCAATTTTTAACGAGCGAAGCACCATACCAAAGCACTAATTTGGTTTTCGGGAAGGCCATGACACAACGATTGTTTAGAAAGACAGCGATTTAAAAATGTGGTTATTACTGGTGCAGGTAAAAGGCTACACATTATAGAAAAGAAGAGAAAATTAATAAATCGTTGAAAATAGAACTATAGATTTTTTCTCAATATTTTGACTTATTCGTAACAGTACTTTCATCGCTTTACTATCATAATCAACGCTATTGTAATGTTATTGTAAAAACAAAGTATCTTTCTTATAAACAATTTATTATAGATTTATTTAATATTAGTTACACGTTCCGCTTGAAGAACAATGCGAACTTGGTTGCTCATTAAAATCGCGCTATCTTCTATAAGAATACGTGTAAGATAGATGAAATCGGTGCAAAAATAACATATTTCAAATTAAAACAACATTTGAAGACCACTTTAAAGGTTTAAGTTATTAGCAATCCGCCATGTGCGACAGTGCGTCTAATTGTTTAGTGTTTACGTTTTCACCTGTCAAAGCTTTTCACCTATCCAAACGCTCTCTTTCCTTCTCCTCATTTTCCTTCACCTCCTCTTCCTGCTGCTTTTGCCCCTCTTCCTCCTCCTGCTCTTTCTCCTCCTTCTTCTCCTCCCCCTCATTGTCCCCCACCTTCTCCTCCTCCTTCTCC
This sequence comes from Ctenicera cuprea, assembly GCA_958336395.1. Classification (NCBI taxonomy): domain Eukaryota; kingdom Metazoa; phylum Arthropoda; class Insecta; order Coleoptera; family Elateridae; genus Ctenicera; species Ctenicera cuprea. The sequence goes on from OY284493.1 coordinate 2,578,757, forward strand.
ACCTCCCCCTCTTGTTCTTTTTCTTCTTCTTCTTCCTCCTCCTCCTCGTGCTCCTCCTCTTTCTCCTCCTTCTCCTCATCCTCCTGTTTATTAAAACGAGTGTCTAGAGAAGTTTATAAACGATGTGCATACTATACTATTTCTACGACCATCAGAAAAATACTAAAATTTGTAAATTATTTTATTATCTTAAGCCATATTAATAAACATGACAGATTGCCGACAAGCGACAGCTGACTTGATTTTTAGTTTCAATTGATTTTTGCGAATAAAAAACCTAGAGCTAACTTCAGCCCGTGACAAAAGGGCACAAGGTCACAGCTTGTCGAGGTGTATTTAAAAGATCACTTAGCGTCATGGAAACATATACGATAAATGGCATTTTAAAGATGGAAGTAGAAAAAAAATTTTTCATCACATTTATTATAATAAAACAGCTTTTAAAGGTTGACAAATATTAAATTAAATTAAAACTTTAGGAAGGCGTAGTCAAAAATATGTTTTCTTGAGCGCGCTGTTTTATTTTTAACTCGTCTTTCTTGCTAAATAAGTAAAAAATTTAAAAATTGACAAGAGTAACTCTTATGCGCAAAACATTGCTCGTTTTAGTAAAAACAAAGTTACAGATTTACAGAAATAAGAATTTTACAGAAAAAAATTTAAATAACGTTCTAGATGCGGCGGATGTTTCGTGGACCGCCGGTCACCCTGTCTTGCTGCGTATCCACTACAACGAGTATAGTTACTTTTTGCTCTACCTCACACGAAGCCCATCATTATTGTTCAGTTCATCGCGAGCATCATAAGGATACAGAAAAAAGCAATTATTATTTAGATTTTAAAAGTGGTTGACTGATTTTAGTATAATAATTTCTTTAACAGCACAAACTGACAAAAGTGAAATTAAAGCAACGGTGTCAAAAGTTCAGTAAACAGGAAGATAAATATAAACAAGCAGTTTTGTAGTATTTTATTTATAAAGAAATGTGTCGAGAAATCCCTGAAAGCATTTGAAATTTACATGGTAAGACCGAGGATAAGCGAAGAAAATGAGACAATTTTAAAATTACGTGCTAATAAGTCAAGAATATGCTTGTTAAGCAAAACTGCTTGGCACAAGTTTTGTTATAGTGGCCTATTACCGCAACGTAATCGAAAACAAAAAAAGGTATAACATTAAATAAGGAAGCTTGTGAAACAGTACCAAGCAAGAAAGTGACAAGACACAGTACCTCTTTTAAAATTAAAAACCGCGATATTTGTAAACTGAAAAAACACAAGCAAACTAGTACAGGTTTAGATAAAAAAGAGAGAAAATTGAATTAAAGCAATTGGTGGGGTGAATTTGCCTCGTTTAAATAAAACAGGCGATTCATAGCTTAATAAATAAAACAACATAGCAGTTGTCTCAATAAAATTATTCCATAAAATACATTTTTAATTTGTTTAAAATGAACATATAGCAACTATTTTTATAATACTGTTGAACTACCACTATCCAGAAAAGTATATGTAGTAAGTGACCTAAGAAGTCGAAGCCAGAAAAATACAAAAGAACGCTATCTCATAATGGTTATATGCTAAACAACATGGGCCACGACTTTCCGTGTTTGAAATCGTCACATCATGGCTGACGCAACCAGCTAGCATCTTGCGACCCACTGCCTGATCCAGAACACACCCAGTTTATCTACTGGTTGTAAACGGCAGCGTCTACCTTTTCTGCATCTTTGAAAATAACAGTGAGATGTGAGAAGTGAAGAGTGTGGCCACAAATCGATAAGTTAAATATCTTAATTCCAAGCAACAGACCGAAACCACCAACAGATTAAAACTAAAAAAGATATTATTTTAATAAAATTGAAAAATACGAGCTCTATAATAAATACTGTTGTAGCATAAAACAACCCAACTCCCAAAATAAGTAAACTGCCACTTAAATGCATAATGCCGAGTGCAGTGTTTAAGTCCTCCGTTTCATAATTTTCCTGGTACTGAATTTCGCGCATAATTTTTTCATATAATCCATGTTGTTTTATCAATCCGACAAGTTTGTTAAAAGTAGGCATAAAATAGTGACCCTTCCTAGTAAAGCACGTCATTTCCATAGTAAGGAGTTTTGCGTCCATTACATCGACAAACCCCTCACTCATCCCTCTTATTATAACCTCTGATTTACCTATCACCGAACTAACGTTGCGGTATAATATGGTCCTGTTTATAGCATCAGACATATTAACTATAGGTAAATATACGAATTGCTTTCGTAGTTTATTGTACAAATTTTCACCATAAGCTGCACTGAAATTCAATGTATGAGTTCCAAATCCTAATAACAGCAGCGACAGATTTGATTCTGCAAGTTCTTCTACTGTGGTAATACTTTGGCCATAAAAAGGTTTTGTAAGTACACTGATAAGGTTGGCATTAAACGAAGTATTGATTTGCAAGCAATAAAAAGAATAAAACAATGCCAGAAATTTTAGCACCCTGGTGGTTGGCTTCAGATTATCAGAGCCACACAACGAAATTGATAAAATTGCTAAGCAGCTCCTCCAAAATTGCCGAAATCCAGTTCGATCGTTAACATACTTTGCCATTTTCCACCAAATTATAATCACCACAGTTAAAGACATAACAATAGCGATCCAAACGTTTCGTTCGTAAATATGAGCAATTATTCCGTAAATTTTGCTAGCTTTGGGCGTAACCCAGACAAGCTTATCGTAATATAATATTTCACTCAAGTCGTAGATATCCAGTAATTCAGTTCCTCTTGTTAGTCCAAGTGCCAAAATTATACCGTAACTATGGTTGTAGAGGTCATGCTGCACATTGTTAAGCAGAAACTCATCAAACTTTTCTGTGTTTAAAATCTTTCCAACCAAACGGGTCAAACGATTTATAAAAACAAGAGCTGCCGTTTCTTTAGATGTTATGGCAGAAAATCCACCAGGCACTGTAATTGAACATCCGTTTAGATTTGTAATGCTCTTGTTAAAGCTGCTTGTAGTATTAATATTACAAAGTTGGGAAAAAACAACTTTTACTTCTTTTCCACATTTATTGTTTTTTTCAAACGGATCAGACGTATATAGTTCTGGAGGTGATGTTCCGTTATATACAATTACTATTGCGTTTATGATATCGTAACTCCAGAGAATTTCAAACGTTTTTTTTAAATTTTCACTTAAAGAAGTTAGAATTAAAAATTTCCCTCTTGGAGATTCGCTTAGGTTCCAAATTGCACTTTTTGTAAGCTCATTTAGGGTTTTATTCAAGTTTCCATTAGTCTGTATTATATAGTTATAATGAAAATTCCATAACATTCTGATAGGTTTTTGAATGTCCACAATAATACGTGGGTTGTTAATGTGATGAAGAACCGAAACATTCCTCAAATCTTGAAAAATAAAATAGATCGTGACGTCATTGGGGAACAATTTTGGAATTACATGTGATTCGCATGATGTTAATTCTGAATTACTGCTCTTAATTTCTAGAGAAACCACAACATGTATTAATAAAATTGTTAGTGCAAAAATAGCCAGCTTAATTATATTCATCTTTCGATTCTTGCAAAACGCGTAAGCTTATTTCGGCCAGAACAATCACTGGAAACTGAACAAAGTTTATTACTTTCTACTTTATTAAAAAAATGTTATTGAACTTTAATGGTAATAGACCAATATGAAAGTGGAAATAAATTGTATGTTCCAATTACAACACATTTATTTCTTTATTTAATTAACTGATAGTTTACTAATAATACAGTAAAATACACCACCCTGAAGATTTTTTTGAAATTTTAAATAACCTTCAATTACAGACCAGTTTTTATATAACTAACAATTACCAAAACAAAATCGTTTATAACGAATTGTTTGTCAAATAAAAATATCTTGCAAGTAGTTCGCCTGGACTCTGCCATATTTTAATAGTTATTTATTGTATGAGTGGATTCTGAGGCAAGTAAAACTCGCGAAAAAGTTTAGGCACGAGGCCGCAAGGCCGAATGTTTAAATTTTCAAGAGTTTTATTTGCAGGTAATCTACAAATGCAATACAAAGATTTATCCACAACTTACAAATTGTAGAGGCATAATTATGTGGATCACTAATACCGACATTGATCATTTTGAAACATCGAATTAAATTATATGAAAGATCAGAGTAGCGAGTTGTCACCAATCAAACCTGTCAAAATTGTCATAATGATAAATTAAACGGCTTAAACCACATAAATACAATTAATATATAAAAATAATATTTTCGCTTTTAATGTGAATATAAATGTAAATGTTAACGAGGAAGTTTAAATATAGTTTGATTTTGTTACGTGTCTTATGGCTTAATTATAAGACCCATGAGTTTTATTAATAACATGTCTCTCAATAGTAAAACCAAGCCTCTATAATATGTAGTTGTGGATAAATAACTATTTTACATACCTTCGAATTTAAATTTAAAAGTTAGAGAAGAAAACAGAATTTATATTATACAGAGTGACTAGGAAAACCCCGGCCACTTTGCTTGCGGTGGTCAAGAGATGGCGCTTTAGTAAAGCAAAATTAAATTTAAATACTGGCAACAACGCAGAATCCAAGACGTTTTAGTTATTAAATACGCCCCATATTAAATAAAAACAACTAAAACGTCTTGGATTCTGCGTTGTTGCCAGTATTTTAATTTAATTTTTTCTTACTAAAGCGCCATCGCTTGACCGCCCGCCGCAAGAAAAGTGGCCGGGGTTTTCCTAGCCACTCTGTAGTTTTACAAATAAAAAATAAATAAAGTAAATAAATGTGCAACTGCGCGAAAGTTTTAATGAAGAAAAACAGAGTTACATTTCGACTGCAAAGCAATAAACCAAAACTACTGCATCAAAGTAGAAAACTCCCTTAAGCCTGGTGAATAGGAAATATTGATATGGCGATAGTTGGATCTGAATTCACTTTGGGATCTGGAACACAACAACAAGTTGTGTTCCAGATCCCAAAGCTACCACAGCCCTGAAGAAGTCCCGTGGAACCGAGGACAAAACGTCGGCAGTTCATACACCGATGACGCGGCTCCAACCCGGAAGCCTAGCTGGTTTAACAACGGCCGCGGAAGTCTGCAACTTAGAGGATCTGCATTTATTTTATTTATTTATCTGAACAAAAAAGAAATGTATAGAACTACAATACAATAGTAATACAAATTTAATATCATGTTAAATGCAATTAAAATAATTTGATTTTATACCACTCAAAATGCTACTAATGTGACAAATACCGAATCATGTTCCGAGACAGAAAAATTTCAATTTTTGTTATTTTTTAGTAAAGATAGACTTTGATTGTAGAAGCAGGGTGCTAAATAATTCTTGCAACACGTTCCAATTGCTTTAAGTGCTCTATTTGTAACTACTTTACTTTGTCATAGGTCGTTCTACCTCTGATTAACCCTGCAGTTGTCCCGCTAAGTCTCACAGACCCGATGAATACATGAATACGTTATTGGAATAGAATAAAATGCCATATAGTTTTAAATACTTTTATTTGCCTAAAAAATGTTTCAATACGGGGATCGTTCGAAATGTACGTAGCCTAACAAAGAAAACGCAAGTTTTTTGGGCACAAATCATTTTGTTTTCAATATAGTCTTCTGCTTGCCCAACGCACTTATTCCAACGGTGGTCCAAGGCAGCAATGCCGTCTTTGTAGGTTGATGAACCCAAGTCCTCAAAATAGCTATTTACAGCAGCGATTACCAAGGAACTGGATGAAAATCTTTTACCGCCGAGCCATTTTTTCAGGTTTGGAAATAGATAAAAATCGCTGAGAGCCAAATCTGGCGAATAAGGTGAATGAGGCACTAATTCGAATCTCAATTCATGAATTTTGGCCATGGAGATTGCAGACGTGTGCACAGGTGCGTTATCTTGATGAAAAGGCACTTTCTTTTTCGCCAAATAAGGCCGTTTTTATTTGATTTGGTAGCTTAATTGCTGCAACAAATTGGCATAATACTCACCATTTATTGTTTTTTTCTTTTCCAAGTAGTCGACGAAGATAATTCCATGAGAATCCCAAAATACAGTTTCCGCTGACAAAATCGTTTTTGCCTTTTTCAGTGGCGGAGAACCTTTGTGTGTACATTGTTTTAACTGTTACTTGGTTTCGGTAGTGTAATGGTGGACCTAGGTTTCATCGACGGTTATGAAACGGCCCAAAAGTCCTTTGGATTGCGGCGAAAACGTGCCAAAAGGTCCCAAGAAACAATCAAGCGATTCAATTTTTGCTCCGGTGTGAGCAAACGCGGCACCTAACGCGGAGTATTTTTTATTTCCAGTTCTTCAGTTAACATTCTGTGCACACTGTCATTTGGGATGCCTACCATGTCTGCTATCTGGCGCACTTTTACTCGTCGGTCATCCAATACGATACGAACGACTTTTTCAATCGTATCCGGGGTATTAACCGTTTTTGGGCGTCCACTGCGTGATTCAATTAATTTTTTCCTATTACTATAGCGTTTATTATAACAGAATTACAAGGAACTTTGAAAATATTATTAAGGTTGCTATTTGAAGAAGTTATAATGAAATACTTCCCACGAAGAGATTCACTTTTGTGCCTAATTGAACTTACTTTAAGCTTGTTTAGGGTTTCGTTCAAGGAAGTATTTTCCTTAATGTATATTACGTAGGTGTTATAAAAGTTTGATGATAATCCTATAGGTTTTCCAACGTCCACAATAATACGCTGATTATTAATTTGAAGACGAATGGAATCACTTATTGAATCTTCATAAAGAAAACAGAATGTGACGTCATTTGGAAACGATTTTTGAATCAGATGTGAATCACATGCTGCTAACTCGGTGCAAGAACCCCCGATTCCAAGCAAAAACGCATGATTTACTAAAATCATTTGTGCAAAAAGGGTTAGCTTAATTATGGTCATTTCTACATTCCTACAGTTTGATCTTATTTCGGCTAAAATGACCACCGTAAACTGATGAAATTTATTATATTGTGCTTCATGAAACAATACTTTAATGGTTATCGACCAACTTGAACGTTTAAAGAGATTCTATGTACAGGTTAGTACATAAACTAGTAATTTACTGTAACGCTACGAGTATAGAGCGAGAAAGCGTCAATACACAAATGCCCAAAATTGGTATCAAACCCTTCATTCCTCGTGATGCAAATATAAGGGTTGAATTCTGATAAAAACCAAATTACCCGAATTCAGTATTCTACAAAAAAGCTTTCCAGATTTTCCCCTCTCGTATTTTTGTTTGCCGCTGTATATTAAAATAAAGTCGTTGTATTTAGTGGAACGCTTTCTTGTTGATTTCTGACATAGCACCGATATCTATTTTGTGTCTGTTTAGTTTCATGAAAATTTCTTGGTTTTTTGGGTTTCAGAAATTTACGTTCCAGCATGCCAAACGTAGTATATTCTTTTTCCATAATTGTCTTGTCCTGTTTCTCGCCGTGTCCTTTCCAGAGATCCGACCTGTACCCGAGAAAATTCTGTTAGTTCTGTGAGTATGGTAGAGTTGTTTTACCGTAGGTAGGGTTACTAACCTGGTCTACGCACCCTCCTCCTTAATCAGGTCTTGGGACCGGCAGCGACATACTGAGCTACTCAATCCGCCCAGTAGTGTCGCAGGCGGAGTTAGCTGTAGCAATAGCTTTTAAGACATATTACAATTTACTTTCGGTTTAGATCGCGTTGTCATTTAGGGATTACATAAACAAGGAAGATGGTTTTAGACTCAGTTAAGCTTGGACTCCAGGAGTTTATCCTCTAAAGACTCCTAAGCATCATCAATCTCACGATTACGCTCCACCGGATCTGCCTTTCCCCAACGGTGACAGACAATCAGAACTCCGCCGTTCTGCTCGACTTGGTCAAAGAGGTTTAAATACCTCCGCTTCCCGGATTTGAATTCAGTGCTCTAATCACTCTGAATGTCTTGCAAAACGTTAGTTTGTATGGATTTACAAACAGCTAACAGGCATAAGCCGATTAAGTATTTTTGTCCTGGCAAACAAAATACGTTAAGATCAAATCCTTGTCCGCCCCAAGGTTTAAATAATCTAAGCACACGGCCCTATTTAGGCAGGCAGGGTCTACAAACGAATATTGCTCAGACTTCTAGAGCAAATGCTTGTAAAGACAGACAAGCTACAGGTCGGTCCTTAATGGGCCTACACATCTGAGCACGCACAGGCTGAGCACGCACGAACATGCGCTTGCGTTCAGCTTGTGTGTGCGCAAAAACAACATTTTTGCGAACATGTGTGCGTGCTCAGACTATTCCGGATGTGCAGCATTTAGTGGTGAAAATGAACTCGAGCAACGCGGTAGCAAGTGCTGCATTTATTCTAATGTACAGCTTAATTAAGAAAGAAAAAAACAAGAAGAAATGAGAGGCGTTGGTGGGCAACACGCCTTTATAAAAGCAGATTACAACGTGGTGGTTCTAGTTTGCTACGGGACCTACAAAGCGATGAAAGTACTGGACAATTCAGAAACATAATTAGTTTTATAAAGGAAGCACCCTTCGCGTTCGTTTATTTTAATGCTGTTATTGACGCCCAGCTTTATAACATTTCAGTAGATTACTGGCTCTTAGCTCGACATACAACGTTTTATCCAGTTTTATGTTGGTCGATAACCATTAAAGTTGTAAATCAATAGTTTTCACATAAAGCACAGAATAGTGCATTTTCTTCTGATTGTTGTAGCCGACATTCTGTTTGCGGATATGTAAAATGAATATAATTAAATTCACACTTCTCACACTGCCAAGTTTAATAAATCATGTTGTGTTTCTTCCACAAAACAAAAGCGCGAATGCAGAATTAACATCATGTGCATCACATAGTTCAAAAATGATACCCAAATGATGTCACAGTCATTCTCTTCGTTGGTAAAAGTTTTAACACAAATTACGTGGATGGATTTCTACCTTAAAATTACCGGAATGACCTCCACAACCATCGCTTAAGTATGATACGAGAATGGTTCGAAATGTACGTGGCCTAACACAGAGGTGGCGCTAATTTGGCGGAATTTGCATTATCATTTTTCAGAACCATCCTTTCTTAGGTTAAACATGAGAGTATAGAACAATCTGTCAATTAGTTTGTATTTGACAGTGTGCCAAAGTGACCGTCTCGGGTGGTTTCCTAAGTAATGGAAAAAACTGAGTTGCGAGCAGTGATAAAGTACTTTCATTTGAAAGCTTAACACCAGCCGAAATCAAAGCAAAGTTGGATTCGACATTTTTGAAGTCCGCTCCTTCGTATTCAATAGTTAAAAACTGGGTTGTCGTATTTAAGCGTGGTCGTGTGAGCACAAAGGACAAACTCCTCAGTAGAAGCCCAAAAACGGCTACTACCCCTTTTAACTGAATAATTGGAAATGAAAAAAATACTTCGCTGGTTAGGTGCCGCGTTTGCTTACACCGGAGCAAAAACTGAATTGTTTGATTGTTTCTCGCGACCTTTTAGCACGTTTCCGCCGCAATCCGAAGGACTTTTTGGGCCGTTTCACAACCGTCAATAAAACGTGGCTCCACCATTACGCTCCCGAAACCAAGGGACAGTCCAAACAATGGACACACAAAGTTCTCTGTCACCAAAGAAGTCAAAAACGGTTTTGTCAGCAGGACAGATTATGGCAACTGTATTTTGGGATTCTTTGTTAGGCCAAATACATTTCGAACGATCCTCGTATTTAGAGTTGGACTAACAAGAGGAAATGAATTACTAGATAACTTTAACTTGAGCAAAAAACTTTATTACGAAATCTCGTTTAGATTACCCTTAAAGCTAACAAAATTTATGGTTTTAGAATAATTGCCAACATTTACAAAAAAAGCGTTTGGATGGCTCTTGCTATGGCTTCAATTGTGGTTGTTATCGTAGACCAAAAAATAATGCAATAAAATTTTTGGCATGCTTTGGCATGCGTACGAATAGATGCTTCGTTTAATGCAAACTTAATAAGCGTACTGACAAAACATTTTCATGGATACTGAATAACCACAGTGGAAGAACTTGCAAAAACAAACCTAGCATTGCTGATGCAAGGAACTGCAAATGGTGGATTGAATTACAGTGCTGCGTATGGCGAAAGGTTGTACGGTAAACTACAAAAGCAGTTTATGTTTACACCTACAGTTAACATGTCTGATGCTCTAAGGAGAACCATATTAGATCGCAACTTGAGTGCGCTGATGGGCAACGCGCCAATAAAGTCAACAGAGGTGCAAGGGTCTATCGATGTGGTAGTTGCAAAACTTCTTACTATGGAAATAACATACTATACAAGGAAGGGTTACTATTTTATGCCTATTTTTAACAAACTAGTTCGATTAGTAAACATAGGTTTTATGGAAAGATTTTGGGCGGAGCGCTAATTAAACTTTTCCCCTATGACATAGAAACACCGTTAATAGCATCTCAAGTCAAAACCTATGACTCGTTATTGGACATTTTGAGAACACCTGATGATAGGAAAGGGCGCGAACAACGGAGAAACCATCCTTGGGACCACGTAGGAAACAAGCCACGCAAAGGAGATTACCACCGGGAAACGCCAGATCATGTTTATAACAATCGGAAAAACTAAAATCGTCTTGACATGGCGCTCTACCTGCTCCTGTACAAAAACCAGAGAGCAAATTTAACACGTACGTTTCGTTAGGGAATATTTTGCGCTAACTAAAAGTTCGGTGTACAGTGTAGGTAAGATTAGTTTTATATATAAGAAAAAACTGGGAATAGCGGAAGAGATAAATGATCCCGGAATATGTCCCAAAATTAATAGCTAACTTCACGGTTATTGAACTACCATCATTGTTAGACACGAGGATCGCAGTTAGTGTTATTTAAAAGATACCCTGCAACCTGGCCGCATTACAGTATCCTCTCTAATTTTCTGTTTAGCTTTCACAGCTGTAAAACAATTGAAAAGAAAACGGTATTAATCCCAATTTTGACGTATTAATGATAATGATAGAGTGAGATATGGGTCAGTGTAAAAAATCATAAATCGTAGCATTAACATTGCTACATTAACTTATATTTCAAAAAGGCACGCGCAGTGTTGCGTTAACCCATTAGACGAAGCTTACCCTACTATTTCAACTAAGCTCTAATATTTCCCTTAACCGAAAATAATATTTCAAGTAAATACTAAAGCACTTGTTACGTTAATAAAGACTTTGTTGTTGTCGTATTTTATTTGTTTATTTTGTAATTAATTACCTACATATTTTTAAAAATAAAAAAAATATTAACAAACAAACTACAGACAACCTTTCGAGATCAGCGGACCTGTCCGAACCATAACGATACCAATGCAACAACACATCAGAAAAATGTAGACCGAAGCATCTTATTTTTCGAAAAACAGGACTTGCTCCCGGTATTTTGCTGAGCCGTTGAAAACGTGCAGCTTATTTGTGGAATACTCGATTTCTCGCCTTTCCAATGGAAACATCCCTGTATGGGGTGCTAATATTAAACGTCACACGCCTACGTTTCGAATTTCGCCACACAATCGATCATCGTTGATCGTTCATAAAGCTTCAACTGAGCATTTAAAGTTGGTGTATTTTTTTGTATACTTACTACTCCGTTTTGTTATAAAATGTAATTTTTTATACAGGGTGTTAATGAATTGTAGAGTCACACTTCTAGGGCTTGCAAAACGCTACAAAGCAAACAACTTTTGTTAATAAATGTGTGGTCAAAAGTTTATTTGTTTATTGTTTATTGCAACCAACAGGAATAATCCTAATTATAGGTTACATTAAGATCATTTAAGTTTACAAAAATAAAATATTGTAATACAGCCTAGTTAATAAACATAAGTGTTTCCTTTCAGGGATAGAGCTTCTCAAGGAGTCTTTAAGAAGCGCCTAAATGTAGGCAACTCAATTTACTACCTACTATCTGTTTCCATAACGACGGAAATTACTACAGGATAAATAAAGCCCTCTTTCCCACTTCTCAAATTCAAATTAAATTTAAAATATCTTTAGCTTTTTTCCTGCTACCTTCTTTATGTCATCTAATCATCTTTTTTGAGATCGCCTTATATTTATTTTTGTTGTTTTAGATCGCCAGTGTACAGTTTTCTTGATTCACCTCGTAGCATCTTGCCGTGCTATATGTCTCACCTATTGCCACTTGAGGTCAGCTATACGATGTACAACGAATGTAATTTTTGATCTGTTTTCGAATTTTTTCGTTTTTTATTCTATTTCTTAAGCTGATTTTAAACATGGACTTCTACATTGCTCTCTGTGAAGTTCTTGATTTATTTTTAACACATCAATATTTTTATACTGTCATATTAACGCTTCTTTTAACAACACTTCGGTAGATTATTGGGTCTTAGCTTGTTATACAATTGTTTTCCACTTTGATGCTTTGATAACCATTAAAATGGTAAATCAATAACTTTCACATACAGTACAAAATAATACACTTTTGTTAGTTTCGAGTAATTATTTGGCCGAAATAAGTTCAAGCCTATTGCAGGAATAAAAAAATGGATATAATAAACTTGACCATTTTGGCACTAACGATTTTATTGAATCATGTTCTGTTTTCCCTAGAAACCAGGAAACCCAGCACAGACCTAACATCATGTGTATCACATTTACTAAAAAAATTATTCTCTAATGACGTCACAATCTATTTCATTTTTGAAGATTTAAACAGTGTGCCTGTTTTTCTTTACAATAATAACCCACGTATTGTTGTGGACATTAATAATCCGATCAGAATGTCAATGAATTTTCATAACAACTACATAATATACACGAATGAACATATTACCTTGAACAAAACAATTAAAAAGCTTAAAGAAAGCTCAGTTTGGAACGTAAGTGCAGCTCCAAGAGGGAAATTCTTAGTTATAACTTCCTTGAAAAAAAAAACTTTAAACAATTTGTTTAAAATTCTTTGGAGTTACGATATAATAAACGCAATGGTAATTGTATATAACGGAACGTCACCTCCGGAACTATACACGTCTGATCCGTTTGAGAAAAGAACAAATGTGTAAATGAAGCAAACGTTGTTTTTTCCCAACCTTGTGATATTAATACTCAAAGTAGATTTAACAAGACCAAAAATGTCAATGGATGTTCAATTAAATTGTCCAGTAAGTTAGCTAAAATTACGTATAAAGAGACAGAAAATGTCGTTTTTCTTTATCGTACAATGCTGTTTGTTGGTAAAATTCTAAACGCAGATTACAAGAATGGATTCTCAATTAAAAATGAACAGAATGACCTCTACAACCACAGTAACGATATATTGTTTACAATTGGAGTAACAAGGGGAAAGGAATTACTGGATAACTACGACTTGAGCGATATAATATTTCACGATAAACTTGTCTGGGTTATTCCTCAAGCTGACAAAATTTATGGTATTCGACTAATTGCCAATATTTACAAAAATAACGTTTGGATCGCTATTGGTGTATCTGTAATTGTAGTGGGTATCAGTTGGTGGTTAATGGCAAATTACTCTAGCGACAGAATTCAGTTTAGACAGTTTACTAGAAGTTTCTTATCCGTTTTAACAATTTTATGTTGTGGATCTGATAATCTCAAATCGAAAAGTAATGCAATAAAATTCCTTGCATTATTTTGTTCCACCTATTGCTTACAAATAGATACTTCATTTGACGCCAACTTAATCAGTGCACTAACAAATCCTCTTTATGACCACGGTATAACCACAGTGGAAGAACTAGCAAACTCAGAGCTAGCATTGCTATTACAAGGACCTGGACTATGTAGATTGAATTTCAGTGCTGCATACGGCAATAGATTGTACGAGAAATTACAAAAACAGTTTACGTGTACACCTTTCGTTAATATGTCTGATGCTGTAAGCAGAATCTTATTACACCGCAACCTCAGTGCGCTGATGGGCAAAAGCGAGATGAAATCAACAGGGTTGCAAGAACTGGATAAAGTTGATGTGATAGATTCGAAGCTTCTTACTATGGAAATGACGTATTTTACGAGGAAAGGTCACTATTTTCTGCCCACTTTTAATAACTTTCTTTGTTTGATAAATGAACATGGATTCAATGAAAAGATTATGAGCGATATTCACAGTCAAACAAATTATGCAACGAAAAACTCGGCTACAGTACTCGGTGTTACTCATCTGAGTAGCAATTTTATTATATGGGGAAGTGGATTATTGCTTGCAACTGTAGTTTTTATAATAGAGTTGTATTTTTTTCATTTTTGGAAAAATAACTATTTTAATCAAATAGGACTCTCCTAATCACCGCATTAAAATTTTGTCACGTAACGGTTCATATAAAATAAACCATAATTCGTAGTTATTGACTGATGTGCCTGGAATGAACACAATTCACCAAAATACAGTAACATGTTTGTTATATTTAATACATAATTACTAAAACTAACATGTACATACACAAATATGAGTACGTTACACAGAATCCACATTATGAAGCGGCAGTCTAAACACTACAAATACCGGAAAAGGTCGTAGCTGTGTGAGAGGTTGGATTGATGAAGCTGGTATGTTTTATGAAAATTTTATTTTGCAATTTCCAGCATGCAACAAACAGAGTTTGTCATAGCTAGTTACACCTTCTGGATATGAATAAATCACATATTTTAAAATATTATTGTAATGCATGTATGGTATATGCGCAGCCAAGTTGGTAGCACGTGAGTAAATTACTGTTAGGTTAAGAATACGGTAGGTGTCTGTAACTTTGAAGTTGAAATAAATATTACGTTTTTTTCAGTAAATTTTAATAAAGGGTTTTACATGCGATAATAAACTTATAGCAAAACATCACAGTGGCGACGAGGATTGTACAATAAGAGCTCGCGACAAGTAAAAATGGCATCAACATCTGCAGACCATGTCGAATATTTAAAAATTCGATCACGCAAATTCAGATTGGTCGATTTGTAGAAAAAGCATAGATAATTATTTTACTGGCGTGAAAATGTGTTTATTACAGAATTTATAAGGCGAACTTGAAACTTTTAATTATTTAATTAATTCATTTGCATTGTTGATATAACTATTTTTTACACTGTGTTGATTTTTAAAATTATTTTATTAGTTTTATGACAGACTGTTTTGCGAAATAAGTTTATTTCGTTTTTCTTTAACGCTATTTAACAGTTATATCATTTGAATCGTAAAACGTAATTTGCGTACAAAATTTGCATTATTTCTAAATTTATTTAATTTGTGTAATTGCCATTACATCTAAAAATTGTTAGTCGATCGATTCAGCTGAATTGATTAATTTTCTACGCTCAGTTTAGATCAGCAAGTGTGTCTGTTTTTAGGTAACACAACGTCGTAGCCAACTCTGCTTTTTAAAATTTTAGAAACAAAGCACTACCAGAAGGCCATTATGGCACACCTCAAGAGTAACGTGGTGGTACCTAGCGTTAGATTCACTAGTCACGGTCTTCTCCAGGCCGGATTGAGTTACGCTCAATGTACGCGCTTTGTTAAGTTAGCGACAGTGCAACGACAACAAGCTACCACTCAGGACATCAGGCTGCAAATCTTAAATCCTAGATTACCTAAATCTCTATTGATTTCTCAGCTCAGGGCTCCTAGTGAAAGCCCACTAAGACAAGCCTGCACAAGCTTACCACTGCCAACACGAGTCCTACACCCCGTGCTGTTCCCTCTGGGCTTAAATGTGACTTCGTGGTACCAATCAATATAGTTACTAGTTGGACTTTTCGAAACAGCCGAAGCTCCGCTACTGGTTGGAATACTTGCAGTACCCAGTACTGGTCGGTAGCCGGTCTGATCATAGTGATCGGTACTTAAACAGCAAAAAACACTTTGATAGTAGGCGTAAGCAAGAAAAGCGCACTCACTGCGAGAACTCACTTGCCTAATACCAAGAGCCACACCACGTCTTCCTGGAGCTCACCTTTACCTGCTTAAATCGCCGGCCTCCAAAGTTCAAACCCCCAGTTTATTATCTGGACAAATTTACAATCCGTAGTGCCACCCACACGTAGTGACTGGAATGCAGACATATTTATAGCCACGGTCAGGGAGTGGGGATCCCGTTACAGAAAACGCGCTGCTGCTCAGGTGTCAGGCACTCATACTGGAAGCTAGTAACATTATTTCGTGAAATCACTAACCCGATGCGATGGTTCCAGTTAAGGTAAACGTTGAATCTGTCCGAAGAGAGGTGGACCTACCAAGTTGAAATCAACGTAGTGACCGTTCCAACGCCGATATTGCGAAAAGTGTCTTTTTTTAGGCCGCTTGCTCGCCGAATTGAGGCTTCTTGGTCGTCCACCCCTCTACTTACAAACAATCGTTAATTTATTTTAAACAATAAGGTTTCGATATTAGTCAGTTTAATTGTGGCTTGCTAGTGTTTTCCTGTTTATTATTTTGGTTACATTATTTAATTATATTTTTAAGCGCGTATTTTTTCTGATATATTTTTTGGCGTAATTATTTAATGCGGCGATTTATCGACCTTTTGTTTGTTTTCTGCATTTATATAATTCTGCGTTGCGATATCTACACAATTTTCAATTATATTGTTATTCACACTTTTAATCTCCGATATTTTATGTCATTCATTCGATTTGGCTTTTCATTTTGTATCACATTTTAATTATAGAGAAACTTTATGTAATGTATTAATTGCGTATACAATTTATTTTTGTTTATTTAATACAGTTAGAGCTAATTCCGTTGTTTATTTTGGTATTGTGTTCTGTACATTTTCCTCTACCTAGATCCGGTCTAGCTGTAGAAATTGAGTCATTGTGAATTTGTCTTAAGGACCTTAGAACCTTTTTTATAAATTAATGCAATTTCATTTCACGGTTCTATATTTCCATCGACACCCACCCCATTTGCACGAGCAGCCGAGTGACTCTTGTTGTTATTACTCGTATAGAGCTACCATTCGAGATTTACGTAACAAAGTTTTATCTATTTTTTACATAACATAATATTCTTAAAATAGTCAACTCGTTAATATGATAACATAATCAGGGTATCTTAAATATATGTAATGCAGCTAAAAATTTGTTTTTTACCTTTTTTTACTTAGTTATTTTGAATAAACAAACACTTTTAACATATCTATATTTTAATACAGTTATAAACGCGTCCTTTTATAACAATGCGGTAGATCACCGGTTCTTAGCTGCTCATAAATTTTTTTCACTTTGATGTTGGTTGATAACCATTAAAGTTGTAAATAAATAATTTTCATATAAAGTACAAAATAATACACTTTCGTCAGTTTCAAGTGGCCATTTAGCCAAAATAAGTTCAAGCCTATTGCAGGATTGTAAAAATGGATATAATTAAATTGGACATTTTGGCACTAACAACTTTATTGAATCATGTTGTGTTTTCCCTAGAAACCAGCAACCCCAATACAGAGTTAAAATCATGCCTATCACATTTACTTAAAAAATTATTCCCAAATGACGTCACAATCTATTTAATTTTTGAACATTTAAACAGCGTGTCTGCTTTTCTTTACATTAATAACCCACGTATTGTTGTGGACATTAAAAAACCTATCAGAATGTCATGGAATTTTCATAATAACTACATGATATACACCAATGGGTACACTTCCTTGAACAGAACCCTAAGCAAACTTAAGAAAAGTTCAGTTTGGAACATAAGTGAATCTCCAAGAGGGCAATTTTTAGTTATAACTTCTTCAAGTGACAATTTGAAAAATACATTTGAAATTCTTTGGAGTTACGATATAATAACCGTAGTGGTAATAGTATACAACGAAACATCACCTTCGGAACTATACATGTCTGATCCATTTGAAAAAAGAAATAAATGTGGAAATGAAGCAAACGTTGTTTTTTCCGAAGTTTGCGATACCAATAATAGAAGCAAATTCAACAAAACTATAAAAAATCTGAATGGCTGTGTAATTAAAGTGCCTATTGGGGTATCGCAAGAAACATTTAAAGAGGCATCAAATGTTGCTTTTCTTTATTGTACATTGCTGTTTGTTGGTAAAATTTTAAACGTAGATAGCGTGGATGGATTCGTAATTAAAAATGAACAGAAGGACCTCTACAGCCATAGTAACGGTATACCATTTTTAATTGGACTAACAAGGGGAAAGGAATTGCTGGATAAATATGACTTGAGCGAAATACTACATCACGATACACTTGTCTGGGTTATTCCTCAAGCTGACAAAATTTATGGTATTCGACTAATAGCTAATATGTACAAAAAAAACGTTTGGATAGCTAATGCTATGTCTGTAATTGTGGTGGGTATCAGTTGGTGGTTAATAGCAAATTTCTCTAATGACAGAATTCAGTTTAAACAATTTAACAGGAGTTTCTTAGCCATTTTAGCAATTTTATGTTGTGGCTCTGATAATCTTAAACCGAAAACTAATGCAATGAAATTCCTTGCATTATTGGAAGAACTTGCAAACTCAGAACTAGTATTGCTGATACAAGGACCTGGACTTGGTAGACTGAATTTCAGTGCTGCATACGGCAATAGATTGTACCATAAATTACAAAGACAGTTTATGTTTATAGATTCCCCTAATATGACTGATGCTATAAGCAGAATCTTACTACACCGTAACTTTACTGCGCTGATGGGCAAAACGGAGATGAAATCAACAAGGTTGCAGGGACTGGATAAAGTTGAAGTGATAGATGCGAAAATTCTTACTATGGAAATGTCGTATTTAATGAGAAAGGGTCACTATTTTATGCCTACTTTAAATAAACTTGTCCGCTTGGTAAATGAACATGGTTTCTATGTAAAGATGATTTGTGAAATTCAAAGTCAAACAGTATTTGTAAGGGAGGACTCGCTTACGACACTCGGTATTACTCATTTGAGCAGCAATTTTATTATCTGGGGAGTTGGATTGTTGCTCGCAACTGTAGTATTTATTGTAGAGTTATAATCTTTACATTATTAAGAAAACTAGCTGTTTTAAACCATTATTGCGTTAAAATATTGTCACCTTACGCTTCATATAATATAAACCATAATTCGCAGTTACTGGCTATGTCTTCAATGAACATAAGTCTTCAAAATGCAATGATGATATATTTGTTATATGAGATTTACGATTTCTTATTCTAAGAGGCACATACACAAATATAAGTAGATTACGCAAAACCCACATTATAAAGCGTGAGCTCAAACGCTACAATTGTCGGAAAAGGTCGTAGCAATTTGATTATCTAGGGGGTTGGATTGTTGCTTGCATCTGTAGTACTTATTATAGAGATGTATTCATTTTATTATGTGAAAAATAACTATTTAAATCATTTTGTTGTATCATCGCTTTAAAATATTGTCACGTACCGATTTATATAAGACACACTATAATTCGTAGTTAGTGACTATATCTGAAATGAACACAATTCACCAAAATGCAATAACATGTTTGTTATATTTAATACATAATTACTGAAACTAAGATATACATACACAAATATGAGTACGTTACGCAAAATTCACATTATGAAACCTGAGCCCAAAAACTACAACAAATATCGTAAAAACCGTAGCTCTGTCAGAAGTTAGCTTGATGAAGCTGAACTGACCTGTCAACTAACTTTACTATGCAAGGGGACATTTTTATTATAAGCCATCAACGTAGGTCACGCAAACAGTTTAATGGAAAATTTTTATTACAATCTGCAGTATGCAACAAACGGAGTTTGTCATATCTAATATTAAAATTTCTGGGTGTGACTAAATCAATATGTCTTACGCATTGTCAAATATTAAAAAATCTTCATTAGTTTATAAATTAGTGATAACATAAATTAATGGTTTGAGTAAGCCAACATCGGCATTGTGATAATATTTCGAAATCATAGTGAAATGACCTACACAGTCGTCTGACTGATAGTGCTAAAATGGTATACCATAAAAACGACGTGATTTGTCTTAATTTCTAACATAATTGTATTAAAATCATGATAAATCGTAACAAAATACTTAAATGATTTTGGTACATTAATGTATTTGTAATGTAAAGCAGTGTTGGGTAGGAGGCTTTTTATTGGTATGTAGTTTCAGGTGCACAAGTAGCTTGACTATCATTATATAACAAAAACTAGTGATTTTGTTAATTTTATTCGGGAATATGTATAACACATCTTGTTGTTGATAAATATTAAAACAATTTTTAAGTTAATAAACGTTTTACAAGCTATGGTATTTTCTGTTTTCTTGATACTTAGTAACTTCCATACGGTAACAATGCAGAAATCTCAAAAACTCGTATTTAATAGTTTGATTGTGAATACTAGACAGTTGCAAATGGTGTATTACTGCTTAGCTTTAAAATATACGTACAGCATGTTGTTTTTGATGAAAAACAGAAACGGTACAGACCGACAGGACAACTTTATTATTATTTGTAATGTAAGAAAAGTTCTTCTTCTTCTTCTTCTTCTTCTTCTTCTTCTTCTTCTTTTTCTTCTTTTTCTTCTTTTTCTTCTTTTTCTTCTTCTTCTTCTTCTTCTTCTTCTTCTTCTTCTTCTTCTTCTTCTTCTTCTTCTTCTTCTTCTTCTTCTTTATCTTCTTCTTCTTCTTCATCTTCTTCCGTTCTTGCCGACAGATCTGTGTTGCTGTTTGTGTCAGGCCAGTAAATGTGTAGTATTTTTCGTAAACAGCTGCTTAAAAAGACTTGTATACGGTACGTTATCTCGTTTGTGACTTTCCAGGTTTCGCAGCCGTAGAGCAACACGGATTTGACATTTGTGTTAAATATACGCAGTTTTCTGTCAACGGAGTATTGTGGTGAGTTCCATATCTTGTTTAGAATTTCTGTACTTTGTAATCTACGTCAGTTTTGGAACCATTGCCCATTGTTCTTCAGCTGCACAGGTAGGGAAATTGCTCTGCAATGTCAATTGGCTCTTCTTAGTAGAGTAGGAATCTTGCGTTATTACGGGTGTTAATGCGCATTTTCTTAATTTTCTTTCAGATTATTTTCAACCCGACTCTAGCTGCTAATTCTGTTAGTCGTTTTATTTTGTGTTCCATGTCGCTAAACATGTGTGTAAAGAGGCAGATATTATTTGCCATTTTGGACGCTCAGTTGTTTTTATGACAGTCGTTTGTATCAGTCGATGTGTATGTTTTTGTCAAAATGGACAAAATCAAATATCGTGCCGTAATTAAGTATTTGCATTTGAAAGTCAATACGCCTACGCAAATTAAAGCCGAGTTGGACGCTGCTTACGGAGACTCTGCCCCCATCATTTGCTACCGTGAAAAGATGAGCAGCTGAATTTAAACGTGGTCGTACCAGCTTGGTTGATGATGAGCGTTCGGGACGGCCAACAACTGTGACCACCACCTAAGACATCGAAAAAGTTTACCAAATGGTGCTGGACGACGGCCGAATCAAGGTTAGAGAGATAGCAAAGGCTGTGGTCATATCAAATAAACGCGTTTGTCATATATTGAATAAAGAATTGGGCATGAAAAAGCTGTCCGCACGTTGGGTCCCACGATTGCTTATTTTGGACCAAAAACGCATTCGAATGAACATTTCCAACGCCTTGCTTGTCGGATTTTTTGCGTCGATTCATCACTGTTGATGAAACTTGGGTCCACCACTACACTCCCGAGACAAAGAAACAGTCGACTGCAAAGGGTGAACGTGCTCCGAAAAAGGCAAAGAGGGTTTCATAGACCGAAAAGGTAGTGGCAACCGTTTTTTTGGTTAGTCAGGGAATTCTGTTCATCGACTATCTTGCAAAAGGTAAAACAATAACAGGGCAGTACTACGCATTGTTGTTGGACCAGTTGACATCAGCAATTGCCAAAAAACTGCTCCATTTGCAGCGGAAGAAGGTGCTCTTCCACCAGGACAACGCACCGGTGCACATTTCAGCGGTCGCCATGGCCAAAATTCACGAATTGCAGTTTGAATTGATTGACCTCCCAGCGGATTTACTGGATCTAGCCCCAAGCGATTATTTCCTGTTTCCTTATCTCAGAATTTGACTCGGACGACAGAGATTTTCATCGAACAAATAGGTCATCGCAACCGTAGACGCCTATTTTGCAAAGAAAGGCGCAAACTGCTACTTGGACGGGTTATAAAGGTTGGAGCATCGCTGAAAAAGGTGTATCGACTTAGAAGGAGACTATGTTGAAAAATAAAACTGAATTTGACAGAAAAAATACTTGTTTCTATGTTAGGCTCAAAACATTTCAGACCGCCCTCGTATATACGGCTGTCGCTGTTGGCAGAGACGCCCCCCGTCGCCGGCATTTATACATGTATACATGTATATCCTCAGAGGTGCTCAGATGTTTTCTTGCAAAACTGCTACGTCCATAATTTTTTTTTTCAAATATAAGAAAATTAAACAAAGTTCTTTCTAAATATTTAACTACTAGCTGAACTCGTGGGCCACGCCCCACGCAAGCATTTGTTTTTCCATTTTTCTCTTCGAAAAGCCATTCAAAAACGAAAACATACGAAATCTCATACAAAAATACCATACAAAATCATCATTTGGATTTTCCGAATTTTCCGACTTTTCCGGTGCATTTTCCCAAAATTGTCTTTCATACAAACCTTGTCCTGACAATTACGAACACAACAAAAAAAAATGATCCAAATCGGTCGAGCCATTCTCAAGTGATGATGTACCAAACATGCGGCAATTGATTTTTATTTATATAGATTAAAAATTAATAGTTTATTAATAAAATAAAACGCTTGGTAATTGTTTCACAATTTGTTTTTATTTACTCAACTCAAGTTTCAACCATCGCGGTCATCGTCAGGAGTTTACAAACGCCTACCACACAATCAATTCAAAAAAAAAAGTTCTTTCTTTAATGCGTTTGTAAGAAATGATGAGTTTGATCACTAGCCTCACGGTTTAATTACGAACACTTTCTATTATTGTTTAATAAATTTGAATTTGACAGTAAATAATACCATTGCTCTTAACGTGTGGATAATGTCAGGTAAGGACTGTTAGGTATGTAGGTGTATTTCCAATTTAAAAAAAATACTCTTCAAATTGGTATATTTAACTACAGAAAATTACTAGTTTATGTAATAAACAAGTTAATATGTTGTAACGTCCACAAAGAATTGATAACCATTAAAGTTGATTAATATTTCTTTCATAAAAAACAAAGTAATAAAGTTTTTTCAGTATCCAGTGATCGTTGTAGCCGAAATAAGCTCAAGCTTTTTGCAAGAATGTATATATTTAAGAGTGCTATGTTTGCACTAACTATATTACTAGTACATGGTTTGCTTACTCTAAAAACCAAGAGCACTAATACAGAATTAACAACATGCGTGTCACATGTGATTTCAAAATTGTTCCCAAATGACGTCACAATCTATTTTATTTTTGAAGATTTCGAAAGTGCTTTTGTTCTCCTTCATATTCATAACCCACATATTATTGTGGACATTCAAAAACCTATCAGAATGTCATGGAATTTTCACTACAGCTACGTAATAGAAACTAATGGACCTACTTTCTTGAGTCAAACCTTAAGCATGCTTAAAAATAGTTCAATTTGGAATATTAGTGAATCTCCAAGAGGGAAATTTCTAATTACGACTTCTTCAAGTAGCAATGTAAAAAATATATTTGAAATTCTTTGGAGTTACGATATAATAAACGCAATGGTAATTGCATATAACGCAACGTCACCTCCGGAACTATACACGTCTGATCCGTTTGAAAAAAGGAACAAATGTGGAAATGAAGCAAACGTTGTTTTTTCCCAACCTTGTAATATTAATACCACGAGTAGGTTTAACAAAACCATTAAAAATGTTAATGGATGTTCAATTAAATTGCCTACTAGACTAACTAAATATACGTTTAAAGAAGCACCAGCTCCTACTGTTCTTTATCGCATGTTCCTTTTTATTGGTGAAATCTTGAACACGGATAACGTGGATGGATTTATATTTAAAAATGCACAAGATGACCTCTACAACCATAGCTACGGTATAATATTTGCGCTTGGACTCACAAGAGGCAATGAATTATTGGATAACTACGACTTGAGTCAAATATTACATCGCGATAAGCTTGTCTGGTTTACCCCTAAAGCTAACAAGATTTCTGGTTTTCGAATAATTGCTAATATTTACGAAACAACCGTTTGGGTCGCTATTGCTATGTCTTTAATTCTGATTGTTATCGTTTTGTGGTTGATTGCAAAGTACTCTAACGACCGAACTGGTTTTCGGCAGTTTTGGAGGAGCTGCTTAGCGATTTTAGCAATTTCTTTATGTGGTTCTGATAATCTTGGACCAAAAACCAACGCGATAAAATTTCTGATTTTTTTTTATTCTATTTATTCCCTACAAATAAATACTTCGTTCAACGCCAACTTAATCAGCGTACTGACTAAACCTCTCTATGGCCAAGGTATGACAACAGTGGACGAACTGGCAAAATCAGACTTAGCGTTGCTAATACAAGGACCTGCAATTCACAAACTGAATTTCAGTGCTGCGTATGGTGAAAATATGTACAATAAGCTACAAAAACGGTTTATAGTCGAATCTGTAGCTAATATGTCTGATGCTTTAAGAAGAATCATATTACACCGCAATCTTAGTGCGCTGATGGGCAAATCAGTGCTAAAAA
This sequence comes from Ctenicera cuprea, assembly GCA_958336395.1. NCBI lineage: Eukaryota > Metazoa > Arthropoda > Insecta > Coleoptera > Elateridae > Ctenicera > Ctenicera cuprea. The sequence continues at coordinate 2,603,473 of OY284493.1, forward strand.
CAACTGGGATGCGTGGAGCGCCTATAGATATGATCGATGCAAAACTTCTCACTATGGAAATGACGTTTTATACAAGAAAAGGTCACTATTTTATGCCTACTTTTAACAAACTTGCCGGATGGATAAATGAACATGGATTCTATGAAAAGTTTATGAGCGAACTTCCAAATCGGGCATATTATGTAACGGAAAACCTAATTACTGCACTAGGAATTACGCATTTGAGTACCAGTTTTGTTATTTGGGGAGTTGGATTGTGGCTTGCTACTGCGGTTTTTATGATAGAGCTTGTATTTGTCAATTTTTTTGAAACAATTACTAATTACTTTTTGAGAGTCCGGGTGGTCCAGTTGTAGAGGATCAGGCTCACAATGCGTGAGTTCTCGGTTCGAATCCTGGAAGAAGCAGAAATTTTTTCTGTAATTCTGTGGATCGGTATAGAGCTCGGCAACCATTCGACGTTGGGTTACAATTAACGGCGCTTACCTTGATTACTGACTGACCAGGATAAGTAACAAAGTCATAAACAACATAAAACATACAATTAAAGAATGACATTGAATGAATGGGCATAAAGGGTGGTATAAGCTTCAGGAGCGTAGCGGTTTAAAGGCCAAAGGCCCCACTACCTCTTATTACACAAACCTACCCCTACCCGGAGTGAAAGTCCTCGACACCTTCGGGTATAAGAGGTGAAAGATTAAACAATTAAACTAATTAATTTTTTAGTTTAAGCTGTAAGTAGCTTCACTCTTTTTTCTAGTAGCACACAATATACCAAATGCACATGTCCGTAATATTTACTGCAAATTTTAAAGTCACACTTTTATACGGGTTCGGCGAAAGTACGGACCACTGTCTCTAATATGACAACCGCGATTTTGACAAAATTTTCTACAAGAAGTTTCGATATACTGCGTATACAATTAAAGTGTCGGCGGTTTAGCCGGAAATGAGATCAACTTTCTTATTTTAAATAGAACGCTCTGTATATTTTTTGATATATCTATAGAACTCTTTCTTGCGAGTTCAGTTCTATGCCTTTATTTTTAATAATTCTAGAGATATTGAACAATAATGTTTTGTAATTGTTATCTAGCAGCTCATGAAAACAAAAGAATATAAATATGCTTGGTTTGTGTAGTCACTAAAATATGCAAAATATGCAACATCAAATTAGTGTCGTTGCACTGTATTTTGCTGGGTACGAATAAGTACAAAAACATTTAAATATAACTTTAGTGGCACCGCATTGCTTTACAAGTGTTTATAGTAAATTTTATTTATTTAAATTTGTTAATTTAACATTCTATTATTGAAATACGTTAGAATGTGTTTCTGTACATTTTCTACCTGAAAACGTTGTCATATCAATCAATCAAAACACACTGATTTGGTAGAAACCTCTCCCCTGCCACAGACTCCCTACATCATACGATGTTTTCACAACCAATGAATTCTGAAGCCCCGAGGTGTAGTAGGTAACCATACCCAGTAGTAAAACCATTATAACCTTTTAGTAGATGACATAGATACTTGCTAGACCTCTACTATTAAATTTGTGTATTTTATTGCTGTTATTGACGCCATTTCACTTTATAACATTACAGAAAATTACTAGTTTATGTAAAAAGCTGCACATAAATTTTGTTTCCGTTTTTATGTTGGTCGATAACCATTTAAGTTGTAAATCAATAAGTTTCTTACAAAGTACAGATAATACATTTTCTTCAGTTAACAATCATTGTCTCAGCTGACATAAGTTCATACCTTTTCCGGAATTCAAAAATGAGTATAATAAAGCTGTCCGTTTTTGCACTAATAATTGTATTAAATCGTCTTGTTTTTGCTGTAGAAACCAGGGGCACTAATACAGAGTTAGCATCATGCGTGCTGCATGTAATTCCAAAATTGTTTCCAAATGACGTCACGATTTATTTTATTCTTGAAGATCTTAATAGTGCTTCTGTTGTTCTTCCCATTAATAATCCACGTATTATTGTGAACATTGAAAAACCTATCAGAATGTCATGGAAATTTCATAACAACTACATGATATACACTAATGGACATACTTCATTGAACGCAACTTTAAATAAGCTTAAAAAGAGTTTAATTTGGAACAGAAGCCAATCTCCTCGAGGTAATTTTGTAGTTGCAGCTCCTTCAAATAGCAATTGGAAAAAAATATTTGAAATTTTGTGGAGTTACGATATAGTAAACGTAATAGTAATGGGATATAACCAAAAATCGTTTGCTGAACTGCACACCGCTAATCCGTTTGAAAAACGTAATAAATGTGGAAATAAAGCGCAAGTCGTTTTTTCCCAACCCTGCGATCACAATACTACATGCAGATTTAACAAGACCATTAGAAATGTGAATGGCTGTTCAATTAAAGTGACTAATCTATTACTTAAAACTACATTTAAGGAGGGAAGAGGTCTACCTCTTCTTTATCGTGCAATGCGTTTTGTTGGTAAAATTTTAAACACAGATAACGTGGATGGATTTACATTTGAAAATGTACAGGACGATCTCTACAACCACAGTAATGGTATGATATTTTCGGTTGGACTCACAAGAGGAAAAGAACTACTGGATAACTACGACTTGAGTGAAATATTATATTACGATAAACTTGTCTGGATTACCCCAAAACCCAACAAGATTTCTGGTTTTCGAATAATTGCTAATATTTACGAAAAAACCGTTTGGCTCGCTATTGCCACCTCTTTAACTGTGGTGGTTATCAGTTGGTTTTTATTGGCAAAGTACGGTAACGATAGAATTGAGTTTCGGCAGTTCCATAGGAGTTTTTTGGCCATTTTAGCATTTTCACTGTGTAGTTCTGATAACCTTACACCGAAAACTAACGCATTAAAATTCCTTGCCTTGTTGTATTCCATTTATTCCTTACAAATAAATACTTCGTTCAACGCCAACTTAATCAGCGTACTGACAAAACCTCTTTTCGGCCAAGGTATTACCACAATGGAAGAACTTGCAAACTCAGAATTAGCATTGCTGATGCAGGGACCTGAAACTCATAGATTTAACTTAAGTGCTGTGTACGGTAAAACATTGTGCGAAAAATGACAAAAACGGTTAACATTTACACCTTTTATAAATGTGACCGATGCTCTAAGCCAAACCTTATTGCACCGTAATCTAAGTGCGTTGGTAGGCAAAACAGCGATAACAGGAATGGACGGATGGTCCGACGTTGACGTATTAGATGCAAAACTTCTTACCATGGAAATGACGTATTACACAAGGAAAGGTCATTATTTTATGCCTACGTTTAACAAACTTATTGGATTGATGTATGAACACGGATTTTATGATACATTTAAGCCCAAAAATCAAACCCTAACAAATTATGCGAATGATAACGCATTTAATGTACTCGGCATTACGCACTTGAGTAGCCATTTTAAAATTTGGGGAGTTGGATTGCTGCTTGGTACTGCAGTATTTATCATTGAACTTCTTTCTTTTATATACCCGCAACTAGTGCGGCTTCTGTAAACCCTCTTTGCACGTTTGCCGGACAGGAAAGGAGAAAAAGTTCCACTAAATAGTTTACGATTGCCAAAGGTGTTAGTATGACAACCGGGACCGACGGCTTAACATGCCCTCCGAAGCACGGTTAGTTGCAGATATACCCCTATATTGCTCACCAATCCGAGTGGGGACCAGAGCAGACAGTGCTTAACTCGGAACACCTTGTGACCGGCATCCGTAGTTCACCGCCATGCAACCAACTTCAATCATTGAACTGTATTTCCAAATTGTTTCAACTACAAATAGATCTTAGCGGTGGCTAGTCGTACTTGCAGTTGCGTCTGATTTGAGCTTGCTGTTAATGAATCATTCGGCTTGAATTTGGTAATTGTTGCTGTTTAACGTTCTCCTGTTCTAAACTTTGATTGTTTTCTATATGTGTGTAAGAGTATGTTAAAAATAAAATTGTTGATAATAAGATAAAGTAATTATTATTGATAATTTCAATTTCAATTTAAAATTTGTTTTAAATGATTCGAATTATTATCAAATTTAGTTTTAACGAAGTCATACTGTTTTAGATCTATTAAAGAAAAGACAAGAGTAAATAACTGCACGGATAATGTGTTGAAAAATTTTAATTGAAACCAGTTTTTAACTCCGGATTGTCAGACGATGAGGCTGTCGAGATTGAACTTGAAATTTCTAACTAACGTCAGTAAATTCAGGTAAACAAGATTTTTTTTGGGGCAAAAAGGTATGCCATAATTTTATAGTAATATGAACACTAGGGCTTTGTGAATGACAAACTCGCCAGCATTAAGTTAAAAAATTTACTATTTGTTATGTATCAAAATGGTAAGGCAACTTAAATTCATACCCCAGATATAAGAAACTAAAACGGGGTAAAACCCTTGGTACTTTAACTGCACTAAGTTGTAAACTCGTGTCTTTGATCTGCCAGTTCGACTGGCAACTATTTTCTTTCACTGCTTCCGGAAACCACAATACCTCCCTTTGAAATTTTTATATTACAAATAAAACACTTATGTAAATAAACACACCGCTTAAACTAAATGCATCATAATTAATACGCTGTTTAATTTACTATAGCAAAACGTAACGACGCCGCACCAGATTTTTAAACTAAAAACTAGTATTTTCGCCGTTTAGAAAAACAATTTTAGTGTAGATCGCTCTTATGGTGACTACCAAAAGCAGTGTAGGTGATTTATTAGCTTTAGCTCAGGGTAACAAATAAAACGGGTAAAAACCTAGCACGTGTCGCGGAGATTATTTGTTTGGCTAGAGCAAAGCAGGTGTATTTGAGTGTTTAATGCGCCAGCTCTCAAAAACAATCAAACAAAGAAGTGAGCGGCACCTGCAAGGTTGAACGGAACACCTGGATTATCTGCTAATTTAACAACATGTGAAAGAACACCGGTTACGCAGCAAACAGACAAAGCTAAGTAGTAGGCTAGTCTAGTAGATAAAAAATCTAGTAGAGAACACATATAACAACTAAAAATAATTGTGAAAAGTAGGTACTGTTATTTTGTTACGGCAGTCGGTTATGCAATTAAGCCGATTCTCGCCTAAACCTGGCAGGTGTAAACACAACAGGTAAATTCCTGGAATTGGACCGCCAAAAGAAAAGATCTTGGAGCAGGTGGTATACTTCAACGGCAGACGCGATCGCATACAATTTAAAGTAAAACCCAAAATCATTTTACATAAGCTCTACCTATTAAATTTCAAACTGAGAATTGAATGCTAACACAAAACCGAAAGCAAGTTCCCAATGAAGTAAAATAATTTTCCAAATTTTTCAAATATTAAAAGAGCAGCAAGACCAATTTAACGTAGTTAAATTTATCAATGTTATTTAATTTATTAACTTAATTATTGATATTTGCATTGAAAATATCGCTATTTAGTGTTATGTTTCAATTAAGGGTTATTTATTATGGAATCTAACGCAGCTAACGAAAATCTGAAAAGACAGAAACATACGAATCGCGACTAAAGTAAGAATAATGCACACACTAGTTTTTCCAATAGCTCTTTACGGAGCAGAAGCCTGGACGCTAAAGGAAACAGATAAACGGAAAGTTAATGCCTTCGAAATGTGGTGCTGGAGGAGAATGCTGCGGATACCCTGGACAGCACACAGGACCAACCACTCTATCTTGGAAGAAATCGGTATAACAACAAGGCTGTCCAACGACGCATACTCCAATATTTTGGACACATAACTAGGAGCAGTGATAACAACTTGGGAAAGCTGGTAGTTCAAGGCAAGATGGACGGAAAAAGGTTACGAGGACGCTCACCAAAACGATGGCTAGATCAAATAAGCGACCTGACCGGTACAACTCTCCAAAACAACATTAAATCAGCGAAAGATCGTAACGCATGGAAAGACATTACGAAAAATGTCAACTAATTGAAGAAATTCTTATATATTCACGCACAAATCACGACTCTTCACTTCTGAAGATTAACGACGAGAGAGAGAGAACCTAACATTTAGAAATTGTATACATTAAGTTGTAGAGCAGAGCATCTGAGATGTACGTTTATGTGTATGTAATTTTAAGTAAGGTTTGGAGCGTAAAAGTTTAAATTTTAAGCTTAGAACCCGGTAAGTCAAATTATATTTTGCAAATTAAGTTGGTTCTAGTATCTAACATTAACATTTGATGTCAATCAGAACGACTACTAGTATTAGAAGATGCGTAAACATATGCACACGTTGCAGCAGCGGTGTTTTGCGGTATGCATTGCAGACATTTTAATGCTGTTTAACACCACACTCGATCCCAACCTATCACATAAATTCCTACCCACCTACTGGCATGAGGTGGGCCTGGCGTAATCCAGGATCGACCTTCGAGTGTCAAATGATAATGATGATGATGATGATGATGATGATAAACAGTTTTAAAAATAATGTTTATTTCACAATATACATTTGCAAAAAAAAATTCTTTTACAAATTAACTCTGCGTTTCTGTGAAACTACAACGCTGTGAAACTTCACACAAAAAAAACAGAGAGAAAGAAAGAGAGGGAGAAAGAGGAAGAGAGAAAATTCTTCAGAACCACTTATTGAGATTCTGGAGATCCAAAGCATGTATTTCCGTCAAATCTCAGAATCGAGAATACATACATTCTCATACTGGACATATAGGAAAATAAAAAAAGTGAGCTGGGTTCGCTTGTCTCATTACCATATCACCTTCCAACTTTTCTACGCGTGATGCTAAATGATGATTGTAGATAGTGGTATGTGGACATGTATGGAGTAATAAAATTAAACCAATTTTAAGCAACAATATGGGTCAAGTAATTATTACTAAAACAATTTCGGTCAATTGTTAATTTTGGCATAGCTAGGTGCGATGCACCATTTAGTCATCCATTTATTGTAAAAGATTTTGTTTGGCATTTGAAAATGGGTCTCATATGCCCAGTTAGTAACAAAATATGATTGGTATATTTAACGGCTGTTATTGACGCCGCCGTCTCGCTGAATAACAATACAGTAAATTACTAGTTTACGTAATAAGCTCCACAGAGAATTTACATTATAAATCAATTATTTTCTAATAGATTACAAAATAATAAAATTTTTACAGTCTCAAGTGATCGTTTTAGCCGAAACAAGCCCAAGCCTTGTGCGTAAATGTAAAAATGAATTTACTTCGGCTAGCTTTTTTCGCACTAACAATTTTACTGAATCATGATGTCTTCTCTTTAAAAATCGGAAGCATTAATACAGAATTAACTTCTTGTGTATCGCATTTAATTCAAAAATTGTTCCCGGCTGACGTCACAATTAATTTTATTTATGAAGAGTTCAAAAGTGATGCTATTCTACTTGAAATTAAAAATCCACATACTATTGTGGACGTTAACAAGCCAATCGGATTATCATCAAATTTTCATAACACCTACGTAATATACACTAATGGACATATTTCTTTGAACGAAACTCTAGACAAGCTAAAGGAAAGTTCAATTTGGAACATAAGCGAATCCCCACGAGGAAAATTTTTAGTCATAACTTCTTCTAGCACTCATAGTAGTCTAAAAAATACGTTTGAAGTTCTTTGGAGTTACGATGTAATAAAAGTAATAGTAATAGGATATAACGCAAAGTCCATTCCGAAAGTATACACGTCTGATTTGTTCGAAAAAGGCAACAATTGTGGAAATGAAGCAAAAGTTGTTTTTGCTCAACTTTGCGATGTTAATACCACAAGCAGATTTAACGAAACTATTAAAAATCTAAGCGGTTGTTCAATTAAAGTGCCTAGCAGAGTAGCTGCATCTACATTTAAAGAAGCAGCTGGTGGTGCTCTTAAGTATCATATACTGCTTTTTGTGGCTGAAATTCTTAATGCAGTTGACGTGATTCCTTTTATATTTGAAAGTGAAAAAGATACCCACTATAATTACAGTGTAGGTATATTATTTTCAATTGCAATGTCAAGATCAACAGAACTACTAGCCGAATATGACCTGGCAGAAATATTATTTCGAGATAAATTTGTCTGGGCTGTCCCCAAAGCTGACAAAATTTATGGTCTTGGAACAATTGCTAATATCTATGACAAGAAGGTTTGGATAGCAATTGGGATGACTTTCCTTGTGGTAATTGGTAGTTGGTGTGTAATTGCAAAGTACGCCAACGATCGAATTGAGTTTAGACAATTTCATAGAAGTGTCTTTGCCATTTCAGCAATGACATTGTGCGGTTCTGATAATCTTACACCCAAAACCAAAGCGATGAAATGTCTTGTACTATTTTATTCAATCTACTGCCTAGAAATATGGACTTCGTTTGATGCGAACTTGTCCAGCGTCTTGACCCAACCTCTCTACAGTCAAGGTATTACCACAATAGAAGAACTTGCAAACTCAAAACTGGGATTGTTACTACAGGGACCTATGGCGCAAATAAATTTCAGTGCTGCGTATGGTGATCGACCGAACAAGACTCTACAAAGAAAGATAATTTTCGATCCTGAGGTTAATATCACCTATTTTTTGACGAAACTATACAATACCGCAACCTTAGTGTCCTAACAACCGAGAAAACGGCGAGATTATCGGGAATGCACGACTGGTCAGAAGTCGATCAAGTGGATGCAAAGCTTCTAACTTCGGAATTCACAGTTTTTATGAGAAAATGACACTATTTTTTGTCCACTTTTAACAAACTGGTTAAAAAGATGTGTGAACACGGTTTTATTGAACATATCATGCGCAGAGCTCAAAGACACAATAATTATGGAAAAAACAACTCAATTATTGCGCTCAACATTACTCATTTGAGCAGTACTTTTATGCTGTGGGGAGTTGGATTGTTGGTTGCTACTGGAGTAGTTGTTGTAGAATTGTATTCTTCAAGATCGTGAAAAAGTAAAAGCTATACTTTATTATAAAAAATCAATTGGTTGCTTTACTCTTTTGCTTGATATTAAAATATTTAGATTATCTGTTTGCCTCCGCATTCGGCAAAATGAGTTATACCAAATAACGCAAGTCACTTACCAATTGGTTTTTCCTATAACTTTTAAAATATAAAATTGGCATTGCGGCCCTAGCTCTGACACCATCCTTTTTAACGCACATTTGCTCTTCCTCTTTCCGTATTTGTAGCACACCAACACTTTAGGTCATTGCCCTATATCGATCGCTACTCACCACTTGAACTGCAACTTACCTTCCTTAAAAAAATGAGTTCCGTTGATCTTTACTCCTGAAATTTCACACCAAACCGTTACAAGTAGATGCAAAAATCTTTGGTGAAGATTTTTTGGATTAACGGTGCCCTACCAACGATAATTTTTGCTAATTGACAAAGCCACTAAAATGACGGTCTGGAACAACTCCGCGCCGCCGTCTAGGCGCCGCTGACTGGGCGCCGCCAACTTGGCGTCAGCCAACTCGGCGCCAAACCAGCTAAACCCCAAGCCAACTAAGCGCCAAGCCAACTCCGCGCCAACCAACTTTGGGCCAGCATCAAAACAAGTTTTCAAAAATAAAAATTTAAAATTATTTTAAGGTATCTTACTAATCATCAGCATTTTAAATAACTTATTTTACTACAAAAATAACAATTAAAAAATATAGACCACACACGTGTAACACTTTTGTCAGGACAATGTTTTATTGTAATTTTAAAATAAAGTAGTTATTTTCTTAAGAACGAATTTAGCGCAAGCTTAAAATACGGCGCCGAATTGAGCTGGCGCCAAGTTTATTTGGCGCTGAGTTAGCTAGCGCCGAGTCGGCGGCGCCCAGTTGGCGGCACTCAGTCGGCAGCGCCAAATTGTTCCTTACTGTGGTCAATTTCCTAAGGTTACACTTTAACTTTAATAAATATAATCTAAGTTGCAGGCTTCGGCGGCCGTTGTTAATAACAGCTCTGGAACACAACTGTGTTCCAGATCCCAAAGTGACCACAGCCCTGAAGATGTCCCGTGGAACCGAGGACTAAACGTCGGCAGTTCATGCACCGATGACGCGGCTCCAACCCGGAAGCCTAGCTGTTTTTAATAAATATAAATTTAAAATGTCTATAAACGAGTAAATTATTTCTATTAATAGACTTATACGCCATCCAGTACTATAAAAACACGCAATTTTTTTTAATTTCAAGGATTATTTTACTAGATTTAGAGAATAGGTATAGGCATAGTGAATCTTGTTTTAAGAAACACCTTGTTGAGCAAATAAAAATTTTGAAACCTATGGTATTTTTATTATTTTTGTCGTACTTCATAACTTCCATAGCGTAACAGCGCAACTAAAAACTTTTTATATTGATCATTGATTTTATGTGTGGACGGTTAATCTGATTCGAGCCTTACAACAAGCAAAACTTTCGGCCCAATATTATTTCAATCCCCGCAAAACTTGAAGCGCTTAATCGATAAGGATAAGTTACTAGTACTGCAATGAAAAAAATAATTGCTACGAATGTAATACCCACACTTCGATGCAGCATATGCACCATCACCATTTGGAACTGAGGTCCCTAACAACCGCAATCTCGCAGTGCCAAATAATCACCTGATCAGTTTTATTAACAATCAATTTGCACGGCGCATCTTCAAGGTCGGTATTCGGTACGACTGTGGTGACCGGTACCTTAATTGCGTTACGACTAAAGCCCTCTTAGTCGGCACCTGGTAACAAAGCAATATAAAACTTGCACTATTACCAAGGTCTTCAAGAGCCACACATACACGTCAATTATTTCTAGATGAAATGTTTACTGCGGGGAGACACTCGTTTCCAGAAGGGTCTAAAAGTACCTTAGTAGTGTTTACAATGCCTTTGACACATATTTTCGTATCTGGAAAGTAACAAAATTTTACCTTCAAGTGAATGGTTATTAAATTAAAAGTAAAACTTTGAGCTTGCTGGTGGCGGAGGTTGTACGGGTCAGTGATTTCAACATGTAACGTCCACCTCTCTTTGGATAGGTTCCAGGTCTCTTTAATTGAGTGTTCATTAGCTCCCAGGATAGAAATTGAAGCGCGTGAAACCCTTCACAGCCGATTTTAGGTAATTAAGTTAGGGAAAATCATTAGTATTGATATCGGTACCTGATTCTGAATTACATTTTACTGCATTTTTAATTCGAGCTGGCACTGACACTAGCTGAATTCTCTTTCTCAGCTGCTTTATCAGAACTATTGATTTACGGAAAAAAATGTATAAAACAGTTTCTAGAGAATTTAATTTTCTTTCAGTTTGAGGATATTGGTATTGCTCTAAGAGACACTGGAATCGAAATATTGCGAAAAAACTGTTTTTGGCGCCACTTTTTTAAATATAGTGTTGGGAGCGGCATAGCTACGAGATAGCAAAATGAGTATTTTAATAAAGCCACCAAAATTATCAAAGTCCCAAGTTACAAAATCTACCGATTTGTTTCGGAAAAGACCTTGTATTGCCCGGACTATTAATAACAAACAGATATTTACATTACGTCGAGTCGTGAGGTAAACTTGATAACAATTAAACCTAATGTTGTTGATAGCAAAATAAATTAAAATTAAGCTAAGACAATTATAACACCTACTTTATGACATTAAAAACTAAAAAAAATTCTTTTGATATTTAATAATATTTTATTACTTCTGCAACATCAAGGCCCGTAGAAATAAACTTTTGATTTCTACAGTAAAGTTATCAAAATCAAGTAATCTTTGCTATGAACAAATGCAACAGGTACATTTTTGTACATCATGACAACATGATTTTGTTAAACTCTAACAATAATAAGCATTAGTATAATGGAGGCACAATACAACACGGACCAATGCATTCACCGAAGGGTATACCTCCGTTTGGATGAGCTGAGCGACATTGGGCCAAACAATAATCTAACCAATTTGGATCAAAAAGGCAAGGAAGTAAGGCTGAAACAAAAACAAAACTTAAATTGTGTTTTTTAATAACATTCCTATGGAGTGCCTAAATCGTATGTTATGAACAACAACATTTTAGATACAGGTTGGTCATAAATATGGAAACGTATTTTGCCACTTAATTTATACACATGTCCTGTTTTTTTACCGACACTACAGATGTTATACTAAATAATTTTTAAAAATACCTTAAATGCCTAAAATTCTTCATATAAAATTGCACTCTCTGCATACCGAAGTGTCGTTATACACAGGGTGCACCAAAAGTTCCGTACACTATTAACTTTATCAAAAAATAAACATTTTTTTACAAAACTGAGTATAATAACATATTAAAAAAAATTGGAAAACCATTTTAAAGTGATGACGTCATCGGTATTTTTTTAATGAAACCATAATTATGCCAAATTTGGTGTCGTTAGGGAGAGCGCTTTTTTATCTATTCAGTGATATGAATGTTTGTCTTTTTTTGTTTTAGCCAAAAATACTCAAAGGATGAACTAATGTGCTGCTATTATATATTAAATTTAATGACTGTAACATAACAAGCTTTGATAATCATTTAATTTCGGAATTACGAAAAAGCTCTTATGTAACGACACCGAATTTGACATAGGTTTCAATCAAAAAAATTATCAACGACTTCATACCTTACAAATGGTTACTCAAAATATTTTTTTTTAAATGTTCCTTTGGAAGATATTGCTAGACCATCTTCCAAATGCTGTCTTATATTGTCAACAGTCTTTTCGCTTAAAATCGATAGTCTGACACTTCCCCGTTTAAGTGCAATGCTTCCTTTACCTCGGAATAAGTTTACTGTGACAGTTTTGTGAACATTCATAGACACACAGATGCGCAGTGTAAACATATTTCCAAAAATTAATTTGTGAGATACACCAACTAAAAACCATACTTACGACAGGACTGTCCGGTTGACATGGCAACACAGTACATAGAGAAGATGGCGATCAGAACTAAAATCTTCATGTTTTATTTTTATACAATTTTCTGTGAAGAATAATAATTATAAATGTTATTACAAATTAAAGAAAATAAATTTAAAAAATAGAGAAATATTATTGATTAAATTATTGTTAAAATGAATTTTAATAAAACCAAATTAAACTTACTCCGTACACTTTAGGTTTAAGAACGGTGCAGCAAACTTATGCAATACTCAACTCACGAACCTCCTTTTTATATCATATTTTAATTACAAATTAAATAAAAAATACGTCAAACTATTGTCACAGCAAAATTAAAATAAATATTGTAATAAGATTGCTTAAGAATGTAAGCAGCAGTCGATAAAAATATTTACTTAAAGATTATTTTAAATTATATTTTATGAAAAACCACATACTATAACAACTCCTGCCATTGACCCTACAAATAATATCATTTATAAAATAAATGGTAGAAAAATCATGAGCACTAGGTACAACATATAGTGCTAATAGCACTGTTGGGTAGTAACTGAGTATTACTGGCAACTAATTACTTTTTTAGTAGCTTAATATATACTGGTATTGATGATAGTAGACACAGCAGTCAGTACCGCACTGTTTTGCTTATAAGTTATTTCAGTGCATAATAGCTTTGGTTCCATTCGCCTAACCACATATAAAACCGAGTCATGGCGGGGCTAACTAGAAAAAAAAGATTAACTCTGATTAACACCACCGGGTGGTCACTAAAAATACAGTTAATAAATAGCTATACTACGAGAGATTTTCATTTTAAGAAAATGTACCACCAAGAAATTCTGCTTTGCCAAAGAAACAAAAGAAACACTTCTTTGTAGGCAGCCTCTTTCAGTACCCAGCGCTATATTTTAAAATATAGCGAATTAAATATACATAAATTAAAAACCTTTAAACAACATTAAGTTTAATGCTTTCATGAAGTGTTATTACAATGTTGACAAAGAAATAAATACAAGGAATTTATGGTGGGAGAAGCGGCAAAATTAAAAAATTTGTTGCATTCTACATGATCCCTTACGATTACTTAAGGCACATTTACAGAGAGCTTAAAGTTAAATCTTAAGTTATACACTACGATGCTATGAGTATTCCTCTTAAAAAATAATAATATACAGTCTTTCTCATAAAACCAATTTAAGTATCAATTTTAGATAGTTACCATTAATGGCATCAATAATTTTTCATCTTGACGGTAATTATAACAATATAAAAATACCCTGAAATGGAAGCAAAAGCGCTATAACATTTTAATAGTTTCACAAAGGCTAACTATCTAAAGCGAAACGTAAAATACACATAATAATAAATAAAACTGTACAGTATAATGTAGCTTACACATAGTGGCAGTTATACAAAATATACCTACATAATAAATACAAAAGAAAGGTTGCAACTATGCAAAGCATGAACAAAATTACTTTTCTTTACATTATTATCTCAATTTGAGAGTTTATAAAGGGAATTTGGTAAATTGGCAGTATAATTTATACACAGTACAAAAATTACTTATGTCCCGTTTAACTGCTTAATTATAATATTTACGTTTACAATAAAAAATTTGTAAATACTGTTAGGTACAAGACGCAACATAAAAGTTACATCACAATCCAAGAAATATTCAAGGCAGCTTGCAGCTTACAATAATAATTAATCTACAAGGCAGTATATCTACCAACAATTCCGACAAATACATCTTCACGATTTCCATATCTTTTTGTTTAAATTTAATCCTCATAGAAAACACTGTCCTGCTAAGTTACTTCTACTGCCAATCCAATACTCGGATCTGGAAGACACGAGCCGCAGAAACCGCCACATTTCCCTCGAGCTATTCGTTCCTAAAATTAAAAATAAGGTAAAAACTTAAAGCATCTAACCTGAACCTCAAGCTTCAAATAAAAAATTGGCAAACCTGTAAATCAACTTTTGAAATTGCTTTATGTCCATTGTGTATCCACCGAACACTTCTGGATAATCTGAAAGATGTGTCCGTCAAGTCCACTGAAAACATGCCCTGTACACAACCCTCTTCTTCACTGTAGCAGTCCCCTGCAGTACCATATGGGATTGTTTTTCCTTTGATTTGTCTCGAAAATGTAAAGTCGTCAACTATAATAAGCAATAAATGTATTCAGATGCAAGGTGCAATAAAAATAAAGCTATGGGAAAATACTTACTGATAATTTGCAAGGATGTGATGTTGAGTCGAACTTTCCAAAATAACGTCCGGCCTGATCTGTCAGAGCCAATTTCAATGCAGTCACAATTGTCTCGTCTTTGTCCAAATGAAGGACACGAACTTCGCTGACGTAAGCTGTAAAAATTACATTATAAGAATGAACTTTTAAATTTTCGGAATTCTTAACACAGGCCATGAAAGTGAGGTTATATTGACACATACAGCTGCCCCATCTTAACAACCAAGTAGGCGGAGCTTAATGATCACGTGATACTGACGTCGCTCGCGCAAAAAAGTAGAACAGTGAGATCATGGACTTGAACCACTGAGGTAGGTATATCAAGCAAGTGGAAAACATTTAACGATTGCGTAATAGTTGGCGTTACGGTTAGGTCAACCTGCCCATAAAGATAAATTGGCATGTGGACATAAGGATGACAAGATAATTTAGATGGGCACAACTTGATAGTTGTAGAATACGAGCTGTAGCTATTTAAAAATCTGAATGAGGTCAGTTTCAATCTGATAGGTCGATTAGTTTGCCTAAAGACGTTGTCTAAAGAGAACAATACCACGTCATGTTGTTAGGAGTCATGCCGAGTCTAAAAATGGAGCAGCAAGTTAACATCAATTTTCTAATTTAAGTGAAAAATATTCGTTTGTTAACGGAAATCTACGGAGATGATTGCATATCACGTACTCAAGCGTTCGAGAGGCACAAAAGGTTCAGTAAGGGCAGGGAGAACGCGGATGAAGATGAACATCCGGGACGGCTGAGCACGTCGAAAACTAACAAAACCCTGGAGAAAGTCAATCAAATTGTTCGGAAGAATTGACGTCTGAGCATTCGAATGATATCAGACATAGTCAACATTGGCGAAAAAACGATAAGGCAAATTTTGCGTCAGCGTTTGAACATGTGAACGATCTGCGGGAAGATGGTCCCGAAAAACCTCACGCAGGAACAAACAGACATCCTGGAACGCATCAAAAAGCAACCAGATCTGCTGGTAAACGATTTTCCAGTATGACCCAGAAACAAAGAGACAATCAATGCACTGGAAGACTTCCACTTCGACCAACAATAAAAATCGCGATAAACCACGTCAAAACCATAGGCGGTGCTGATCATTTTCTTCGACGTCTGAGACATGATCGTAGTCGAATAGGTAACTCGGGGTCAAACGGTCAATCAGCAATACTACATCGAGATTGTGACCAAGCTAAGAGAACGAACGAGAAAGAAACGCCTGGATTTGTGGAAGAACGACTCGTAGATTCTGCATCAAGATAACGATAGACGTGGTGGCTAACCTCACGTAAAAGACAAGAAAGTAAAGCTAGATTACCCTTAAACATGCAACTCTTTAAATCTACGCAGCGACCGAGTGGTCGGAGCTTAATGCTCAGCAAACCAAGTACCTACCTTTTGTCATATATTTCAGCGAAATTTTGGCTATCTGCTTTCAAACTAATAAACTCTTCAGGTTCCGGAGTGTCCATCTTATAACAATAAACAAGTGCTGGTTTTTCATTAATCACAAGGTAATATTCTTTGTTGCTGATGGTAGCTTGTGCATGTTTAACTTCTTTGCAGCTTCTGAATAAACCTAAAGAAAAAACAATTTGCCATAAATTAGCCACAGATGCAAAAAATCTATCTCTTTACTTACATCTTTTACGGTTGCACTTTCTTTTCCGTCGTGGTTTAAGCGCTTTGGGGCAAAGGCGTTGCTTGGCCTTCCTGCCATCTCGAGTTAAACAATACAAGGACCTCATCTGGCGCCCCTTTTTACCACAAGCGTGGGAGCACTAAAAGTTTAATATGTGCTAGGCGAGATTTTTACAGGTACAAGTTGCCTTACCTGACCCCAAGGTCCAGCAGACCAAGAATAAGGGTCATTACAGTTTCGATCAATACAAGTTGATCTGCTTGAAGGTCTACTGTATACATCACAGTAGTTGTGGTGAATCATGTTGTAGGAAATCTCAGGTAGGGGTGTCGGATCTACATATCCTCCATGTAGGACTTTATGACATGAAACGTTACGGTGTTTGAAGCCTTTACCGCAGCTTTGTGAACACTAAAATAGGTTTTAAAAGTGTAAAGTAAATGATACATAAATGAGGTGTTGGATTTTACCTGTGACCATACACCTTCAACCCAGACGTAATCACAATTATTTCTTTCACAACTCCTGCTAGTTTTTGGTTTCTTTAAACGATTGCAGTATTGGTCAACAACAGTAACGTTATTTACAATGTCGAAGCATCTTGTGGATCGTGTTTTGGTACCTTTTCCACAAGATTTTGAGCACTAAATGAATGGAAAGTTTTAATAATAATGCCTAATTTAGATTTGATAGAAGTAAGCAAAGATCGTTTTAAAAAATACGTTTTTTCAGGTCAACTTACTCTTCCCCATCGTCCAAATTCCCACTTGTATTGTTTCTCGCGATTTTCTTTTACATTATAATAGTCTCTTCTATCGGTATTTAGACTGTTAGGGTTCGGTGCCGCGCCTCTAATACAATGTTCAGTATTACACTTCGTTGATCCATATGGTTTAGCATTCAAATCGCACTGTTTGTCTTCAACAATATCACCTGGAAGTACATGCAAAATCATGTAATGCAATTAAACGATCGCATTACTTTCCTACCTGTTGTACTTTGGCAGCTCACTTGCCTGTGTTGTTGGCAATGTATATCACAGCTACTCCAACCACCAAAATTCCATGTGGGACACGAATGAGTATTGCACTCGACACTATGGATGGGTTTCTCATGTCGATCACATTCGTGCTCGTTTTCTTCTCCCGACGCATTTCGACATACTACCATTCGAGATTTTGTACCAGTATCGCAGGATTTTGTACACTACATATGGAAGAAAAAGATAAGATTTAGAATGAAGTAGAGTTTGCCTTTGCAAAACAACAGAGAAGAATTGTGTTTTGTCTCACCTTACTCCATGCACCTGTAACCCATTTAAATTTCATATTTCTTATGGGTGGTGGATGAATAAGATTATCTTCAAAATCATTATTATTGATGTCATATTCTCTTTGGAATGGGGCTAGTTCCTGCAAAGTGAAAAAATGCGATAATGTATCATAAAAACTGCGAGGAGAGTAATAGCTTGTGCTTTAATTCAATAGATCTATGTAAGCTCTAGAACCCCTCTCGTATTTCTACTATTAGTTATAAAAAAAATCTAGAATTCAGATCAAGAACCCCTTTTGTATTATTATATTGGCGAAGGGAAGATCTAGAATCTCTCTTGAACTACTACTATTATAGTTTACGATTTTGCGAAACAAAAATGGAAGACCTAGAACCCCCTTGTACTACTACCAGTTACACTTAACAAGTACGCAGTTCGAGGTAAACATCGAAAAATCCAAAATTTTCTTTGATGTACTGTTAAAAGACTTACCTCACATTTATCCCTATAACAGGTTCTTGAACTGTTGGGCTTCAACATTTCATTGCAGTGCTCGTGTTCTACGACAATGGAATCAAAAGTGCGACACACAACTTCTCTTTCTTGTGTTCCTTCCCCACAAGTGACATTGCACTCTTCCCATTTACCCGTAGACCACACCACACATGGACGTTCGTTACATTCTTCCTTCAAGACTGGAAGTAGGTTGGGATCACATGCATTCTTATTGTAGCTATGACCATCGACATGGCAATAGTAAGGCCTTGTTCTGAATCCTTTTCCACATGTAACTGAACACTAAAATAAAAGAAAATGTGTTTTGTAATTAAAATATCAAAGGTAGCGCTTACTAAACTATTAACTAATACTTACCGGAGTCCAATCGTCAAATGACCAACTAGGACACTTCTGGTTGTTACAAATCTGTTCAACAACTCTTTCATCTTCGTTACATTGTGAGTTACTTATAATCTGACCATTCAAGTCCAAACATTGCGCGTTTCGCCTTTGAGTTCCTCCATCACAAGTCTTAGTACACTTTAAAATAATCCAATTAGTTTTTCTCTTTAAAATCTTAAATAACAAACCTGGGACCATTCATCATATTTCCATCGTGTTGATGCACAAGGACCTTCACATGCTTCTACTTCTGACGGTTTTGGTACAAGCAAGCAGTGTTTATCATTTACTATTCGTAGATAATTGAGGGATGTTGACTGTTGATCGTTTACGTCAACTTTTATACACTCGTATACAATGGTTCTGACTCTGTAAAGATTTTATTAGGGAAAGGAATGAAATGTAAAAGAGCGCAATTTTTTGCAAACATACCCTTTTCCACATTGAGATGAACAATGGCCGCGAGACTGCACATTCCAAGCAAACCTGCACTGAGTGTTGCAGTCTTTCTGTTGTACTAAGCTGTTCATGTCTAGATCAGAACAGTATGTGTCTGATACACGAGTGGAGGTGGTAAGTTCAACACAGTGTGGTCTCATGTATTGCTTGCCGCTGCAAAGCGAGTTGCATTTGGTCCATTGCTGGTCGTACAACTGCCAACCATACCTGCAGAAAATAATATTGTGAGAAACATGTTTTTTAAACTGAGTTTTCCATATCTATAGGTATACGTTGTAGGTTGCAGAATTAGTGCTGGCAATGACGCAGAAAGAAGAATCAATCATCATCAATACGGTAAAAAAGATATAGGAAATATTACAAGAAAAGTGAAAAATTAGAATAGGTCAATTAAGCCAAAAAGTAGAAGACAGCGGACATAATAATGCATAAATTTGTAAAAAAAGAACAGATAGAGAAAAAAGATATAGCCGGAAAGACACGCAAAAGAAGTAGACGTAATAGCGGCGTTATAAAAGCTAAAAGAGAAACATAGAAATTACATCGCAGCCCAAAGGCACACCGATTTATACCAATTTAATGAATGAAATGATTACATACCTTGACGCTTTTACATACCTTGGAGCACTATCTCTCCTTATGGTATATCTATAAGCAATATCTGGAGGCAGTTGTTTCCCCACCGAAAGAACCTCCAAAACGAGATCCTTCGTGAGCCTCCTATTTTGTGGAGTTTTGATATACTCCACAACCTCCTCAGAACCACTATAAGTTATGGTCATACCCCCAAATACAACATCTTTCAGAAAAGGGGAAATTCTGAAATTCCCGTTTAAGATGTAAGCACCGGTTTCGCCATCAACAAGAGCTAAAATTAAACAAAACCTATTATAAATTTCAAAAAACATATGTAAATTTTACATACCTAAATAATTATCATCGGCACTGGTGTTCCTATATCCTCTTTGTAAGATGTAAACATTTGAACTGCCCTTTGGAATTCGAACCACGCGTTTGTAACTACTACCACTGGAACCTGAACTGATATTGTACGTTCCCGAGATTTCCTCACATTTACTGTTGTCTCCTCCACATACACCACACTCATCTAAAACACCATACATTACAACACTAACTAAAACCTTCAAAAATGAACGTTTACCCAAAACTGCTTTAGACTCCAAACGATTGTCGCAACCTCCAGGCCTACAAATTCCATTAACACAAATATCAAAAGTATTTAATCCACACTTGGTCCCATCAACAACCTTGCTTTTCAACATGTAATAAGAAGGCGAATGTTTTAACCGACAATACAGTTTGCAGACATCATCTGGATCACCTAAAATTCAATTAAAATACTGAACTATCAAACGGTACGTCCACGTGTTGTATATACTTACTTAACCCATACTTAGGAACCCATTCAGCATTATCCTCAAGCCCAGATACTGCTTTAAATCCATTAAACTCCTCACACTGCACCTCCCTTAAAGTAAACACAAACAAAGAAACGTGTTTATATTATTAACTAATGGGTAGCATCTGAATTAATGCAGTACAATAACAAAATGATAAAAAAGCACAAATAGCAATTAAAAAAAGTATTTTACTAACCTAAAATCAGGAGCGTCAGGATCACAGGGATGGTAATTGCATGATGTGTACTTGACGCTTCGACCGGTGCAATAAACACCTCCGTTTGAAGGCGCTGGATTATTACAAGTCCTTTTCGCCATTCTAACACCACCTCCACAAGTTCTCGAACATGGTCCCCATCTAATATAGAACTTATTTTATTGTCAAGTTGGAGTTAAATGTTAAACTTACTCTTGCCATTCTCCCCATCCTCCTGGTATTGGTTGTAAGAGGTTTCGATCTTGTGCTATACATTCTCCATGATGACACCAACTGAAAATGTTCAAAACTTTAGCATAAATAAGTTCATTCAAGTTGAGTTATAAACTTACCTTAATTCTCCACATACAGTTCCATCTGCCCAAGGCATGTGTTGGGTTTTACAACCCTCCAGATCATTAGTTGCGCACCATAAGCTACCACAGATGGCCTGAAAAATCGCAAAAGTTCAAAAACGGTATTTAGATGCTAAATGTTGGAGCACAGACCATTTCGGCATAGGGACACAGTTTGTAGCCCGCTCCGAATTCCAATTCACACTGCTTGTCAACTTCGAAGGTTTCTCCAGGCAATATCTTCACAAATTTTGAAGTTATGAAGTCCATATTTGGTGTGTTGAGGAGACAAGAAGCTCTGTTGGATCTGAAATATTTAAAATAATGTAAGTAATGGGTAGGTATCTATGCAATGCAGAGTAATTTCAGTAAGATGGCTGATATATTTCATAAAAGGTTCGACGATTCAATTGTTAATGCCCGCGACGCAGTAAAATCCCCACCAGCATGCAGTTTTGCATTTTTGCACTACGAATTGTAAAGTTCAGTGTAACGGGTGAAATTTCAACAGCGGCTCAAAGTGCACGCTTCAAATTTCTCGAAGTAAAAAGACCTCCAGCCCTCTAGTTCGCGATTCCAGGCAATGAGTGCCCCGGAGGGAGTGGTCTGATACAACGAGTTAAACTTTGCGAAGGAAATCTTATGTGTCTCTCTTGATCTCTCTGCCCTACAACCAGTCTGTCTCGCTCTCTTGGCATTCTAAACAAATTACGTAAGAAAAAAAAAATAGCAAAATTCACCTTGAGGCGCGGGTAAATGTTGACAGGGAACTCTTTACCCATATCAACTGCAGAGTGTAAAAGCAAACGTAAGAAAGCATAAACATCACTTTATCTTTAGGATCGATTACATCGGTGAGAAGAAACTAATAAACGGTCTGAAGTCAAAAGCTCCTCCTAGGGCAAAGCAGCAGCTGTCGGCGAAACTCCCCAGCACCGCGAGACCCTTCAAGAGCGAAGCAACGGCTACACCAGGTGTCGACGAAACCATTCCCCAGCACCACCACGGGCTCTTTCTCCAACAAAGCAGTGCGTCGCAAAGACTACCACCAGGATATGCAAGCCCCCTCCCCCGACCCTGTCACTACACGAACCACAACCTCAAATCTTCTTTGTTATTTAAATTAATTAATTTTTGTAAAATTTGTTTTTTCATGTTTAATGTTATAATAAAAGGTTTGCGTGTTGGAAGTGCTGCAAGCAATGTTGGGTATTTTGTGTTATTACCTGGGTTCAGCAACAGATGTCTCTGCAACTGAGACCAATTATTAAACTTGTGGACATTTAAATTAAACTTGATTTTGAAAACTTAAAATAGCTTTAAATAAATGATTTTTAACAGATTAAGCCAATATATTTTATACTTAACCTCAATTGCAGAGACATCTGCTGCCGATCATAGGCAGCAACATAAAATACCAAACATCGATTACAGCGCCCACATTTAAATATAATTTTGTTTAAATACAATACATTGATATCCCTAAAGGTGTTAACAAAAGAGGAGAATTAATAACAAATTGTTAATTGTTTGCCATACAACATTGTTGCAATAAAGAAAGACACCAAAAACAAAAGAAATATTCAATTTGTAAAATATTTAAGAATGTTTGGTTCCTTCACAGCATTTCAATCAAACGTAATTAAAAACGATCTCATTCATTAAAATCCATTACACAACCAATTACAACCATAATAAAGACAACTTTTTTTTTTAAATTCGTTAAATGGCTCAGTTTTTGTGCTAACATTGTGTGATACAAACAACCTTTTGCATGGTTGTCTCTCAAAAAGGACATTTCTTAACAAAACAAGCATATTGAACATTGATTTTCTATTTAATTACACCAGAATTGTACAAATGTGGGTTAATTAACTTCCATTTAAAGACATCCCAGTTATGCGTTCTTACAAACCAGGTGTCCTGGCCAGTTTTTATGTGTGAATTTCCTCATGCATTCTCTGCATTTATTTCATTAATGGTACTGATTGAATGAATCGTTTAAGGAATTTATTGCGTAGGCACTGGGAATGTCGGTACTTATGGGATAACGATTGAGATTTGGCCTCAATTACTTACTTACCTGAAACTAGTTTTTACATAATTAGGTACAAAATGCATAATGTTATCTCTAACAGTAAGATTTAAACTGAAACTTACTCCAAAAAATCAGTCACAAAGTGTTTGGAACAGGGGCTCCATAACCAAGGTTTTGTATCGTTCTGCAAAACTTTGCTCATGATGTTGTTGGCCTTCCTACCTTCATTGAAAAAGGGGCACCTTTTGTCATCATCATGGGGCATACTATAACAAAAAAATGAAATCGTTATTCATGGGAAAAATATGAAATTTAAATCAAAGTTAAACCAAAGACACAGATTTTTGAACCTTTCCAACTAGCGGTAAACTACTCCTTAAAATAGAGTAGGAGGGGGCGTTTTAAACTAAAGAACGTGTGTTCTTAGATCAACATAAATATTAAATCTGAGTGCTCTAATCTCTACTACAGAGCCTTCATTAATTACTGTACCCACGTGACCACAAAATATAGGCAACCCAACTTACACTGTTGGCAAGCCTTTTATCCAAAAATTCCCAAGCCGTTTGTTAACTTATCAAGGCTTGCTTGTTTACAATTTTACATACATAACCTCACTTTGAGTGTTGACAGTGACACTTACAGGGAATTTTTAGTTACCACGAGTACCAATCCTGAACTGACTTCAACATCTAAATCTAAAACTCCGTAAGTCACTGCGGACCAAAGGTCGCGTGGGTATAGTAATTTACGAAGGCTCTGTATAAATATAGTAAACCAGGAAAAATCTAAATTTTGTTATATAAAACAGAATTTAACACCCTTTATATATTTTAATATACTGGAGAGGGTTATAAGTACCTACCTTAAGACATGCCCCAGTTCATGGGCAATGGTATATGATGTTGATAGCCCTTTGTCCTTTACAATAGCGCAACTTGAAGATGGAGTGCACATCGAACTGACTTCGGCCACGCCCAATGTGTTGCATAACTGAGCGGTTGAGTTCTTGCAAATGGAATCCCTAAAAAACCAATCAAATACAATTTCTATTGAACAGAACCATCAAATAGTATCCAAATTTGTATCGTTGCACTTTAATACTTTAAAATCCAAGAAGCCATAACGAATTTGATAGCAAGAAACATTAAATTCAGTTCACCCGAATTCATGACTCACCAATGTAAAACACAACAAATTACGTCTACAAAAATAAATTACACTGAAATTTTACGAGTACTCGCGATTTTTTGAGAAAACAAATACCTGCAAGACTAGATATTTGTTTTGGTTCCGGAAAAGTTTTACGTCTTCATCGTGGTTTAAATCTGTGCCAAGAAAACCCCTCGTAAATGTTATAACGGCTTTTAAAAACAAGCAAAAAATTCTCGAAACTCACCTGGTTAGAAGAAGAGCCACGTCATGTTGGTGCTCCATATTATATTGGGTTTGCCAATCACAGAATTTTCTCAGCATTTCTGGAAAAATAAATAATTTGTTGTATAGTTCGTAAACGACTCAACATCTAAGGCTATCTTGCGCTTGATCAACAATCCCGGCTATTAAAAACTTGTAATTTCAGAAATGTTTCTAACCATTGCCAGTATTGAACCGTGAACCCAAGTCTTATCAGCTACTTAAAAAAAATAGAAAAATACAATAAAAAAATGAACAAAACATTACCTTCGGAGGTCGTGCTTGTAAATTCTGTGTCCTTTAAAACCCAAATCTTTACCACCGCTATAGAAATTGGGTTACCAATAGTGGCATCTTTAAAGAGCAGAGCTACCTGAAAAGTACAAATTTTAAAAATCTTATGAAGTGCAGTGTAAATTCTTCCAAAATTTAAATTTTCGTCCATCAAAATACTTCACACTTCAAATAAAACATGCTTCGTGATCCATGAAAAACAAATAAAACTATTCTTATCGTGACTAATTAATTATAATTTATACACGGTGTTGCATACCTTTCTGCGCTCCAATAAGAATGAGTCCGGAAATGCTTCCTTACGGAGCTACAGCCTCCCGACGATCTGACCGTCTAATCACGTTTTAATTAATATATCTGCCAAAAATTGAGGTATGTGATTTAAATTTTGTAGGAATATTTCATTATTAATGATTTACATTTTCACTTATTTTCATTAAAGTCCATTCATCAAGGGCGTACATGCAGGGGGTGCTTAAAATCGTTGGGAGATAACTGGCGTACTCCCTCCCCACAGAATACGTCCCTTGTTCATAAATTTAAACAAAAACAATCAAAAATGTAAATCATCATTAGTACAATAACTACACAAAATTTCAAACAAATATTTCAATTTATAGCGGAGATATTAATTAAAGCGAGATTAGACCATCTACTATCTTCGAGCGGCTGTAACTCCGTTTTCGGAAGCGTTTCCGTACCCATATTTATCAAACATTTTTTACTGTAAATGACCTCAGGAACGTGCGCCTTCAGTTTGTACAGAAATGCATACAACGCCCAATTTTTACATAAAACAAAATTAACAATTTAAGGCTACACAAGCATATGTACAAAAACCGAAATTATACTTTTAGTAAAATTATGCCATTATTTTGCAATGTAGTACCCAATTTGGGATCTGCCCCAGTTTAAAATACAACTCTCAAGATGTACCGATAAGGATAATTGTCCTTTTGTAGAACGCTTTCTTGAATAATAGGTGCTTATTGTAAGGTAAATACCCACGTAATGCCCAATAAATATTCGAGAATGCGAGAAGGAAAGGGCATTTTCGTACCGTCATCTTGCAGATAACAACATATGTGGCTATTATGTACTGCTGAATTTACAATGCGTAATAAAAAAGAATGCTTTAAGGCATCAAGACTGTTTTATGCCAGCATTACGCTGAGATATGCATACGAGAATAAAGTAAATAACAAAAGAAACATTTTTTTATTCAAGTTGTAACGGTAAATTCGAATTAATAAACAAAATATTCACACGTTAGTCTGCAATTTAGTATTGAATATAAAATTTGATTTACTGGTTATATTTATATTAAATTTAATGCTAGATTTGATCTGTTTATTTATGGTTTCTGTTACGCCAAATTTGCGATATTTCGTATTTCACGTAATGGGCAAAATGGTGCCTATTATATAAAATAGGTGGACTAGACTTCACGAAAATGGCACAATTTTACCGATTACGTAAAATAGGCAATTATCCCGATTTTTCTGTTTCGACAACTACGCTGAAAACGTTGGAGACGCTACAACAATTCTGGACAGAACGCGAATTTACGATTATTTCATACTAATCGAAAAAATTTTGCCTGATACCTGAATTAGGCACTCAACTTGCCTATTTCATAAAATAAGGCAATAATCTTGCCTGTTCCTATTTAAGGATTACGTGAAATGTAGACAATTATCCCAATTTAAATAGACACGATTAAAAAACCTGTTCCACTTGGAGAACTAACCTAAACACTCTGGATGCGCGACAAGAGTGCTGCCTGTCCAGAACTCGTATTTAAAATATTTCATGTAATTAGTAAAATTTTGCCTAATACCTAAATTAGGCAATCATGTTGCCTATTTCATTAAAGTAGGCAATAATCCTGTCAATTTCCTGTAATAGGCAAAATTTTACGTGAAATAGGCAATTATCCCGATTTTTCTGTTTCGACAACTACCCTAAAAACACCGGAGACGCTACAACAGTGATATCTGGACAGAACGCGAATTTAGGATTATTTCATGCAATCGAAGAAATTTTGCCTGATACCTGAATTAGGCACTCATCTTGCCTAATTCATTAAATAAGGAAATAATATTGTCTATTTCTGTAATAGTCAAAATTTAAGGATTACGTGAAATATAGACAATCATCCCAATTTGAATAGACATAATTAAAAAAACTGTTCCACTTGGAAAACTAACCTAAACACTCTGGATGCGCGACAACAGTGCTGCCTGCACGGACGGTGTAATTAACATATTTCATGTAATCAGTAAAATTTTGCCTAATACTTGAATTAAGCACTCATCTTGCCTAATTCATTAAATAAGGCTATATTGCCTATTTCTGTAATAGGCAAAATTTAAGGATGACGTTAAATATAGGCAAGTATCCCAACTTGTATAGGCATGATTAAAAAAACTATTTCACTTGGAGAACTAACCTAAACATTCTGGAAGCGCGACAACAGTGCTGCCTGCACAGAACGTGCATTTAACATATTTCATGTAATCAGTAACATTTTGCTTAATACCTGAATTAGGCAATCATTTTGTCTATTTCATTAAAATAAGCCATAATCTTGCCAATTTCCTGTAATAGGCCAAGTTTTACTAGTTACGTGAAATAGGGAATTATCCCGATTTTTCTGTTTCGACAACTACCTTAAAAACGCCGGAGACGCTACAGCAACGTTGTCTGGACAGAACGCGAATTTTCGATTATTTCATGTAATCGAAAAAATTTTGCCTGATACCTGAATTAGGCATTGATCTTGCTTATTTCATTAAATAAGGCAATAGGCTTGCCTAGTCCAGGACTAGTAGTCCTGTAATCGGCAAAATGTAAGGATTACGTGAAATATAGGCAATTATCTCAATTTGTCTAGACATCGTTAAAAAACTGTTCCACTTGGAGAACTAACCTAAACACTTTGGAAGCGCCACAACAGTGCTACCTGCACAGAACGTGCATTTTTGCTTATTTTATGTAATAGGAAAAATTCTGCCTAATACCTAAATTAGCCAATCATCTTGCCTATTTCATTAAAATAGACAATAATCTTGCCAATTTCCTGTAATAGGTAAATTTTACCGATTACGTGAAGTAGGCAATTATCCCGATTTGTCTGGACATTATCTAAAAAAAAACTATCTGTCTCGACAGCTACCTTAAAAACTCTGAAGAGGCAACAACAGTGATATCTGGACACAACGCAAATTTTGGCTTAATTCAAGTAATCGCAAAAATTCTGCCTAATACCTGAAGTAGGCAATCATCTTGCCTATTTCATTAAAATACGAAATCATCTTGCCTAATTTCTGTAATGGGCAAACTTTTACCGATTACGCAAAATAGGCAATTATCCCCATTTGTCTGGACATTGGTAAAAAAACTGCCCTGTCTGGATAAATATTCTAGAAACTCTGAAGCCGCGACAGTAGTGCTGCCTGTCCAGAATGTGCATTGTTCCTTATTTCATGTAATCGGACATATTTTTCCTAATACCTGAATTAGACAATCATCTTGCCTATTTCCTGTAATAGATTAAATTTTACCGATTACGTCAAATAGGCAATTTTCCAGATTTTTCTGAACATTATTAAAAAAAACTGTTCTGTTTCGACAACTACTTAAAAGTTCTGCAGGCGCAACAACAGTGTTGTCTAGACAGAACTCGAAATCTTGCTTATTTAAAGTAAAAAAATTTCTGCCTTATACCTGAATTAGGCAATCATTTTGTATATTTCATTAAAATAGGCAACGATCCTATAATAGACAAAATTTTACCAACCGCATGAAATAGTCAATTATCCCGATTTGTCTGGATTATTCTTATGATTTAACCGAGTGATTACGGATAATATTCCACTCGCATTGCAACAGCCAATAGCAACCGTTTATTTTCAGGTTCTGGACCAATTAGACCCTGACTGCCCGCTATAATGCTTTTTTTAGGAAGCTCAGGTGTTATCGGTGCTGCATAACCATAGCAACACGTCAATGAAGTTTTTTATTTCTGCCTACGATTACTAAGGATCATATAAGTCACTATGCTGATTGCATTGATTATACACGAGCGAGCTTAGTAGCTACTTCACACTAAGAAGATTAATTTGCACTGATTGCATGCGTCATTATATTGATATACTAGTTCAAAAAAATTAGTAACGATTTTAGGTACGCACTGTTATACTGACTACGGGTGATTATACGTTGTTGTAATAGTTTACTAATCATTTCATATATCCTAGATAAAGATCAATGATTATGTGCGTAATTATATTGGTTAGAAATGATTACAGGTACCTACATGGGGTTATTAGATTATAAACGACATCACACAAAGTACGATAATCAACAAATGCATTATTAAACCGATTACATGTGATTATACGCAATATTATTAATAGACAAAGTAGTTCATTCAAAATAGGTTAATTACTTACTACATTTTCGGAAAAAGAACAAAATACGTACATGTGACATTAACGTCAAGATGTAATGAATTAAATCCTCATCAGTGTTGTGATACTGTGCCATTTTCTTGTCAGCCACAACCATCGTTTCGATGTGGTACTCTTGGTTGCCTGTCCTTCTGCGTCTTAGGGCATACTCTACAGTCTTGTCATTCCAAGGAACATCTCGCGTCGATCTCCGTCTTTCGTACATGAGTTCGGTGTAACCTTCGGTATCTGAAGTATCCAAGTAATCAAAATGGAGATCCCTTTTGGTGATTAAATGTTCTTGGTCGTCCACTATTCCGGAATCTAAGAAATCATCATAGATTATTGTTGAATTTTCTGTAAATAATAACAAAAATAATGAGAAACATTAATTTTATGCTTATGTAATCATCATGTAGATTTTGCAGTAGGCAACGTTGTAATCAAATATGCAATAAATCCGTAATCAGAGCGTAATCCTCTTGTAATAACACAAAATTCACGTGATAAATATACAGACGTTGTTAATATGTACGAATTAATCATTATGTAATCAACGTGTAATCAATATGTGCTCACTATAAATCAGTACGTAATCATTCTGTAAACAATGCGCAATTACTATTTAATTACTACAAGTGTAATCTCGTAAGCGATTTCCTTAATTTGTAAGTTTCTGGTTACAGTTCTTCCTGAGGCAATCAAAATCTGGAGGCTTTTGCCCAATAATCAATACAAAAATCTGTAATAATTCTGTTTTTTTTAGAAATCAATAAAACTTAGCGATCTTCAGAAAAATACGCAAAATTATAGTCCACAAACACAAAAACCATGAGAGATTCCAACGCTCGATCAAGACACAAACCCGATTATGTACATAAAATATTTTTGTTATTACATTCCTCCAGGTACAAGAACAAAAAAAGGGCCCAAAATTGAAATTCTTGGATACGAAAAACAACAGTCACGTTTTTAAAATTAGCTTCACGTTTTAGGACAAACAAGCCAACTAAATTACATAGAGCGCTGTTAACTAAATACGGAAATTGTAAAAATTTATGCTTATGATGTAACATCTGATCATGATCATTGTTATCAGCACTAGTTAAATTACACGTTTGGAGCTATAAGTGTCTCTAAAACACCTCTATTATAGTGCCGTAATTGCCACAAATAATACCACTGGTTATAAATCAAAATCTAAACAGGTAAGTATGAAAAGAGAAAGTCGATTCTTTTCGGGAACCATCAAGGGCATAAAATTAAGAACCATTCATTAGCTCACGCTCAAGTCACACCCACGCCTAAAACCAATAAACCTTATTATCTTACAAAGCCCTAATTTGCAATTACTGAAAGCACAATAAGCTGCAGATTTATGCTGCAGTCAGCCGACTGACGCGCTTTCCATAAAAACAATGATCCATAAAGATGAAGGATGCTAATCGGACAAAGGCATGGAACACTAAAGCACTCAATGTATGTACATATTTTTTTATTGTCTGGCTGTTTGTTAAACGAGAACCAATGTAATGCAATACAGGTGTTGGGCCGCGGGCGATTACTTATAAAACAATTCCTAAACTCGGTGCCCAGCTTCATTGAAGAAACTGATATACGTTGGGCCTATTGAGGTTTAATAACAAGATCGGGCATTATTCAAAGTAATTAGTAATGATTACGTAACTGTTAATTAAAATTGCAAGAGAAAAAGGTTAACTGTATAGCAATTACATGTGAGTACAAAGTGATCGTTCTGAAAGTTATGAGGAAAAAAGGTTAATTATATACTGATTACATGTGTGATGTGATTACACGGTGATCGCTAATTAAAATTATGTTAAAAATGTTACTTATATACTGATTACACGTGAATACACGATGATCGTTCAAAAAACAATGAGAAAAAAAGTTATTCTATACCGATTACATGTAATTACACAAAAACATGTTAGTTATATACTGATTACACGTGATTAAACGATAATCGTTTATTAGCATTATGAGAAAATAGGTTAATGCTATTCCGATTGCATGAGATTACACGGAGATTATTCATTCAAAAAACATTAATTATACACTGATTACAAGCGATTACACAATGATCGTTCGTTAAAATTATGAGAAAAAGGATTAATTATACACTGATTACACGGTGATGAATCATTAAAATTAAGACCAAAAAAATGTAAATTCTATACCGATTACATGTAATTATACGGATGTCATTCATTAAAATTACGGAAAAAAAGATTAATTATGTACTGATTACATAAGATTACACGGTAACTGTTCATTAAAATTGTAAGAAAAAAGGTTAATTATTTAACGATTACACGATGATCGTTTAATACAATTATGGTAAAGATAGTCAATTTTTTACCAATTACATGTGATTACACGGATATCATTCATTAAAATTATGAGAAAAAGGATTAATTATACACTGATTACACGGTGATGAATCATTAAAATTAAGACAAAAAAAATGTTAATTCTATACCGATTACATGTAATTATACGGATGTCATTCTTTAAAATTACGGAAAAAAAGATTAATTATGTACTGATTACATAAGATTACACGGTGACTGTTCATTAAAATTGTAAGAAAAAAGGTTAATTATTTAACGATTACACGATGATCGTTTAATACAATTATGGTAAAGATAGTCAATTTTTTACCAATTACATGTGATTACACGGATATCATTCATTAAAATTATGAGAAAAAGGATTAATTATACACTGATTACACGGTGATGAATCATTAAAATTAAGACAAAAAAAATGTTAATTCTATACCGATTACATGTAATTATACGGTTGTCATTCATTAAAATTACGGAAAAAAAGATTAATTATGTACTGATTACATAAGATTACATGGTGACTGTTCATTAAAATTGTAAGAAAAAAGGTTAATTATTTAACGATTACACGATGATCGTTTAATACAATTATGGTAAAGATAGTCAATTTTTTACCGATTACATGTGATTACACGGATATCATTCATTAAAATTATGAGAAATAAAGATTAATTATACACTGATTACACGGTGATCGTTCAATAAAATTCTTAGAAAAAAATTTGAATTATATATTGATTAAATGTGATAGCACAGTGATCGTTCATTAAAATTATGAGAAAAAAAATTTTAATTATATACAGACTACATATCGTTCATAAAAATTATGGGGAAAATAGGTTAATTATATGTAATACTGATTATACGTGATTGCACAATGGTCGTTCATTAAAATTATGGGAAAAGGGGTTAATTATACACTTATTACGCGGATATCGTTCATCAAAATTATGGGAAAAGAATTATAATCATAGATTACATCTGGTCCAAAAGCAATTGCATTGATACCTGATTACAAACGGCTTAGCGACGATTACAAACAATTAAAAATGATTACAAACCCTTCAACTTTGATTACTTACACCGCATTATTTTTAAATGTTTTAAAGGTTATAAAAACATTTATCTAGTTCAAAAATGATTGTATTGATCACTGATTATAAACGATTTGACAATGATTCACAAACGGTTCGACTTTGATTATTTATACCGCATATTTTTTTAAATGTGTTAAAATTTGTGAGATTTGCAGATTATAGACTATACCTGGTCCAAAAGCGATTGCATTGATCTCTGATTACAAACAAATTAGGGATGATTACAAACACTTTAAATGGTTCAACTCTGATTACTTGTACCGCATATTTTTTAATGATTACAAACGGTTCAACTTTAATTATCTATAATATTTTACATACAAAAGAAATAGTATTGGTTGCTCACAGCACTCTCTGCAACACACTATTCAAGTGATTACGTGATGTGTACGTAGAATGAAGATTAAATTAACTTGGTTATTTATTTCACACTGATTACGTGTCATTAAAGGCCAGCGATGATTATATAAAATTTAGTTGTTTTAAGTTTAAATTCAATTTCTTGGCATTTATGAGTTAGTTATATAAGTTGCAGCAGTGATTACATGAACTCTTCTTATTTCTAACGATTACGTATTGATTATAATTGTTAAAAAGGTATTACATACATTTAAGTTTTATTTTTGTACTATTCCATTAATTATGTAAATATTGTTCATAAATTCCATAAAAGCAGATGATGATTACATCAAATTCCAGTTCGATTACATATACTTAAAAAACCATATCTCTACATTTTCTAAATGATAAATTCAAATAAGAGACAATTACATCAATTAGAAGCAACTCGTTCACGAATAATTGAACATTTTTAAGGATTACATGCTTACTGATTACAAGACACATTTACTTCAAAATTAACACTCACTAAATCGTTCAAAATCCACACATAAAGAAACCGAAATGTACAACTACATGTTTTTCTACTTATTTTAAACTCGCAACAAATTAGCTACATAAATTACAAACAACCTACATGAAGGAATCTAAAAAAAACACGCAATCCTAGAATTTCAATTTAGTCTTTTATCACACCTAACGACAAATTTCCGAAACGTTTGCCAGAAGTTCCGAGATGTCTTCAGTTAAGTCGCGAGGTCCGGTTTTGATTTACTTCTTTTTTATGCGGCACTGGCTGGTTTGAACAGCAGATCACTTAATATGTATTTATGCATACTTCGTTTCTACAAAAGCAAGTCTTGTTTGCTCGTGTGTTTGCACGCGGAGCCCAGCAGTCTAGAGACATTTGCAACATATTTTAACCGGCTTGGACTTCTTAGCTACTTTTGACTATTAAACAATAGACAAACCATTATAGTTCACAAAATTTGTGTAATCATTAATAGAAATTGCTCTCCAAAGCATTATGTTAAACAAGCGAGAATACTACGTAATCATGTGTAATCAATATAATTTACATTCTATAATCGTTTTTTGCCAAAACGATTAGCTGATATCAAACATTCTAATTTTCCGAAAATTCTTTTATGATTATCTAAACACATTTCTTAATTACGAAATCGCTTCGCTAAAAGCTTTATGTATAAACAGCCTAAAACACTAACGTAATCACTAAAATTTCCATGCAATTTTTTAACATAAATCTTAAATTTTCACAAACTCTTTGTAATCACTAAAGGTGCTACTTAATTATACATATAAAGTAAATTTCATCCCAATACAAACTCAGCTCAGACATATCATATAATCAGCGGAAATGGTACATAATCGCATAAAAGCTTGCACATCGATAAACTCTATACGTAATCCAATTGTAGTCTGCTACAACCGCCTCGTAATCAACGACAAATTGATGTAATTTTATGTAATCAGCACATAAAGAGTATTGTGATCAATAAAATCGCTACAAATTTAATATAATAAATTGTATGTTTTCGCAAGTTTTATGTGATCTAAATGTAATCAATGTAAAAAGCTGCTTGTGATCAGCGAAACACTGCGACATAATCAGGTCTTGAGGTAACCACAAAAATCACGTTTTACATTCATAAACCGTAGGTAATCCGAACGTAATTAGAAAAAATGTGTAGTAATCAGCGAAACTAGTACATAAACGCATGAAAGCTTGTACATCGATAAACTCTACATAATCCAAATGCAGTCGGTTAAAAGAGCCGTGTTATTAACGAAAATCTATTGAAAATTTAGGTAATCAGCACAGAATGGGTATTGTAATCATTGAAATCGCTAGATAATTAATGAAATAAATTTATGTATCTCAAGTACTATGTAATCCCAATGTAATCAACCTAAAAGTGACTCGTAATCAGCGAAACACTGCATTACAATCAGTGAATTTGCGGGTTAATTACAAATATCACGTTTTACATTCATAAACCGCAGGGTTATTAGAAACAATGTGTAGTAATCAGCAAAAGTAGTACATAATCACAGGAAAACTTGCACATTGATACCCTACGTGATCCAAATGTAGTCTGCTACAAACGCTTTGTAATCAACAAAAAGTTTATGTAATCGTATGTATTTAGCGAAGAATGGGTATTGTAATCAATGAAATCACTACATATTTAATAACATAGATTTTATATTTTCTCAAGTGCTATGTAATCTTAATGTAATCAATCTAAAACTGTCTTGTAATCTGCAAGAAACTGTGTTATATTCAGTGAATTCGTGAGGTATCGCAAATATCACGTTGTACATTCATAAGCCGTATGTAATCCAAATGTAATTAGAAAAAACGTGTAGTAATCAGCGCAATTAGTACATAATCATAAAAAAATAAGTTTTACATTTTCTTAAATTCTATTTAATCTTAGTGTAATCAATCTAAAAGTGTCTTGTAATCAGCGAAAAACTGTTATAATCAGTGAAGTTGCGTGTTAATCACAAATACCACGTTTAACATTCATAAACCGTATGTAATCAAATGAAATTAGAAAAATTTGTTGTAATCAGCGAAAGTAGTACATAATCACATGAAAGCTCTCAATAAACTCTACCTAATCCAAATGCGGTTTGCTGAAAGAGCAGTGTAATCCACAAAAATTTTATGTAATCTTTAGTAATTAGCACAGAACGGGTACTGTAATCAATATAATCGCTACATATTAATTGAAATAAATGTTATATTTACGTAAGTTTATTGTAATCTTAGTGCAATCAATCTAAAAGTGTCTTGCAATGAGCGAAAACTGTGCTATAATCAGTGAAGTTGCGAGTTAATTACAAATATCAGGTTGTGCCGTATGTAATCCAGATCTAATTAGAAAAAATCTGTTGTAATCAGCGAAAGTAGTACATAATCACATGAAAGCTTACTACATTGATAAACTCTAAATAATCCAAATGCAATTTGCTAAAAGAGCCATGTAATCAACAAAACTTTTATGTAATCTTAAGTAATCAGCACAGAATGGGTATTATAATTAAAGAAATCGCTAGATATTCAATGAAATACTTTTTATATTTTCTTAAATTCTATGTAACCTCAGTGTCATCGATCTAAAAACCGTATGTAATCCAAATTCAATTAGAAAATATGTAGTAACCAATAAAAGTAGTACGTAATCACTTAAAACTTACATTGATAAACTCTTCGTAATTCAAATGTAGTCTGCTAAAAGAGCCGTGCAACCGATGAAAATTCTATATAATCTTATGTAATCAGCAGAGAACGGGTATTGTAATCAATCGCTAAATATTAATGAAATAAATTACTACTACTTAGTCACATGAAGTAAAGTTTGCAATTGCTTAAGCTTGACGTTATCTAAATTTAATCAGCATAAAAAATGTCTTGTAAACAGCGAAATTGCTATGTAATCACCTGAAGTAAATCTTGCAAGCTTGACAAAATCAATGTAATCCACATGTAATCAACCTATTGGTGTCTTGTAATAAAAAAATTGCTACATAATCACATAAAGTGAGTATTGAATTTTTGATAAACTTTATGTAATCCAACCGTAATCAGTCTAATAGTGGCTTGTAATCTTTGTGATTATATATTATAAATTTACAGAAGTTTTGCCTTCCAATAAAAATTCTACAGATAAAAAGTGTTTTTATAATTTAGCATAACCAATTAGAAAAATAAATTCTGCACAATTCTTACACAATTAATCGAAAAATAATTTAAATCGTCACTAAAAAAAGCTCACCTCTAGTTTCACATAAATCCGAATCCATTCCGCCTTGAATATCATTATCCAAAATTCCAGTTTTGTGCTCGATTTTCTTGATACGATGCACAATGCTGGTCACCGAACCATTTTGGAACTCTTCGGCTGGTTCTATGTAGTAATTCCCTTCAGAAGTGCGAATGTAACCAGTCTGAAACGAAATATTACAACAAATTAGCTCATAGAATATAAAAAATGATATCTACAAATCTTAGGCTTTTATGATTTACATATGGTAGATCTGAAAACTACCATTAATTTAAAATGTAGAAAGCAAATGTTTCAAGTAATTTGATACTTTGGAAAAAATAGTTTTGAGGTCAGGGGCGTTCGTCGACGTGAGATTAAGGAAATTCCATATGATAACGTTAAATTAAAATTGTTTAGTTGTCTTTAAAATAATTTGCCTCTTAGTGTTTTTTTTGTGTTTTATCAACACCCTCTGTGCCACAAAGGCGTAGAATAAAGGGGAGAGTATAAAATTAAAAACAAAAAGGCAATAAAGGTTCCAGATCATAACTTGAAAAATAAGAATGTTATAATTTCTAACACTATTTGTGCGATTGCTTTTCCGATTTTTGTTTAGAAGTTTGTTGGTTTGTGTAACTAAATTTTATATACTTCAGAGGCGTAGAATAAGGGTAGAAATGAAATACAAAATAAATCTCGAAAAATGCTACATGATGACGTAAAACAATGCGCAATAGTTTTTATAATTGGAGTTTTATAATTGTTGGTGGTTTTTCGGGTATCAAATTTTTTGTATAATACAGAGGCGTAGAATAAGATTTAAAAAATATTAGATAAAACAAACTGGATAACATAAAAATAAAGATACATCATAATTTACAAAAGTTATTTGGCCAATTCCTTTGTTTTCGGTATAATTTTTTTTATACTTCAGAGGCGTAGAATTGCGATGTAAGGGTGCAAAATTGATATAAGGCGAGAGAGATTAAAGTAGGCTTTCCACCTAAGAAATTAAAAAAAATTAATTCTTTGACTATACTGTATGCTTAACTAAACGAAAGGTAAAATTGCAAACTACGGAATAAAATTAACAAAATAAAAGTTGCACAATTGCAACTTGTGACGTCAACAAATTTTTTTGACGTCAAAAATTTATTTTCTAACGCGAAAAAATATACTTTGACGCTAATAAATTAAATAAGCGTTGTAAAATTTTTTGACGTCAAAAAACATTATTTGACGCCGATAAATGATTTTTTGGCGTCAAAAAATTTTAATTAGCATCAATTTATATTTTTTAACGTCAAAAATGTATTTTCTGACGTCAAAAAATATATTTTAAGGCCAATAAATGTTTGTTACATAATTTAGTCAATAACTATGTTTTGTACAGAGTGGTTAGGAAAACCCCGGCCACTTTTCTTGCGGCGGTCAAGAGATGGCGTTTTAGTGTAGAAAAATTAAATTAAAATACTGGCAACAACGCAGAATCCAAGACGTTTTGATTTAATATTGGGCGTATTTAATAACCAAAACGTCTTGGATTTTGCGTTGTCGGTATTTTAATTTAATTTTTCTTTACTGAAGCGCCATCTCTTGACCGCCGCAAGAAAAGCGCCAGGGGTTTCCTAGCCGCTTTGTATATCAAAAGTTTGTGTACCTCAGAAGCGTACAGTAGGGAATGTAACGGTGTAAAATTGATAAAGAGCAAGTGCTACCAAAGAAGGAGTTCCACATGATAAATGTAATAACAAAAATTGTTTGCTTGGAATAAAAATTCAAAAATCGCAAAATATAACCACTTTGGTCCTTCATATTGGTTTGTTTATCAAATTGTAATGTTGTGCAGTGGCGTCGGTATTATGAGGGGCCAATTTTTTCAACTGTTGTACCGCGGTAACGTAGAAATAATAAAAAAGGGCATCATAAGCATAATAAAAAATAAAATATATTTCTAAAATGTTGCTTCTTTTAACATTTGTATTGCATGCACATTTCTTTGCGTAGACCAGAAGTCTGGGCCCCAGGGGCGGAACAGTATTACAATTGCAAAATTGCAAATATCTAACAAAAAAAAATAAAATGTAACAGGATATTAAAAAAAATATATAAAAATGCACAATGTTTTATACATTTGTGCTTTTTTGGTGACTAATGTTGTTTCGTGCTAAAATTTGTCATTCTAGTGGCTATCCTAAACCACTGGCGTTGTTATATAATTTGTGTGTAATTCAGTGGCGTAGAAAAGCCTAAATTGCAAAAAAATCATGATTATTTACAAAACGCACAATTGCTTGTAATGGTATGTTGTTACATGTATCAAATGCTTGTGTACACCCAAGTATAAAATAAGAGGGCGGGGGTATTTATTATAAGTTAAAAATTCTACAAGCATGTTAAAAAATTCACAATATTATTTTATTTCAAAATTGTTTTTGAATTATTGCCATTGTTTGATGCCTTAAATTTGTGTATTCCAGTGGCGTAGAACAAAGGGAGTTCAAAATTCCCAAACAAACATAAAAATAGTACACTTTCTGGTACATACCGTAAAAAATTTAAACGGAACATTAAATTAAAAGCCTTAAAATTTAAAACCTTCCAACAAAAGCCTATAAAAACCAATTAAATAAAACGAAGAGATAATAAGCTAAGCATGCAAAGAACTCGTCTACAAAAATTAAAATTATTACGAGCTTTGCTGTCACAGCGCTGGCCTGGTTATTTTTATGGTCTTTTAATGCCTCGATTTAAATTTTATTGATTCTGACTTCCTCGTACGTTTAATTTATTTTTAACTTGAGGCACAGAAAATCGACTAGTCCGAAAAGAAATTTAAGCAAGCTATAAATCGATACGAGTCTAATCAGTCGCGATCTCTTCTGCTATCTATTTATGGGCCCGGTTATATCACATTTTAACTGTTTTTTTTTCGACGAAAGTGCAGACCCCAGACTATAAAATTGCATAATAATTTCTGCACGTGTCCGTCGCGCCTTTAACATCGCGTATTGACATCATCCCGCCGAAAATAATTCGCAAATCGCCGTTACTGAGTTCACTTCAATACTAATCTCAAGGTTGAGTGATTTTACATGCGAAACCGTGCCTCTTGCTGCCTTTAACTTGCCATTGCAAGCACGTAAGATTTCTGATATCATCCACGAGAAGAAGATTTGCACGCTTTTGGATAAGCGGAAGTTCAAGTTTGGGTTACGAGGGGCGTTTGAGAAATTTATCGACTGCCGTTGAAACAGCGACCATTAGGGCTTCGAAAATAAATCCTAGCAAGTGCTTTATGTGGTTGCATTTCATGTATTATTCGCAACTGGAGACAGATCTTGGCTGAAATATTGTGAGTTCGATCACGAAGTTCGTGCTTGCAGGGAAAGGATACGTTGGGAGTTCGATTAAATTTAGCTCGAAACGATCTGTCAACTGGTCGTAATTGTATTTACTGTTTTTGTTCAGGGAAATTTAAAATACATGCGTAATTACGAACAAAACAAGCGGTTTGTGCCCCAGTTTCACTGTTTGAGGTTATTTTGAGGCTGCTGAGGGTTTTAAATTTCTAATTTTGTAGTTAAACTGTTTGGGTAATAATTAATTTCAATTGTAGCTTGAATTACAATAAAAAATGTAATTTTAATACTGTCTTGGTTATGGCATCACACTTTTGGCTGCGCCAACTCATAGTCAAACAATACATCATGTTTATGGCTCAAAAATCTTAATGCTGGTACTAAAATCTTAGTTTTGTTACCAAAATCTTAATCACGGTACCAAAATCTTGACAACGGCACTAAAATTTTGGTCATTGTTTTGAAATCACCACTGTTAAATAAAAACCATGGTCATGGTATGAAAATTTTAATAATGGCACTAAAATCATGGTGATGGTATGAAAATCTTAATCCTGGTATTAAAATTTAAAACTTTTGGTGATGCATTAAAATCATGGTAATAAAATCTTGATAATAGCACTAATAAATAAATTAAAATCGTAGTAATGGTATCAACATCTTAATAATGGCACTAGAATCATGGTTGTGGTTTCAAAACCTTACTCCCGTACTCCCGGCACTAAACTCTTGGCCATGGTATTAAAATTATTACCTTGAATTGCAAATTGTGGTCATTGTATCACAATCTTATTAACAGCACTAAAATCATGGTCATGGTTCGAAAATTTTACGCCTAGTAATAAAAACTTAATCTTGCTACTAAAATCTTAATTGTAGTAGTAACAACTGGATAGCGGCACTAAAATCTAGGCCACTGTTATAAAATCACGATCATCTTACGAAAACTATGGCCATGGTACCAAAATCTTAATAATGGCAATTAAATCCCAATCATGCCTCAAAAATCTTAATGCTGGTACTAAACACTATCTTAATTTTGTTGCCAAAATCTTAAGCATGGTACCAAGACAGCGGCACTAACATTTTGGTCATGGTTTTGAAATCAATACTGTGACATGCAAATTATGGTTTTAATAATGACTCTAAACTCATGATCATGGTGTAAAAATCTTAATCCCGGTACTGAAATCTTAATCATGCTACCAAAATCTTAAATCGTGGCCATGGTATTATAATCATATTTATGGTACAAAAATCATGGTCATGGCACTAATCTTAATCATGGTACCACTGCTATCTAAATGATGCTACGAAAATCCCAATCATGGTACTAAATCCCGCCGATGGCACTAATGGATAATGTTATTGAAAGCATGATCTTAGCATAAAAATCGTGGTGATGGTATCAAAACCTTAATAATGGTACTGGAATCTTGGTTATGATTTCAAAATCTTAGTCCCGACACTAAAATTTTGATGGTGTCACTGGATAAAGGTATTGAAAACATGACCTTAGCATGAAAATCTTAGCCATTGTATTAAAATAATGACTATGACTTGCAAATTACGGTCATGATATAACAATAATAATAATAATAGCACTAAAATCATAGTCATGGTTCGGAAATCCTAATGATAGTACTAATATCTAAATCATGGTGCTAAAATTTTCTTGACTTAGACATAGTACTATGATCAAACGTGATGAAAATTATGGTCATGGTACCAATATTGGCATTAAAACTAAGGCCATATTGCAAAAATTTTACCTCTGGTACTATTAAAATTCAATCATGTTACCAAAATCTTGATCTAAAAAACTACTAAAATCTTGACATGGCATTAAAATATTAGTCGTGGTGTTAAAAGCATGATCACGACCTTTAAAATCTTAATCATTGTACCAAAATTATCATCACAAGACTAAATCTTGAACATGGCCTTAAAAATCTTAATTATGGTACCAAAATTGTCATCTTGACACCAATTCTTGACCATTGCCTTTAAATATTGATCATGATACCA
Organism: Ctenicera cuprea; assembly: GCA_958336395.1. Classification (NCBI taxonomy): domain Eukaryota; kingdom Metazoa; phylum Arthropoda; class Insecta; order Coleoptera; family Elateridae; genus Ctenicera; species Ctenicera cuprea. The sequence goes on from OY284493.1 coordinate 2,646,076, forward strand.
AAATTGTTATAATAAGAATAATTCTTGTTTATGGCAGTATTTAAAAACTTGATTATGGTACCAAAATTGTCATAATGAGACTAATTCTTGAGTATGACCTTAAAATCTTGAATATGGTAGGTACCAAACTTGTCATTATGACACTAATTCTCAATCAAGGCCTTAAAATCTTTATCATGGTACTAAAATTGCCATAATGAGACTAATTCTTGTTTATGGCCGTATTTAAAAACTTGATTATGGTACCAAAACTGTCATAATTAGACTAATTCTTGAGTATGGCCTTAAAATCTTGATTATGGTAGGTATCAAACTTGTCATTATGACACTAATTCTCTATCAAGGAATTAAAATCGTTATCATGGTACTAAAACTGTCATAATGAGACTAATTCTTGGCCTTGGCTTTAAAATCTTGATTATGGTACCAAAATTGTCATAACGAGGCTAGTTCCTGAGTATGGCCTTAAAATCTTGATTATGGTAGGTACCAAATTTGTCATTATGACACTAATTCTTAATTGAGGCCTTAAAATCTTTATCATGGTACTAAAACTGTCATGATGTGACTAATTCTTGACCATGGCTTTAAAACCTCGATTATGGTACCAAAATTGTCATATTGAGACTAATTCTTGCTCATGGCTTTAATATTTTGACCATGGTACCAAAATTATGTTACTGAAACTAATTCTTGATCATGGCTTTAAAATCTTGATTATGGTAGGTACCAAACTTGTCATTATGACACTAATTCTTAATTGAGGCCTTAAAATCTTTATCATGGTACTAAAACTGTCATGATGTGACTAATTCTTGACCATGGCTTTAAAACCTCGATTATGGTACCAAAATTGTCATATTGAGACTAATTCTTGCTCATGGCTTTAATATTTTGACCATGGTACCAAAATTATGTTACTGAAACTAATTCTTGATCATGGCTTTAAAATCTTGATTATGGTAGGTACCAAACTTGTCATTATGACACTAATTCTTAATTGAGGCCTTAAAATCTTTATCATGGTACTAAAACTGTCATGATGTGACTAATTCTTGACCATGGCTTTAAAACCTCGATTATGGTACCAAAATTGTCATATTGAGACTAATTCTTGCTCATGGCTTTAATATTTTGACCATGGTACCAAAATTATGTTACTGAAACTAATTCTTGATCATGGCTTTAAAATCTTGATTATGGTAGGTACCAAACTTGTCATTATGACACTAATTCTTAATTGAGGCCTTAAAATCTTTATCATGGTACTAAAACTGTCATGATGTGACCAATTCTTGACCATGGCTTTAAAACCTCGATTATGGTACCAAAATTGTCATATTGAGACTAATTCTTGATCATGGCTTTAATTTTGACCATGGTACCAAAATTTAGTTACTGAAACTAATTCTTGATCACGGCTTTAAAATCTTAATTGTAGTGCCAAGTGTGTCTTAATGAGACTAATTCCTGATCATAGCCTTAAAATCTTGATCACAGCACCAAAATTGTCATCATGACACTAATTCCTAAAGGTACCAAAATTATGTTTATGGGACTAATTCTTGATCATGGTACTAAAATTGTCATAATAAGCTAATTCTTAATCATGGCCTTAAAATCTTGATCATGGCACCAATTACTTAATAAAAACTTATGAATCTTGACCACCACAATAAAATTTTGTCAAAATACTAAAAATTGTGATCACGCTGCTAAAATCTTGATTGTGCTACTAAAATGTTGATAACGATACGAAAATGTTTCGATTTCAATCATGGTACCATAAATAAAAATGATGGTACCTAAATTTTGACAAGGTCAAAATCTTGAATAATACCAAAATTTTGGTCATAGTAGCTAAATCTTGATCCAGTTTGAAAAACATCCTTCGTCAATGAATATCACGGGTGTCTCCTTTAACGCTATCCAAATTTAGATTTTTTTTATAATAAAATGCAATTTTCGTGTTCAATTTTCTGTGTAGTCGTCCTCGTCCCGCTGTAAGTACAAATATGAAACTCGACCAGATGAAACGTGACCGCTGTGGGGCACAAAAAGAACCCCATTTCAAGTACTTCTCTTGCAACAATGGACCTTCATCTGGCAGTTTTGCATCCTGCAGCCATTAGTCGTTGTCTGTCCGTATGAGTTGCAGATGATTAATGTGAAGGTTAATTTCGATATTTAAAATTCACTTTTCGAGCCGAGATGAGAGAGAATCAGATAAGTCACGATTTGAAGCGGCCGCGTTATTTATTATCGCGAAGACCTAGACATTGGAAATAAATATTTTCGTGCCGTTTCTGAATCATGTTGAAGAGTTCACGTAATTTTAGCTTCCGTGTGGGTTTTGTTTTATGAAATCATGGATTGTGTTTGCTTTTTCAGGCTCGATAAGCTAAAGATGTTGATATTAGTCAGGAGGAGCTTTCAAAGGTCGACAACGTTTTATTCGGAAGATTTAATGTTGATTTGAATTAGGAATTACTGGACTGATTTATAAGGAAAATGCAGAAAATGTGTTAAAAACCAAAAGTTACATACCATTTTATCGTTTTCGTCAAAACGAATTTTTTTAAATTTTACCTTAATTGTGGTACCAAAATCTTGATCATGGTACTAAAATTTTAATCTTGGTACTAAACTTTTAAATAGTATGTACTACTTTAATTGTGGTACCAGAAGCTTGATGCAAGAATAAAAATCTTGGCCATGGTATTAAAAGTACGATCATTGCATGAACATTATGGTACTATCAAAATCGTAGCAATAGCACCACCATAAAATGATGAGCATGGTTTGAAAATTCCAATCTTGCTACTTAAATCCTACTCATGGTATTAAATCAAGATCGTGGCATGAAAATCATGACAATAAAATCAAATTCATGGTACTGGCACTTAAAACCTTAATCATGGTAGGAACAAAACTATCATGGTACTAAAATCTTAATATTAGCATTAAAATCATAGTCTTGTCGTAATAATGGCACTAAAATCATAGTCAATGTACAAAGCTCTCAATCCTGGTACCAAAATTTTAATCCTGCTAGCAAAAACGTATTTGTGGCACCAAGATTTGGATGATGGAGCAAAACCTTGCCGTTGGTATTAAAAGTATGATAATTGCATAAATATCATGATAATATCAAAACCTTAACTATGGCGCAACAATAAAATCATGGCCATGGTTTAGAAAATTTATCCTGGCACTGAAATCTTAATCATGGCACTAAAATCTTTAAAATCATAGCCATGGTATTAAATCATGATCATGGCGTGAAGCTCATGATAATGAAATCAAATTCTTAGTAGTGGCACTAAAATCATGGTCATGGTTTAAACATTTTAATCCTGATACTAAAATGTTGATCAAGCTACCAAAAATAATGCATGGTACTATAATCATGATCATGGTCTTAATATCTGAATATTGGCAATTAGGCCCATAGTGCAATCATCATAATCCTGATACTAGAATCCTAATCATGCTACCAAAATCTCAATCATAGTGCTACAATCTTGATGATGGCACTAAAATCTTGGACATGGCATTAAAATCATGATGATAGGCATGAAAATCGTGATCATGGTATCAGAATCAATAATGGCACTAAAATTATGATTACAGTTCCAAAATCTTGGTATTAGAATTTTAACCGTGCCACCAAAACCTCAAGTATGGTGCTAAAGGCTTGATAATAGCACTAATATCTTAAGCATGGCACGAAAATCATAGTCATGGTATCACAATTTTGTAAGCGGCAACAAGTTGGCAGTAAATCTTAATGATGGCATTAAAATCATAATCTTGGCATGCAAATCATAGTAATGCTATCATAATTTTAATAATTACACAAAAATAGTGGCCATAGTAGAAAATCTTAATCCTGATACTAAAACATCAATCATCCACCAAAACCTTAACTCCGGTACTAGAAATTGATGGTAGCATTAAATTCTTGGCCATGGCATTAAAATTATCACTATCACATGGTCATAATATCCAAACCTTAATAATAGCACTAAAACCATGATGATGGTACTAAAATTTTAATCCTGGTACTAAAATCTTAATCACGACACTTAATCTTGATCGTGACACTAAAATCTTGACCACGGAATAAAAATTATGGTGATGGTATCAAAATCTTAATATGACGCTAAAGTCATGGTCATGGTTGGCAAATCTTAATCCCAGTACTAAAATCTTGATCATGCTTTTAAACTCTTAATCATGGTACCAAAATTTTGATTATGCCACAAAAATCTTGGCCATGGTATAAAAAACATAAGCATGCCATGCTAACTATAGCCATGGAATTAAAATCACAATAATAGCACCAAAATCATCTTCATGCTTCGAACTATTTATTACTGGTACTAAAATCTTAATAAAGCTAACAACATCTTAATTTCGGTATTCAAATCTTGATGGTGCGGTGGTACTAACATGTTGACGATGGTATTAATATCATGATCATGGCATGAAACTCATGGCAATGATGTCAAGATTTTGGTGATCATATGGTATCAAAATCATAGTGGTGGCGCTAAAATCATGGTCATACTTAAAAAATCTTTTTCTCTTACCAAAACCTTCATCAAGCTACTAAAATTGTAATCAAGATACTAAAATGTTGATTATGGTACTAAAATGTTGGCAATGTTTTAAAATCATGATCATGGCATGCAAATTAGGGTCACGGTACGGTTGCAAAAATTTAATCTTGGTACTATAATCTTTGATCATGTTACCAAAATCTTAATCCTAATACTAAATCTTATTCATGAAACCAAAGTCTTTCTAATGGTACTAGCATTTTGACGATGGCACAAAAATCTTGGCCATGGTAGTAAAATATCGTTCATCTTATGTTACGAAAACCATAGTCATGATACAAAAATCTTATTAATGGTTATGGTGCGAAAATCTTAATTCTGGTACTGAACACTTAACCATTTACCAAAGTTTTAATCTTGGTACTAAAAACTTAACACCAGCACATTAAAATCTGGCCGTGATAATAAAATCATGACCCTGGCATGAAAATCATGTGGTCATAGTATCAAAAAATAATAATAGCTTAAAAATCATAGCCATAATTCAAAAATGGTATTTCAATCATACTACCAAAATCTTAATTATGGTACTAAAATCTTAATGGTGGCTCTGAAATCTTGACCATATGGGCTTGGTTATTAAAATCATTATGACATGAAAATTGTGGTCATAATATTACAATCTTAATAAGAGCACTAAAATCATGACCATGATACTATTATGGTAACATCTTAATTATGCTACCAAAATCTTATTCAAGGTATAAAATCTTGATGGTGTTTTGAAAAAAAAAGGACTACAGTGTTTTTTTTTTAATTTCTGAGCTAATAGATCTAGCCAAAGATTATTATTTTTGTTTGTTTATCGCAAATACTTCCATTTCAGTGCGACGCCCTCCATGAATTTTTGTACTCCAGCTGATGAAAATCCTCCATGAAAGCCAACAAATCCTGCTTTTTAATCAAGAATGTTTTGAATAGCAACTGCCAAAGACAGAGCGTTTCGTGGGTGTCTAGGAAGCAAAAAATAAAAGGGTGGGGAGGTTCTCTTTAAATAATGGAGCACCGTTGCTTTGGAAACCGGAAATAAATCGGTGTGAATTTAAACATCTACTCTGATTATTACAACAGCAAAATTACTTTCAGAAGTAGTTGCGGTTTTACTTTTATTTATGAATAATTCAAAATGTACTTAACAAGGTAATTGGTTTGTAAATAATAATTTTTGCCACCGATTAGTCGATTGCGCAAGAGACTCCTTGGGGCGACTGGATCGATAATTATTTGTAATGCACCTTACATAGTAATTATCAGTTTTCTCTGACATTTCGACGTGATGGAAACGTGATTTTATAAAATTATAACCATTTATCATAAAACAGTTAAAGCGTTGGCATCTTGTCGAAGTGTTGACACGCTTTTTAAAGCCGCATCTTTAATGCCCACGTTATCCGTCTTGGGGAGTAAATAATGATTACAAATTGCTAGAAATTGCTTAATCTTTCATGTGTTCGAGAAAATTATCCGACATAAACGGCAGTTTCTGGTTTTATCTCCTGCGGAATGCAATGAGCTTTAAATGGAATCTTGTGCAAGACATGGATTAAACATTTACGTAAATTTTAGTAGACGTGGTAAAGGTTGCGTGGTTGAAGATGGATATTATAAAATTGAAGAATAACAAATGTGGAAGATGTCAGCTTATAATCATAATTCAAATTTTACGCAATGCCTTATGGAACCGAAGTATTAAAGGCTTATAAAAATTATAGCGGTACCAGTAAGAACGCTCCAAATGAAGAAATATAAAATAATACATCGTAGGACGTCAAAAAAGTTTAAAAAATAAAATCGAGAAGATGAAGAAATAGTTAAGGATCGAGCATACAATTGAAGGAAAAGAAGAAGGTGGGAAAAACACAAAATGAACAATGGACATGCCAAAAAATTAAACAAAAATTTGCAGCAACAGAATATAGAATAAGAAGGAAAAGAAACACAGTAACCAAAAGAATGAAGAGTGAAAGAATCTGCCAAAACGTTCACAACGGGAGATATCGCAATTAGGCGAAAGAAAAAAAAAGAAAAACCGATGGAAGAAGTCGAAAAAGGAAAGCTAGAAATAGAAAGACAAAGAGAGCAGAAATATACGTGACTAGTGTGTGGGGATGAAGCAGAAGGGAATAATTCTGGTAAAAAGAGTTGCGAAAATGTTACCAAACCCAGGATCTGAAAAAGAAAAACAACAACCAACCAATACGTGGTTAAAAAAACAGAATATGGCGACATAGAATGTGCGGAGAAGAATATATTATAAATAGTTGAAGTAACAGAAGATGTAATAAACGGAGCAAAATAATATACGAACAGAAATCTGTTAGAACATTATTCTAGTCTGAACAAACTATGGAAGTAAAGAAAAGAAGGGGAGAAAAAAGAGATGCGGGAGAATGGGGAAGAGTAGTCAGATAAGAACGAAAAGGAGAAAAGGTGGGTAGAAGTAGGAAAAGAAAAATACCAAAGAGGAGAAGCAAAAGAAGACATTACAAAAGCAGAAGAAGAAGATAATAAATAGGCAAAAACGAATAAGGGGAATAGGCAGAAAGCTGTTAAGAGGATTAAAAAAAAAGAATGGAGAAAGATTAATTCGGTAAGAAGGAAAAGGAGAAAAGAGTGGAAACGAGAAATAAGGAAAAGAAACGAAGGAAAAAGGTGAAAAGAACGAGGGAACTAAAGAAGGAGAAGGGTGTAAAGAAAGAAGAAGACAAAGTAGATGCAAGCAGAAAAACACGTGACAGAAGTAGGAAATGAAAAAGACCGAAGAGGAGAAGCAAAAGAAGTACAAAAGCAGAAGAAGAAATAAAAATGCAAAAACGAAAAAGGAAAACAGGCAGAAAGCTGTTAGAAGATTAATCGTGTTTGAACGAGCAACGGAAGCAAAAGCAATAGAGAGAGAAACAAGGCCATGCAGAAGACTAAGAAGGGGTAATACGGTAAGAATGAAAAGGAGAAAAGGGTGGAAACGAGAAACAAGAAACAAAAGAAGGAAAAGGTGAATAGAAAAAGCACTAAAGAGGAGAATGAAAAAGAAGGTAAAGAACAGGTAAAAAAAAAAGGAAACAAGGTAGACGCAAGCAAAACAAAAAGTGGCAAAAGTAGGAAAAGAAGAAGGGCAAAGTGGAGAAGAAAAAGAAGAAGTTACAAAAGTAAAAGAAGTTAAAAATGAAAATGCAAAAACCAAGAAGGGAAACAGGTAGAAAGCTGTTAGAAGATTAATCGAGTTTGAACGAGCAACGGAAGCAAAAGAAACAAAGGGAGAAACAGGTCATGCAAAATACTAAGAAGGGGTAATCCGGTAATAATAAAAAAGAGAAAAGGGTGGAAGCAGGAGAATAGGTAAAACAAGGAAAAAGAGACAAGGGTGATGTAAGCAAAACAAAAAGTGGCAAAAGTAGGAAAAGAAGAAGGGCTAAGTGGAAAAGAAAAAGAAGAAGTTACAAAAGTAAAAGAAGAAAAAAATGAAAATGCAAAAACGAAGAACGCAACGGAAGCAAAAAAAAAAGGAGAAAAAGGTCATGCAGAAGACTAAGAAGGGGTGATCCGGTAAGAATGAAAAGGAGAAAAGGGTGGAAACGAGAATTAAGAAAAAAAAGAAGGAAAAAATGAATAGAAAAAGCACTAAAGAAGGAGAAGGGTGAAAAAGAAGGAAGACAATAGGTAAAACAAGGAAAAGAAGACAAGGTAGACGCAAGCAAAACAAAAAGTGGCAAAAGTAGGAAAAGAAGAAAGACGAAGTGGAGAAGAAAAAGAAGAAGTTACAAAAGTAAAAGAAGGAAAAAATGAAAATGCAAAAACGAAGAAGGGAAACAGGCAGAAAGCTATGAGAAAATTAATAGAGTTTGACCGAACAACGGAAGCAAAAAAAACGAGAAAGAAAAAAGGCGATGCAAAAGAATGGGGAAGAGTAATCCGGCAAGAAGGCAAAGGAAAAAAAGTGGAAACGAGAAATAAGAAACAAGTGAAAAGAAAAAAAGACTAAAGAAGGAGAATGGTGAAAAGGAAGAAGGAGAAGGGGTAAAAAGGAAGAAGGGGTAAAAAAGAAGAAGGCGACAAGGTAGACGCAGGCAGGGAAAAAGCGTGGCAAAAGTAGGAGAAGAAGAAGACCGAATAGGATAAGAAAAAGAAAAAGAAACAGAAGCAAAAAAAGAAACAAGCGGAAGAAGATGAACGAAAAAGCAAAAACGAAGGAGAAGAACAGGCAGAAGAATAGTAAAGAGAAATACGAAAAAAAGAAAATAAAGACAAAGGCGGGGGGGGGGGTGCAGTGAAAGTAACAAAGAAAACATGTTGTAAGATTAAGAAAATAGAAGAAGAAAGAAAAAATAAAGACAAGAGGAATAAACAACAAAAAATACAACAAAAAGAAGAAAGAGCAGAAGAAAATGGCGAAGCACTGAATCTTGCCATACTTTAGGTATTGTTACTTAACATATATCCAAAAATTATATAAGTATAGCACCTATTTTAATGACTTTCACTGCTTAATTGCCTGCCTATTTAACATTTTTTTAGCGCCTAAAATGCGAACTCCGATCATAAATGAGGAGAAACTTTTGAAAAACGCTTGGCCGATCTAATTGTACTCGTAAATGAAGCTTGGCATTTAGGCGACTTGTTGGTTGACCGCATGGCCACGGTAATGTTAAAATCGTATAATCAATCGAATGATTTTTGTAACCTCTCGAGATATTTCAATAATCGAATGGTTAGATTGTTTTCATTTTATGAAAAAAAAAGACACAAACAACATATCTAAATTCTTCTTTCGGTACAGACCAATCGATACATTTTTGTTGTACTCCAAATCGATCTAGTAGCTTTTGAGATAATGATCGCACACACGAACCGATACTTTAAAAACCACTTTTACGGGTTCCCTGACGTCAACAACGTGCATTTCCGTGAAAATTTAAAAATCGATTGTTTTCGCGATTACAATACCTCCCCGGTATGAAATCATTATAAAATTTTCTCTAGATTTAAAAATGTTCTTGCCGTGTTTAATTAAAAGAACAAAAAAGCCGCTAAAGTATAATTTTGCGCTGCCAACCGTATACTTACAACTTTTATTTATTAATAAACGTTTAACGTTCGCTAATTATAGGTTGACGCGATTTCAGGTCAAGAATTATCGCACGTTTCGAGCAGTTGTTGCACTCGTCATAAATTTTACATCGAAGCGTCAAAAAAAACCGGCAGCTATTTTTTTAAAACCGTCTTTTTATGACGAATGTCCCCAGCTTTCGATACAGCAACGCATTATGTAATTTATGCTCGTTTCTCCACCGTTAAATCCAACCATTATATCCATTTAATGGTTGTACACTGTCGACTGTCTGTCTACTTTTATTGTTATATGAACGTAAACTGCGTTTGTTTATGACGATGCGTCTTTATTGTCTTTTCCAGACGAATTATTCGAATTTTTTGTGCTTTAGCATGCCGTGGCCTTCGGCCACGATCGATGTCATGGCCATCTGGTCCTTACAAATCTAACACAATCTTCCGGTTTGTTGATTGAAGCTCCGGTCTGTGACTAAGCACACGGCACGTGTCAAAATCGTTAAGCCCTTCCGAATATAAATTTTTAACCGGACAAAGGGAAGAGGTGTGGATCATGCTTGGATTTTAATGAATATTTGATGCCTGGACCGGTTGTGGTCTAATCATAATTGATTATCGGATACAGATTGTTTATTATACGGGGGACGTACGGGTATTAAACGAACACGATTTATTATAAAAAAAATAATTTTGAGGTCGCCACCTACGCAAATGAGTTAGTAATGCCAATGTCGAAGGTTTTCGGCCGTTGACGCGACTTGGCTTACGTTATCCAAGCTAAATTGGTCGCTACTGTTAATGTATAATGATGGGTCATTGTGCAAAATTTTTATTATTAGTTTTGTCGCGTCTTGCGGTTCAAGAGCGGATAAGTCGCGATTCTGACACGCGTAATTTGCACAAAACTACATTACCTTTTTGTTTCGTTTGTAATTAAAAGTTGATTAATATTTTTTTTTCTGTCTTGCAGTCGGTTATTAAGAGATGCCCTTTTCGCTGGTAATTTCCAATGTTTTAATTAACCTTGAGCGTTATGATATTTTTTTATTAATGTCATAAATGTCAGATATATAAAAACAAAAAAAAACTAAAAAGTTCACTAAACTTTATAACAACTTGTTCATTACGGGGGCGAGGTAAACAAATTAAAATAAATTTTCCAACAATTTGTTCTATGTGGAGATGAGGTAAAAAACTTTTCTATACTTGCAAAACTTTACTTTTTCCATGTTCAAAAGTATTTACACACAACGTTGTAGGCTCACAGCAGGGGCGGTACAAAATAGCATACCCATGTTGATATTACTCCGCAAAAAACAAATGCAACACGACGTATAGATACCGGTCGTGCAATGAAAAACACATAATATGAGGTGCGGTCACAAACAGCTACCCCATATCCACCACCTCACTGCTTGCGGCTGCTTCAGCGTAATGTTCGGTTCGCATTGCGTAAAACCGCCCGCTCGGTTATCGCGAGCTGCGTATGGACTTATCTTATTATACCCAACAGTTTTTTTATGAGAATAAAAATCAGTCTTTTTAGTTTTTGGAAAAACAATCCTTGGGAACAAAGAAAACTAAAAAAAGGAAGCATTGATTTGTCCGTCCCCATTTGAGTGGGAAGGGGAAATTATGCTGCACCTAAAAATTTGGTTGCAAAACTTATTCTACTACAACTTTTTTTTTAGTTGAAACAGAATTTTTTTAACGTCCCCCGTTTATTAAAAGAGCCTAAATTTTCAAAAACTCATAGAAAGCACCACAAAAAAAATAAAGATTGGAACACGAATCAAATTGAAGCACATTCTCAATTCTGTCGAATAAAAAAAATCGTGATGCTAGTTTTTGAGAATTTTTTTGACTTCCCAGTAGTTCCAAAAGTTTATCACATTGTGTACCCTTAGGGCGTTTCCAATATAAAATTTCATCTCGATCTGATAACTGGTATTTGAGCAAATAGACGTTAAAAGCCAAATTTTCAAAAATTTATAGAAGGCGTCACAGAAAACTAGCAGACTGGAACACGAACCGAATTGTAGCTTATTTCCAGCTCTACAAACTTACCAAATTTGTTCACGGTGTGTTAACTCGTTTCTGAGTAATAAGGCATTAAAGTGGCAATTTTCAAAAAATCGTAGTGGCCGCCATTTAAAGGCTATAACGTTCCGGAAAAAACATTGTATTTACTTTCGTGCTTTCTCTTAGATTCCGGTTTCAAGTTTAAAATACTCGCAGTCAGGAAAAAATGCTACTAAAAAAGATGTTTAACTTATTGTAATTGTAACTGTAAGTGTAAATGTAAGTGTAAGTGTAAGTAACAATATAGGGGTAAGTTTAAGTGTAAGTGTAAGTGCAAGTGTAAGTGTAAGCGTAAGTGTCAGTGTAAGGGTAAGTTTAAGTTTAACTGTAAGTGTAAGTGTCAGTGTAAGTGCAAGTGTCAGTGTAAGTGCAAGTGCAAGTGTCAGTGTAAGTGTAAGTGTAAATGTAAGTGTAAGTGTAAGTGTAAGTGTAAGTGTAAGTGTAAGTGTAAGTAACAATATGGGGGTAAGTGTAAGTGTAACTGTAAGTGCAAGTGTAAGTGTAAGTGTAAGTGTAAGCGTAAGTGTCAGTGTCAGTGTAAGGGTAAGTTTAAGTTTAAGTTTAAGTTTTAAGTTTAAGTGTAAGTGTAAGTGTAAGTGTAAGTGCAAGTGTCAGTGTAAGTGTAAGTGTAAGTAACAATATGAGGGTAAGTTTAAGTGCAAGTGCAAGTGTAAGTGTAAGTGTCAGTGTCAGTGTAAGGGTAAGTTTAAGTTTAAGTTTAAGTGTAAGTGCAAGTGTCAGTGTAAGTGTAAATGTAAGTGTAAGTGTAAGTAACAATATAGGGGTAAGTTTAAGTGTAAGTGTAAGTTTAAGTGTAAGTGTAAGTGTAAGTGTAAGTGTAAGTGTAAGTGTAAGTGTAAGCGAAAGTGTCAGTGTAAGGGTAAGTTTAAGTTTAAGTTTAGGTTTAAGTTTAAGTTTAAGTTTAAGTTTAAGTTTAAGTTTAAGTTTAAGTTTAAGTTTAGGTTTAAGTTTAAGTTTAAGTTTAAGTGTAAGTGTAAGTGTAAGTGTAAGTGCAAGTGTCAGTGTAAGTGTAAGTGTAAATGTAAGTGTAAATGTAAGTGTAAGTGTAAGTGTAAGTAAAAATATAAGGGTAAGTTTAAGTGTAAGTGTAAGTGCAAGTGTAAGTGTAAGCGTAAGTGTAAGTGTAAGTAAAAATATAAGAGTAAGTTGAAGTGTAAGTGTTAGTGGAAGTGTCAGTGTAAACGAAGGTATGACTGTAAGTGTAATTGTAAGTATAGCTGTAACTGTATTTGTAATTATAACTTTGAAAGCTTATTTTCCGATGATTTCTTAATAAATCTCACATTCCAAATCTTAGTGCAATGGAATCATCCGTTCCTGAGTTATGAGACGCAATACATTTGCTAGTTATTAGTTAATAAAGGTGAAAGTACAAAAATCTTAAAACTTTGAAACAATTTGTTCAATATGGAAGTAAGGTTCAAAAATCTTAGCGAAATGCGATATACTTTTTAATAAAATACATAAAAATGCACCAAACCGCAGCGACCAACCACAGGAAACAGAACTTTTCAGCATCTTAATCGAAACGAAAACCGAAATAATACTTTTCCTAACCGTAATCGAAATCCGTAACCGTATTTTCGTAATTTGCAGGTAGTTTCTTGTTGTGGTAAACGCCAAACCTACGTTTATTGCAGAAAATAACTTAAGTGCTTATCCCTTTGGGTTGGGCGTGTTAGCCCATTTGGTTGGCCAATAGGTTTGTAGCCAAAACAGTAATAATATTTATTAATGCTGTGCAATAATGCAAATTCGAACTGCATGGTTATTACAGAGTAGGCTAAAATGTTGTTTAGACTGTTAACTTGTGTGGAGTGACTGTGTCAGAATCAGCGACAGTAACGTGTGCTAATTTGAGTTAGTCCAAATGGGAAAAAACCATGAGGCGAGCCTATAACCTACAAAAAAATTGTAGCAGAAATGATTTTTCAATAAATGTGCGCTTGAAATCCAAGAAAACGTACATAAATGATGCTCGTGTTAACATGCGCAGTGATGAATGTGGCGTCATCGGTCTAAAATGTTCTAGTGTTGAATTTTCCCATAAGTGATGTAATTCGAACTGCATGGTTATTACAGAGTAGGCTAAAGTGTTCTGTATAATGTTAATTTGTGTGGAGTGACTGTGTCAGAATCAGCGACAGTAACGTGTGCTAATTTGAGTTAGGGCAAATGGGAAAATGCAGTGAGGGGAGTCTATAACCTATAAAAATTGTAGCAGAAGTGATTTTTAAACAAATGTGCGCTTGAAAATCGAATAAAACATACATAAATAGTGCTCGTGTTAACATGCGCAGTGATGAATGTGGCGTCATCGGTCTAAAATGTTATAAAGTTGAATTTTCCCATTAGTGATGTACTTCGATTAATATGTAGACAGTCAAATGCTACTGGTTATTCTTTCTGCAATGTTTTTAATCAAATTGCCGTCCCTGGAACGAAGTGGCTTAGTGGTAAGCGCGCGGGCTACCAATGCAGCAGATACGGGTTCGATCCCCGGCCCGGTCGTTCGCCCTCGCAAGGCAACAGGAAACCAGCGAGGTGAATTTTTCCCCAGGAAAACCGCTCTGGAGAAGAGGTGCATGCACTTCCTGTGGTTCGGACCCCACGTTAAACTGTAGGTCCCCTATGTCTGTCTGTGCAGAATATCTATCGCCGCGCACCAAACACACCCTGAATAGGGTATGGCACTATAAGAAGAACAACATTCTTTTATTTACGTGTCCTATGCGCCCCCCTTCCCATTACTCTATGTTATTTTCTTTCTGTGTACGTCCCTGCATTAAAATACTGCCTTAACTTGTTCAAAACGGAAATGAGTTAGAATACTTTTGTAACATGCTCAAAACGGAGGTGTGGTTTAAAAATTGTTTATAATTGAATTTAAGCGTTTTGCTTAGACTTTACCATACTTCAAAAATTTTTAATTTTGTAAACTCAAACTTGTAATTTTAACAGCTTTTAATGTTCCAAAAATACTTTTGATATTACAATATTCTAGAGGGCTATTGCTATAGCAAATTTTAAGCTGAACTGCGAGTGCATTTTTAAGTAAACAGGCATTACAGTAATAATTTTCAAAAATCGTAAGGATCGCCATTTTGAAAAAAACATTCTACTTGTCTTAATGGGTTCCACTATGCAGGCTCACCGCTTCATAATTACAAAATTCAATTTTAAAAATACAAAGCTATCATAATTATTTATCTCCAGAAGACGCTTCTTAAAATTGAGGTTGAACTTCACTAGGTAAGTTCGTTCAATGTTTTAATTGGTCCCGCCAAATTTCAAATTTCAACAAAAGCGGAGCAGCGGTTCCAAAGATATAAAAGAATTTGCTTTACAAGCTAACTCGACAGTTGTTTTTGCCTTTCTTTATATAAATTTACTGTCATTTCCATTGTTTAAAGGTTTATAACCCAACATAGTATTGAAAGCTCGTTCCAAGACAACTACCGAAAGATTTGTATCTTCCCAAATGGTTTCTAGTCTATCCCGCCATTAAAATCTCTGATTTTATCCCAAGAATTTAAAAAATCTCATCTTCCTTCAAGCTTATCTGCTTGTAACTAACAAAACCAATCAAAATCCCATTAACTTGCAGCCTCCCAGCTCTGTTTGCCCAAGAAATTATTTCCAGAACAAAAAATTAACTTTACGCACGCTGACGCCTTGTTTACCTTTCAGCTTGATATACGCAATAATTTTCTCGTTATTCCCGAGAATACATTATCCTCATTAGCATGGTCTTACGCAACGACCTTAAAATTACTATAATCTTCTTACTGGTTAGTCAATTATTGAAAATTTCTTCATTACCTAATCCTACTATACGTCAATTTTTTTCTCCTATTTATCTTCCTGCGCTTATGCAACTTTATGATGTAGGTGTTGCGAATGGAGGTAATTTATTGGAAAGCTGATTTGCTGTATTTGGGAAATATGAATTTGTGTGGGAAGAAATGTTGGTAATTTTATGTATTTTTTGGATTATTATTAATGGAGGTGATGAAAGAGTTGATTAAAGCCATTTTTCAATCAAGATAGCAAGAAATTAGTGAAGAAATTAATATTTAATATTTTATTAACATTATGGAACGCCATCTTGACATTCCACTTTTAAATAAAATTTTGCTTGCTTGGGACTTTCTCATACGTCGAACAAATAATTGAAAACATTAAAAATTGTATCACAGACTATAGCATTAGAAAAATTCTAGTTTGTACCCCTTATCTATTTCTAATAACTAACAAAATTGAAATAAAAAACCTGTGGATGGTTTTCGAGAAATAATTTTTTTTAAATTTTTAAATTATTTTAAAAATAAACTGCTAAATTAAAATCAATAAAAAATTGCGTTACAGGCATTAGAAAAATTCAGTTTGTAGCCCTTTTATGCTTCTAATGACTGCCCAAAATTTTAAAAATCTTGATTACATTTTTGGAGAAATCATTTTTTAAACCTAAAAATTTTTCAAAAAAAAAACATCAGAACTTAGAAAAAATTCAAAATGGCAGCACAGGCCAACTATAGCATTAAAAAAATTCTGATTTGTAACCCTTATCTATTTCTAATAAGCAACAAAATTTAAAGAAAATCCTGTAGACGGTTTTCGAGAAATAATTTTTTTAATTTTGAATGGTATTTCAAAAATAACAGCAAATTTATAACTAATGGAAATTGCGTCGGAGTCCAACTATAACATTAGAAACAATTTAGTTTGTAGCCCTCTTCTGCTTCTAATAACTGCACAAAATTTTAAAAATCTTGATTACATTTTTGGAGAAATCATTTTCTTAAACCTAAAAATTTTTCAAAAAAAAACCATCAGAACTTTGAAAAAATTACAAATGGCGTCACAGGCCAACTATAGCATTACAAAATTCTAGTTTGTAGCCCTTATCTGTTTCTAATAACTAACAAAATTTACAGAAAATCCTGTGGACGGTTTTCGAGAAATGATTTTTTTAATTTTGAAAATATTTCAAAAATAACAGCAAAATTATAACTAATAGAAATTGCGTCGCAGTCCAACTATAACATTAGAAAAATTCAGTTTGTAGCCCTTTTATGCTTCTAATAACTGCAAAAAAATTTAAAAATCTTGAGAACATTTTTGTAGAAATAATTGTTTTAAATCCTAAAATTTTTTAAAGAAAAACGTCAGAATTACAAATGGCGTCATAGGCTAACTATAGCATTGGAAAATTTTCAGTTTGTAGCCCTTATCTGTTTTTAATAACTAACAAAATTTAAAGAAATTCCTGTGGATGGTTTTCGAGAAATGATTTTTTGAATTTTGAAAAATATTTCAAAAAACCAGTAAAATTAAAACTAATAGAAGTTGCGTCGCAGTCCAACTACAGCATTGGAAAAAAATCAGTTTGTAGCCCTTATATGCTTCTAATAACACACAAAATTTAAAAAATTTTGCTACCAATTTTGTAGAAATAATTTTTTTAAATCTAAAAAATATTTCAAAAAAAAAACACCAGAACTTGGCGTCACAGGCCAACTATAGCATTAGAAAAATTACAGTTTCCAGCCCTTATTTCTAATAACTAACACAATTTAATAAAAATCCTGTTAACGATTTTCGAGAAATAATTTTTTTTATTTTGAAAATAAAAACAAACAGCAGAAGTAAAATTAATAGAAATGGCGTCACAGGCCAACTATAGCATTAGAAAAATATCAGTTGGTAGCCCTTACCTATTTCTAAAAACTAACAAAATTTAAAAAAATCCTGTGGATGGTTTTCGAGAAACGATTTTTTGAAATTTGAAAAATATTTCAAAAAAAACCAAAATTAAAATTAAAAGAAATGGCGTCGAAGAACAACTATACCATTGGAATTTGGAGCAAATTCAGTTAGTAGCCCTTACCTGCTTCTAATAACTGCACAAAATTAAAAGAAAATCTTGTAAATCGTTTTGTAGAAATAATTTTTTCAAATCTAAAAAATATTTCAAAAAAAAACACCAGAACTTGGCGTCACAGGCCAACTATAGCATTAGAAAAATTACAGTTTCCAGCCCTTATTTCTAATAACTAACACAATTTAATAAAAAATCCTGTTAACGATTTTCGAGAAATAATTTTTTGAAAAATTCAAAAAAAGCGAATTACAATTAATAAAAATAGCGTAACAAGCCAACTAAAGCATTAGAAAGCCCTTACCTATTTCTAAGAACTAACAAAATTTAAAAAAAATCCTGTGGGCGGTTTTAGAGAAATGATTTTTTGAATTTTGAAAAATATTTCAAAAAACCAGTAAAATTAAAACTATTTAATAGAAGTTGCGTCGCAGTCCAACTACAGCATTGGAAAAAAATCAGTTTGTAGCCCTTATATGCTTCTAATAACACACAAAATTTTAAAAATCTTGCTAACAGTTTTGTAGAAATAATTTTTTCAAATCTAAAAAATATTTCAAAAAAAAAAACACCAGAACTTGGCATCACAGGCTATAGCATTAGAAAAATAACAGTTTCCAGCTTTCTATTTCTAATAACTAACACAATTTAATAAAAATCCTGTTTCTTGAAAAATTAAAAAAAAAAGCAAATTAAAATTAATAAAAATAGCGTCACAAGCCAACTAAAGCATTAGAAAGCCCTTAATTATTTCTAAGAACTAACAAAATTTAAAAAAATCCTGTGGACGGTTTTCGAGAAATGATTTTTTGAAAAATATTTCAAAAAACAGCAAAATTAAAGTTAAAAGAAATGGCGTCGAAGGACAACTATACCATTGGAACAAATTCAGTTGAGAGCCATTATTAGCTTCTAATAACTGCACAAAATTAAAAGAAAATCTTGAGAACTGCTTTGGAGAAATAATTTTTGAAAATTTGAAAAAATTTCAAAAAACAGCACAATTTAGAAAAAAATATAAATGGCGTCACAGGCCAACTATGGCATTGAAAAAATTTCTGTTTGTAGCCCTTATCCGTTTCTAATAATTAAAATAATTTAATGAAAATCCTGGTAATGATTTACGAGAAATAATTTTTTGAAATTAAACAAAACAGCAAAATTAAAAAAATTAATAGAAATGGCGTCACAGGCCAACTATAGCATTAGAAAAAATTAGTTTGTAGCCCTTAGCTACTTCTACGAACTAACACAATTTAAAAAAAAACTGTGGATGGTTTTCGAGAAATTATTTTTTGAAATTTGAAAATTATTTAAAAAGAACTGCAAAATTAAAACTAAAATAAATGGCGTCGAAAGACAACTATACCTATCAAACAAATTCGGTTGGTAACCCTTAACTGCTTCTAACAACAGCACAAAATTACAAGAAAATCAAGTTTTGGAGAAATAATTTTTGAAAATCTGAATAAAGTTCAAAAAAACAGCACTATTTAGAAAAAAATACAAATGGCGTCACAGGCCAACTAGAGCTATGGATAAATTTCGATTTGTAGCCCTTATCTGTTTCTAATAAGTGACAAAATTTAAAGAAAATCCTGTTGATGGTTTTCGAGAAATAATTTTTTGAAATTTGAAAATTATTTCGAAAATATCAAAAATTATAAAAAAGTAATCATAAACGACGTCACAACTGGGGCATTGCAAAAAAATTCGATTTGTAGCCCTTGTCCACCTCTAATAACAAAAAAATTTAAAGAAAATCGTACTAACAGTTTTCAAGAAATAATTTTTTGTAATTTTAAAATTAGTGTAAAATACCACAGAATTAAAAAAAAATTATAAATGGCGTACCAAATCAACTAGAGCAATAAGAAAAACTTAGGCTGTAGCCCTTACCTATTTCTACCAATCATTCATTTAAAAAAAAAAGTTGCATCGTTTTTGATTAATAACTTTTTGGAAAACTGAACATTTTTTTCATTTCTACAGATTTAAAAAAAAACATAGACAGCAGCATTTTTTAACTAGAAAATAATAAACTTTGTTTGTAGCTCTTAATATTATACCCATATTAACTTGAAAAAATAAATAAAAGCTGTTAGGGGGCTTCATACAATTTTTATTTCAATATTCCCACTCCTGATTTGCCAATTAACGAAATATCAGTCATTGCATTTATGGATTAAGCTTCTACATTCTTACCATAAAAATCAATTGAAAAAGCAATCCTATCCCTGATTTATTAATTTGACAATAATATCCATCATATATTTAAAAACAAAGCTCAAATTTAGATACATTAAAAACTTCAATTTAAAAAAAATCCCACTTATGGTTTGTTGTTCACAAAAACCTCACCATGACGTTAAAAAAACCTCAAACTTATTTCGCATTTCCGTTGAAAACAATTCAATCAAGGGAATCCCACTCCTGATTCGTGAAAAAATTAGCCGCTGTGGTCGCAAAACGGCCCGAATTAATAGGTGTGCCGCTTCCGGGCTTCATTCGCGAAAATAATTACCGCCCGGGACGTGAAGCAGGTCCTGCGACAAAATGAATTATATTTCCTTTTTTTTTCCGGACAATTAATCAACATCCACGCTTCTGTTGCACAGTAGGTGAGAACTTTGAGTTATGGCTGTATATTTTATGAGATGTAAACGGGGGTCTCGAGTGCGGGTGTCTATAAAAGAACTGTTTGTTTTTTCACTGCACGTGCTGGCAAAAGATGACGATGTTATTGGTTTCGTGTTTAGTCTGTTTTCTTCATGAAGGTTCACACTAAGATCGAATATGCTAATATACAAAGTCTCAAATTAGTTTATGGAACGATCTTAGGTTTATTTTTCTTATTTAACATTAAATTTAAAAAGTGCAAGGTTAAGGAAAGTAGGGCAGGTGCACCATCTTGTTGATAATTTTCTTAAACAACATGTTTTTTTAATTTTACAGCAGTTGCGGACGTATTGTAATCGTGACAAAAATAGATTCCGAGATTCAGACGGATTTACATTTTTATGGACCTCATCGAACCCAAAATTTGATTCTTTTAAACCAGAAATAACAGATTTGTCATAAAAGAAATCAGAAGTGGGATTCTGGTTTTCGTACTAGAGTAGGTTTTCTTAGCTAATATTTTAATTTTTATAGCAGTTGCGGAAGTATTGTAATCGTGACAAAAATAGATTCTTAGATTCAGACGGATTTACATGTTTATGGACCTCATGGAACCCAAAATTTGATTTTCTTTTACCAGAAACAATAACAGATTTGTCATAAATCAAATCAGGAGTGGAACTCTGACTTTTTCGTGACAAAAGTGATAGTTTTCAAAAATAATCCGCTTTTCATGAAAACAATTCAGGTGTGGGATATCCTTGATCAAACCTTTCGTTAAACTGTCTTTCATAAAGTGGTCGCGTTGAAAGGTAAAAGCAAAGCTTGTGGTACCTTTTGTTTGGTTAGTTTACGTCTGCGGTAAGACATTAAAAGTAAGTGAATGCCCCCAACGTCTAGAAAGCCATTAAGTTTTAACGACTATAACAATATGTCACCGATGTGTCAAAGATAGACGTCCTTCATCGATATCTTTGATGAGCAACCGTTTATTTTTAGGTAGCAGGTTCGATACACCGTGATTTGTAATTTTTTTTTACTTCACATACGGGGGATGTACCGAAAAAGAACTGGTCGTATTGTGCAACGGTGTTCTCATTATCTCTTAAATGGGTATTATAAAAAATAACCATTAGTCTTCTTGCCCAATAGGTTTTGAAGAGCAGCGAGCTGATGCGGAAAATTACAGTAATCTTCTCACTGCACACTAAATTACCAACAGTTTCATCATTAGTTAATCCAACCAGACGTCACATTTTGTTTTTGTTTATTTCCTTGAGCAACTCAACATACTTTCAAGGTGCAGGAAATAAAACATTTTAAAATTAAGACCCTACTTTATAACGGAAAAGTTACTAGATTTTAGGGAAAAACACTATGTTACTAGGTTCATACAGAAAATCTAGATTCTAACAGGGAAGCTATAAGCAACTGGATTTTAGGAAAAAAAAACAAAAACAGAAAACATTAACAGATTTGAACTGAAAAGTTACTACTAATTTCTAGGAGGATTTAATAAAAGTAAAATTCTCGAGACGGTAGCTACACTTGTATTAGTTAATATAGAAAGCTATATTTTTCCAATGCTCTAGTTCGCCTGTGATGCCTATTATTTTTTTAATATTGCCTTTGTTCAAATAACTTTCAAATTGCAAAACATTATTTCACGAAAACCGACCAGAAGATTGTTGTAAATTTTGGTTTAGTTATCAGAAGTACATAAGAGCTACATTGTAAATTTTTTCCAATGCTCTAGCTATCCTGTGATGCCTATTACGATTTTTTTAATTTTGCCTTTTTGCAAAGGACTTTCAAATTTCAAAACAATATTTCTCGTAAACCGCCCAGAAGATTATTTTAGATTTTGGTTGAGTTATGATACGTAATTAAGGGCTACATTGTTAATTTTTTCCAGTGCTCTAGTTGGCCTGTGGTGCCTATTACGATTTTTTTAATATTGCTTTTGTCAAAGAACTTTCAAATTTCAAAACAGTATTTCTCGTAAACCGCCCAGAAGATTATTTTAGATTTTGCTTGAGTTATTAGACGTACATAAGAGCTACATTGTGAATTTTTTCCAATGCTCTAGTTGACCTGTGATGCCTATTACGATTTTGTCAAATTTTGCCTTTTTGCAAAGAACTTTCAAATTTCAAAACATTATTTCTCGTATAAACCTCCCAGAAGATTATTTTAGATTTTGCTTGAGTTATTAGACGTACATAAGAGCTACATTGTTAATTTTTTCCAATGCTCTAGTTGACCTGTGATGCCTGTTATGATTATTTTAACTTTGCCTTTTTGCAAAGAACTTTCAAATTTCAAAATATTATTTCTCGAAAACCGAGCAGAAGTTTTCTTTTAGTTATTAGAGGCACATAAGAGCTACATTGTGAATTTTTTCCAATGCTCTAGTTGACCTGTGATGCCATTTATACTTTTTTTAATATCGCCCTTTTTTTCAAAGAACTTTCAAATTTCAAATAATTAATTCTAAAAAACCGCCCAGAAGATTCTTTTAAATTTAGATTTAGTTATTTGAGGTAGATAGGAAATTCTTCCAATGCTCTAGTTCGCCTGTGATGTCATTTATGATTTTTTTTAATTTTTTTTTTTCAAAGAAGTCATATTTTAAAAAAGTATTTTTCGAAAACCGTCCAGAAAATTCTATTAAATTTTGTTTTAGCTATTACAGGTACATAAGAGCTACATTTTTTGAAGCTCTAGTTGCCCTTTGACGCTATTTGCAATTTTTTTAAAATTCTGGTGGGTTTTAAATAATTTTAAAACTTCAAAAATTTTATTTCCAAAACCCATCCAAAATATTTCTTTAATATTTTCGTTCGTGTAGTTAGTCGAGCTACATGAAAGCTACAAAGTGAGTTTCTTCAATGCTCTAGTTGGCCTGTGACGCTATTTCTAAATTTTCTTAGTTCAGGTTTTTTTTAAACAATTTTGAAATTTCAAAGAACTTTCAAATTTCAAAACATTATTTCTCGAAAACCGTTCAGAAGAATTTTTTTAATTTGTAGTTATTAGAGGTACCTTAGGGCTATATTGTAAATTCTTGCCAATGCTCTAGTTAGCCTGTGACGCCATTTATAATTTTTTTGCATATTTTGCTGTTTATCGAGGGATTTCCAAATTTAAAACAATTTGATTTTGAAAAACCGTTGACAAAATATACATATATAGATAGATTAGAACTCCTAACTGCATTTTTAATGCTCTAGTTGGTCTGTGACGTCATAGTTTTAATAATACAGCTGTATTTTAAAGTAGTTTTAGAATTTCAAAAAATTATTTCCTAAATACCGACCAGAAGATTTTTTTAAATGGTGTTTTAGTTATTAGAGGGCTTATAAGGTCTTCAAAATATGTTTTTTAAGATACTCTAGTTAGCCTGTAACGCCATTTTTAATTTTTTCAAATTATGGGATTTTTTAATATTATTTGTTAAATTTCAATAAAATATTTCTCGCAAATACACAGTAGTTTATTTAGTTATTAGGAGTAGATAAAAGTTTTAAACGATTTTTTTTCTAATGCTCTAGCTGGCCTGTGACGTCATTAATTATTTTTTTGTAATTTTGTAATTTAAACATGTTTAAAATTAAAAAAAAATAATTCTCGAAAACCTAAGATTTTGTGTTACATTATTAGTTGTTTGTAGTAAATAAGGGCACAGGGCAGATTGTTATTTAATGCTCTAGTTGGCCTGTGACGCTTTTTGTAATTGTTTATAAAAATAATTTTGATATTTCAGAATTTATTTCCCGAAAACCATTATAAGATTGTATCAATATTTTTGTTAGTAGTGAGTAGAGGTACATGAAAGCTAGAAATTGAGTTTTTTAATGCTCTAGTTGGCCTGTGACGCTATTTCTAAATTTTTTAATTCCAGGTTTTATTTCTTAAATAATTTTCAAATTTCAAACTTGTGTTTCTCGAAAACAGTTCATACAATTTTTTTTTGTTAGGTGTACAAAAGAGCTACAAAATGAATGTTTTCCAATGCTGTAGTTGGCCTGTGACGCTGTTTGTTTTTTTAATTTTGTGGTACCTATTTTTAAATAATTTTCAAAGTTCAAAAATTTACTTCTCAAAAACCGAATACAAGTAGTAAGTACTGGGAGTGGGAGTATCTTAATTAGGGCTCTAGAACCGAATTGGTGTAGCAAAATAACTGACAAAAATGAGGTGTGGTAGAAAAAAAATATATAAATTTTTTGAAACGGGATGAAGTATAAAAAATAAATTTATTACGTCTAAAGAAGTTTGTCAAAAACAAAGGTGTAGTTTAATGTAGAGTAGAAAATGAACAATATTGAACGAATAGTAAAAATAATAAACCAAAAATTAAAGCAACGAGCCGTTGCAGTTTCAAAAATGCACGCATAGAAAGTGATGTGGGAGCGAGATGTACAAAATTGAGATGAAGTATAAACGTAATTGCGTAACGTAAGCATGACGTGCGCCATATTAAATAAAACGCAATAAAAACTTTGTAAAAAAATATTTATGGGTGCCGGAAAAAAACACATACTGAGGTGAACAAGAAAAACAGAAAAACCAATGTTCTGAATCTCGCAACAATTAATAACAAAATGAAAGATCAGATTCGGATCACGAACAATTATTTTAATAATAATAAGTATGGCAGTAAAAAATCAACGCTTAGTATTCTAAAAAAAAATAATACAATGAAAAATTGTGCCAAATTGAAGCGAAGTAGAAAAACAAAAAGTGAGGCTGATCAAATTTGTCCAAAGCTGAGGTAAAGTAATAAATTAATAAATAATAAAATACAAATTTTATTTAATAGAGAGGTGAGGTATAAAAAATAAATTAAGTTTTGTATAAAATACTAAAATAAAATGTATGTCGTCATAGCTGCGAACTTGAGGTCGCGGAATAACCAAAAAAATGAGTTAATCCAGATATTTCAATAACTTATCAAAATACGGAGAAAAAAGCATAAAACGAAAATTTCCAACCGGAGTTCTATCAAAACCAAAACAAGTGAAAGTACAGCAGCACAAACCCTGACCAACGGTACCCACTTTTCCGCATCATCCTACGCCCAGAAGCCCACGACGTTAATTTAAATACCCAATGTCCTTTTCGGTCTGTGCAATATTTTCGATGGTACATTAAATTTCGTTGAACCCACGGCCGCCTGTGATCATAGGTCATAGACGGCCGAATTAAAGCGAAACGCACCGCGTGGGCGTGCCATTTGGTCTGTGCAAACACTTTTTTTTGCTTCTCTCTCTCGTCTCACGATGAATTACACACTCCAGGTTCAAGTTGTAAGGTTACAGAAGCGAAAAAAAAACCGTTCCACAACTCGCCGGGGGCGATTCCAATTCGTCAAGGCCCGAATCAAAATTCAACTCCCATCCTGTACGTGTGCACTCGTCAAAGTGCGACCTGAAGATATTTATGTTACGCAATGATAAAAATGACAGATGTAAATGACGCACGAATAATCGTGAAAGGAAGACGTGCATCCAAAGGAGAAAATTAATTGCCTAAGAACACCTCGTAATCATAAATTACGAATACGAATGCGTTTATGGTTTTTATGTGAACGGTAAAAACTATCAACGATAACCACGATTGTTATTAGTGGAGGGAATTCAAAAAAATCGCGTTTAATTGCTCGCTGTAACGGTTGGAAAGTGTAAATGGTGTCGTTAGATGTAGCGTTTGTAGCTTGTTCGCAACTATTTGTCAATTTGAAAGAAAACAACTGCCACACGGGAGCTTTTTCGCATTTATTGAATTTTTTTTTAATTATTAAAAATTTTTGAAAAATTGGAAATTTGGAATTTTCTGAATTTTTTTACATATTTGACTATTTTATGAAGATCTTAAAAATATTTTGAAAATATTTACAAATTTCTGAAGAATATGAAATTTTTGAAAAATGGAAAAACATCAAAATTTGAAAATTTATCAAGTTAGTACATTTAAATAATATTTAACAATGTTCAAAATTATGAACAGATATTACACATTAAAAATTTTAAAGATATTTTGACAATATTGAATATTTTAAGTTTTTTAAAAATTTTGAAAATTTTCATAAATCATTAGAACTTTTGAAAATTTTAAATTTTTTTTTGAACGAAAAAATTTTTGAAAATTTTGTAAATTTTCAAAATTATAACATTTGAAAAATCTTTTTGATACTTTAAAAATTTTCATAATTTAAAAAATTTTAGAAAATTATAAAATATAAATATTTGAAAAATTATAAATGGTTACAATTTTAAATCATTATTTGAAAATTTAGAAACTTTTTGAAATTTTTGGTAAATTCGAAAGTTTTAAAAATGTTTTGACAATTGTTGAGTCTTTTAAACTATTAAAAACATTTTTAGAAATCTTCTAAGTTTTTCAAAATACCTGAAAATAATGAAATTTTTTAAATTGCGAAAATTTGAAAAACATTTTGAAAAATGAAGTTGCAGGCTTCCGCGGCCGTTGTTAATAACAGCTAGGCTTCCGGGTTGGAGCCGCGTCATCGGTGAACTGCCGACGTTTCGTCCTCGGTTGCACGGGACATCTTCAAGCCATCTTCAGGACATCTTCGTTTTGGGATCTGCGACACAGTTGTGTCACAGATTCCAAAACGACGACAACACTGAAGATGTCCCGTGCAACCGAGGACGAAACGTCAGCAGTTCAAGCACCGATGACGCGGCTCCAATCCGGAAGGCTAGCTGTTAGTTTTGAAAATGTTTTGGCAATTTTTGAAAATTTGCTTTTACAAATTTTGAAAACTTTCATAAATCCTTAAAATTTTGGGAAGGCGCAATGATTTTGTATAAATAAAATTTTTACACCTATTTAATCAATAAAAAGTTGAAAAACTTGAATCGCTTTGAAATTATAGAATATGCATTGTGATATATTTTTTATCAAATGCTCTCTATCTCGTTTGTGACGCCCTCTATGAAATTTTGAAGTCTCATTCATTAAGAGAATAAAATTGCAATTTTATTTGTAATTTTTTTTTTATTAGAGGCAACTGCATTTCTTCATTATTGTACGGACCAAGCTCATTTGTTTCATTGTTTGTAACGAAGCACCCCAAACATTTTTTTTTTCTAACTAAATCTTATAACAAATTTTAATTTTGTTTTTCGGATTTTTCAATATCCTAAGCTTCACCCCCACGTAACTATTAATTGACGGACCAACCTCAGGTTTTTGTTTTAAATTAAACTAATCGCCCTAAATAGTCTTTTTCTAACCAAATCTTAAAACAACTTACTTCACTTTGATCTTTTTTTCGGGGAATTTTTCAATGTCCCAAGATTCACCTCCGCACTATTAAGGACCAACCTCAGCGTTTTGTTTTAAATAAAATTTTCTAATCAAATCTCAAAACTGCTTTCTTAACTTTGATGTTTTTTACGGGATTTCTTTCCTATCCCTCTCCGCTCGACTATTAATGAACAGACCAACCTCAGTTTTTCGTTTGAAAATTTCTAACTGGATTTAATCACCCTAAACCTTTCTAACCAAATCATAAAACAACCTCTTCAACTTTAATGGTTTTTTTTTGATTATTGTAATCCCCCCCCCCCCCCCCATCAATTGACGGACGAACCTCAGTTTTCAATGTTTTATTTTTTCCATCAAAACTTAGTATTGTTTTCACGGAACTAATTTTGCAATGAAAACACTTTTTTGCATAAGATCGAAAGTTCCATCGTTTTTGTTTTTAGACGGACCAACCTCATTATAAACTTTTTATTGTTTCTGCATTTCGTCTAATTGTTTTATAAAAATTTTGAAATAACTGATTCCCTTTAATATTTTTTTACAAGACTTTCTGAATAATCTCTTAATTATTTCCCGGACCAACCTCATTTTTCAATGTTTTATATGTTTTTCACAAAATTTTAAAATCGCTTTTGGTATTGTTTTTACATAACACATTTATATTTTAAAATCATTTTCTGTTTGTTTAACATCCAAACCATCTTCTCGTTATCAGACGGACCAACCTCAATTTAGAGATTTTTGCATGTTTATATACCTCAAACCATTTTTTTTATTCAAACCCGCATACATTATTTTCTATACATCAATTTTAAAATAAAAATTATTTTCCTTAACTTGAAACACAAAAAGTTAGAAATCCGCACTCTCATTTGAATTATAAAAATTTTTTAAACGATTTTAACTGCCAAATACTATACAAAACACACACAGATTGACAGGCCAAGATAAATCCCGTAAGATTCAAGGCAAAAACCGCACAAAAATACATCGAACTTCATAAACAAACATAGACCAATTAACACGCTTTTTTTTCTACACGTTTTCGGCGCCGTGACCTTGGTATGAGAAAATTAGTTACTGAAGGAAACTATAAATAATTATTCACACCTAACAGTATTATATAACCTTCAACAAATAAACACCAAAAAAATCTGCAATGCCAAGAAAAATAAACTCTACGGTAAGGTAAAGTCTGCACCGTCATGACTCAACCTTAGCCTAACAAAACAAGAAACTTAAGTTTGAGAATGTGATTGGTGCAAACAGAGATATAGAAAACAATGAAACAAAAACAAAAGAGTACAGCAAAAACGACTCACCATTCCATTGCATAACGAAACGGCAACGTCGGAATTTTCTTCTCCTTTCACTTTTCCCGAGTAAAAGCAGCCCAAAGTTTTGGGATCGTGCATTGCCCTTCGTGTGTAGTTTTCCCAAACATGAGTCACCTGAAAAGCATTTATTTTAGATTCTATAACGCGTGGATTTTTGACAGGGATTTGTTTGTGTTTTCTTTTTAAGATTTTCCAGATTTTCCTTGAATATTTTCCAGACACTTTGGTGATGGGAAAATGTAAACAAAATGTTTTTTTTGTAATAAATTTAAAATATGAAAGCGTGGAAAAGCCTTGGGAAAAATCAAATAATTTTTTTATAACAAATTTCTGGACAGTGGCGTAGCAGTAACGATTTTTTGAAAGAAAAATTATTTTTAATTAAAATTAGAAAAACATGAAATTAAAAAATTATAATTGCAAAAAATATATGAAAACACGAACGTTGTTTTGAAAACAAAAACGGTTTAGAACTGAGACAAACAGTGGCGTGTGCCAAAAAAGATCAATTTTAAAAAAAGCAATTTTCTTATAAAAATTTGAAACCAAAATAAAATTACCATCTTTTTTTGCAGGAAAGCGCTTAGGAATTTTTGATTACAAAACAGATTCACAGTGGCGTCGTAACAGGTTTTAGCGAAAAGAGTTGAAATGAAAATTAAGCAAAAACATTTTTAATTTTAAAACAACACAAAATTAAGAAAATGGAGCAGCTTACTTAGGAACAATTTGTTAAAAATGACGGCTGTAGTAAGCAATTAACAAAATTATAATATTTAATACAAATCTGCTAAAAAAAAAACATTACATAGGGTAATTCAGAATTATGGTGCAAAATGACTCACCCTAGGAGCCAAAATATGTAAAAATGTTCCCATAAACGTAGGTCAACATACGCTTCCTTACGGAGCTACAACACCCTGAGGATGCAACAGTCTAATCCGGTTTTTGCCAATAACTTTCGCAGTAGTTGCACAAAAGTATTGAAATTTTATATCTAAACATTCTTCTTCTTATAGTGCCATACCCTATTTAGTGCGTTGGCTACTTCTCTCCTATGTCTGTGTTTGGTGCGCGGCGATAGATAATTTGCACAGACAGACATAGGGGACCTACAGTTTAACGTGGGCTCCGAACCACAGGAAGTGCATGCACTTCTCTTTCAGAGAGGTTTTCCTGCGGAAAAATCCACCTCGCTGGTTTCCCGTTGCCTTGCGAGAGAGAACGACCGGGCCGGGGATCGAGCCCGGATCCGCTGCATTGGTAGCCCGCGTTCTTACCACTGAGCTACGGCCGCTCTCTAAACATTAGAAATACTAAAAATACATAATCGATATGATTAACGCCTATATATAAAATTTCAAAATCTTAGCGCAACTGCTGCGAAAGTTATCGGGAAAAAACGAATTAAACTGTTCCATTTTAAAGAGGCTGTAGCTCCGCAACGAAGCGTTTTTAGACCTATGGAACTTTTTACTTATTTTTGTGCCCAGAATGCACTTTATTAATTTTTGGCACCATAATTCTGAATCACCCAGTATAAATATGTATAAAAACTTGAATTATAACTATAAAACAGATAGCCAGTGGCGCAGCAAACAAGTTTCAAGAGAGGGGTAAAAAATTTATAAAATATGTTTCGGAAAAACATATACAAATATAATAAATGGTATGATTTGGTTGCAAAATTACAATAGTCAACGGCGTAGTAAAAATAAAATTAAAACAAATATTAAAAATTAAATATTGAAGCAACAAATTAATAAAAAATTGGAACGTTTTATTTTAAACGATATAAACACCATATTGTTACCACACTGTATATGACTGATATTCACGGGAGTACATTTAAATAAGAAGCTTGTATTTGTTCGTTTTCTACCGACGAAACACCAAAAACGATAATTTCAAAATTGTTTAGATTAAAAACATTTTTTTTTTCTCAAAACTCTGCTCACCCTTGACCCCCCCTTCACCACCACTGTTCTAGGAATTTACAGATATCGGACTCTTTCATTACCTGGAAATTAGGTGCAACAAATTTATCATTAAACGTGAGTTCCAACTCAAGTTTTTTCCCAAAAGCGTCAATTTCATATTGCGGATGTGGGTCCCACACTTCAGCTGTTTTATGTCGAAAATGGCCGCTGTGGTGTCTTAATGGTGGATGATCTGCAAATGTAAAAAAACAAAAGATCATAAATACTGAATTTTTGACGTCTAATTTCAGGTTTGTTGCGTCAAAATTGATTCCTTGGCGGCCGCAAATCATTTCTTTAACGTAGAAATTTAAGAAAAAGTTATTTAGGTATCAATAATTAAAATAGATATTTTGTCGACAGTAAATAATTTATTGACGTCAATTTTTGACGTCAAATTGAAGTTCATTACATCCAAAATTGATTCTTTGACGTCTGAAAATCGGTTTTAATGTAGGACTTTATAAAAAAACTAGTTATTTATCAATAATTAAAATGGATATTCCAACGCCAATAAATAATTTATTGACGCCATTTTTTGACGTCAAATTGAAGTTCATTACATCAAAATTGATTATTTGACGTCTGAAAATCAGTTTTAATGTAGAAATTTAATGAAAAAACTAGTTATTTATCAATAATTAAAATGGATATTCCAACGCCAACAAATAATTTATTGACGTCAATTTTTGACGTCAAATTGAAGTTCATTACATCAAAATTGATTATTTGACGTCTGAAAATCAGCGTTAATGTGGGAATGCAATAAAAAACTAGTTATTTATCAATAGTTAAAATGGATATTCCAACGCCAATAAATAATTTATTGACGTCAATTTTTGACGTCAAATTGAAGTTCATTACATCAAAAATTGATTCTTTGACGTCTGAAAATCAGTTTTAACGTAGAAATTTAATAAAAAAAACTAGTTATTTATCAATAATTAAAATGGATATTCCAACGCCAACAAATAATTTATTGACGTCACTTTTTGACGTCAAATTGAAGTTCATTGTATCAAAAATTGATTCTTTGACGTCTGAAAATCAGCGTTAATGTAGGAATGCAATAAAAAACTAGTTATTTATCAATAGTTAAAATGGACATTCCAACGCCAATAAATAATTTATTGACGTCAATTTTTGACGTCAAATTGACTTTCATTACCGCAAAAATTGATTCTTTGACGTCTGAAAATCAGTTTTAATGTAGGAATTTAATAAAAAACTAGTTATTTATCAATAATTAAAATGGATATTCCAGCGTCAATAAATAACTTATTGACGTCAATTTTTGACGTCAAATTGAAGTTCATTACATCAAAAATTGATTCTTTGACGTCTGAAAATCAGTTTTAACGTAGAAATTTAATAAAAAAAACTAGTTATTTATCAATAATTAAAATGGATATTCCAACGCCAACAAATAATTTATTGACGTCACTTTTTGACGTCAAATTGAAGTTCATTGTATCAAAAATTGATTCTTTGACGTCTGAAAATCAGCGTTAATGTAGGAATGCAATAAAAAACTAGTTATTTATCAATAGTTAAAATGGACATTCCAACGCCAATAAATAATTTATTGACGTCAATTTTTGACGTCAAATTGACTTTCATTACCGCAAAAATTGATTCTTTGACGTCTGAAAATCAGTTTTAATGTAGGAATTTAATAAAAAACTAGTTATTTATCAATAATTAAAATGGATATTCCAGCGTCAATAAATAACTTATTGACGTCAATTTTTGACGTCAAATAAAAGTTCATTACATCAAAAATTGATTCTTTGACGTCTGAAAATCAGTTTTAACGTAGGAATGCAATAGAAAAACTAGTTATTCATCAATAATTAAAATGGATATTCCAACGCCAATAAATATTTATAGACGTCAATTTTTGACGTCAAAATTGGAGTTTGTTACGTCAATAGTCATATTCAGACGTTAAAAGTTATTTTTGACGTCAAAATTGGAGTTTGTTACATCAATAATCATATCCAGACGTCAAAAATTTATTTTTGACGTCAATACTGAGGTTTGTTACGTCAAAATTGATTCTTTGACGTCTGAAAATCAGTTTTAAAGTGGGAATTTAATAAAAAAACTAGTTATTTATTAATAATTAAAATGGATATTCCAACGCCAATAAATAATTTATTGACGTCAATTTTTGACGTCAAATTGAAGATGACTATATCAAAAAATTGATTCCTTGACGTCTGAAAATCAATTTTAATGTAGGAATTTAATTAAAAAACTAGTTATTTATCAACAATTAAAATGGATATTCCAACGCCAATAAATAATTTATTGACGCCAATTTTTGACGTGAAAATTGGAGTTTGTTACGTCAATAGTCATATTCAGACGTTAAAAGTTATTTTGACGTCAAAATTGGAGTTTGTTACGTCAATAGTCATATCCAGACGTTAAAAATTTATTTTTGACGTCAATACTGAGGCTTTGTTACGTCAAAATTGATTCTTTGGCGTCCGAAAATCATTCCTTTGAATATTTTGACGCCAATATATAAGTTATTGACATCAAAAAATTTTTGATGTTAGAAAATCATTTATTGATGTTTATAAATCACTTACACAGTTTAGGCAACTTGTTCGTTATTGATGTGAAATATAAAAAATAAAAATTGTTGCACATTATTAAAAAAAATGTCATTAAAAATCAAGTTGCAAGAAGAAAAATGAACAAATTAGTAAATTTTCAGAAAATAAATTCTGGTAAACCGAACAGATTATTAATCCCTAATCGTAACTCGTTTCTTGTTAGTATCAAAACAGCAAATTCTTTGCAGCTTTCGCCCAACCTTAAACAATACTAATAGGCATTACAACAACCTTAACAGTGAACAACCAACACATAAAATTGATATTTACAGTTCAACACGCCCATATAATACCACTACACCATAAAAAAATAAATTAATGCAATAATTTCGTCATGGTCACTTTAACGTTACGCAGTTTGCATTATTAAATAATAAGAATTGGGAAATTTAGTAAGTTTCGGTGCAAAATATTGCGTATGAAAATTTAAGTGTATGTTTTCATTGCATAAAAGTCGTAGAGTTTACCTCACCTTGCGTGTAGTTGCGGAGTTGGTCGTAGATGATATCATGGTCGTGAAGAGGTGGTGGACTTATCTTCATTGGTTTTACGAACTCCGTGTCTATGTGCTTTCCAAGTCCTCCAGGTGGGAAGTTTCGATTATCTCTTTCTTGGACTCTGTAACAATAGAATTTTTTTTAATGGAAATTGTTCAAAGCAGTTCAGTTATTTATATTGAAAATTTTTTTTATAAAAAAACTTTTAGAAACACTGATCCAGAATTTAGATAGTTCCGGCGGTCTAGTGGTATGCACATTATAAGTTTGTAAATACCGAAAAAAAAATATATTAAAGAAATTGTTCAAAATCGTGGAAAGGGTTGAAATCTAAGAATTCTTGTTCGTTATTGGGATGAAGTATAAAAAATTCTGATATTTGGTATTTTATATTTATTGTAGTAAAAGAATGTTACAAACATGAAAAAATGTGTCCATAGGAAACGTAAAGACAAATGAAATGCTGTTTTGAATATTTTGAAACTTTTCAACCAATTGTTTCCAAAGGCGATATTTTCATAATTATGTCAACTGATAGACCTAGGCACCTGCCATGATTAGAATTTTCACCAAGGCTCTAATTCCCTGATGACGCCCCCTATGAATTTTTGACATTTTCTTTTTTACTGTCCTTTACACAAAAACTTACAATGTGATTTATTTAAACTTTTGCGGGGTGATAAAACTGGTGAGTAGCTTTGATTTGGTGTTTACACCAAAGCCCTAATATTTTTACGACGCCCCCACTGAATTTTGGAAAATATTAACTTTTATCACTATTTTACTTAATAACGAGTAGGCAGATCAGCTTGAAATTTTGTATGTAAGCAGCCCTAGAAGTTCAAAATATAATTATATAAAATATATAACAAAAAATAAATTTTTGAAAATTTTTAAAAATTCTAAACATTTTTAAAAACTATTTTAGAAAAAGCAGTACCACTGTGATAAATTGAATGGAGTGATACAACTGGTGACTAGTTTTAATTTGGTTTTCACACCAAAGCCGTAATTTCTTTATGACGCCCCCAATAAATTTTTGAAAATATTAGCTTTTATTGCCATTTTACTCAATAAAGAGTGGGCAGATCAGCATCAAATTTTGTATGTGAACAGTCCTTGAAGTTCAAAATATAATTATATAGAAATATACTACAAGAATTAAATTTTTTGAAAATTTTAAAATAAATTCTAAACATTTTTGGAAAATTATTTGACAAAAAACAATACCAATGTGATTAATTTAATTTTGAAACACGATAAAGCTGGTGACTAGCTTTGATTTGGTTTGTTTACCAAAGCCCTATGGCGCTCCCTATAAATTTTTGAAAATATTTTCAAAAAAATATTTTTCAAACAGTAGCCTGATTATAGCTTTTTTTTTAATTTTGGCAGTGATAAAACTGGAGACGTGCTACGATTTGATTTTTTCACCAAAGCCCTGATTTCCTTGTGACGCCTTCTATGAATTTCTGAAAATTGTTGTTTTGGTGCCGATTTACTCAATAACGGGTGGCCAGATTCTCATAAAATTTGATATGCTAATAGCGCTAAGAGTATAACATATTATTATGGAAATATATTAAAGAACTGGTCAAGATGAAAATGTTTCTAAATTTTGAAAATTTTCGAAATAAAATGTGCAAAAGCACACCATAGTTTTACATGTTTGTCAGCTAATACAGCTACAGCAAGTGCCATTTAACCTTGCAAAAAAAATGACGATAAGTTTAACAGGCGAGAATCCGTTACACTCTCAAGCAAAATCAATCCCGTAGTTTGAAAGCTAGTATAATATCTAGTTGTTGTTAATTATTTATGTCATTATTATTTTGTCATACGCCAAAATAGGAGTTTCTAACCTTATGTCGCACGGCCTTTTAATTTG
Organism: Ctenicera cuprea; assembly: GCA_958336395.1. Taxonomy (NCBI): domain Eukaryota; kingdom Metazoa; phylum Arthropoda; class Insecta; order Coleoptera; family Elateridae; genus Ctenicera; species Ctenicera cuprea. Next base: position 2,681,995 of record OY284493.1, read on the forward strand.
TCAAAAAATCCACAATTTTTCGTAAACCATAAATAAATTGACTTTCACTTTTTAGTAGAGTGTACCACACTGTCCAACAGCCAATTAGAGCTAGTTTAAGTTACGACTACCGACGAAACAAAGCGTAAGTAGCCGAATCAAAGCCCACTAAAATTTGCAAGGTTAGGTGGCACTTGCTGTACGTACCGGTGATAATTTTATTGTTTTCTCCAAAACCTTTTCCCGTGCCGCCCTCTATAAATTTTTGAAATGTGCGAATTAAATTTTTTTGTAATGAAAACATTCTATTTTAATGTTCACACTTTTGCATATAATCTTTTTTTATTTTATTTTTTGCTGTATCTGATTTATTATTTTATGTCCATGTTTATATCTTTAAAATTTACGACTTGCTTGACACTTTTATGGATTTTTTTTCTTAATTTGCATCTCTTAAAAGTCCACGCCCAAAGAAGAGCTATGCAAAGAAGCCTTGCAAACGACCTCGTTTGTTATTTTTCCCTCTCAAGGCGTAGTTAATTGACTATTGATTAGTTTTAATTATTGTTATTGCGATTATTAATAAATGTCGTCTTTTCATTCCTGACAGTTTTAGGTTACTTTTTAGGTTATGATGTTGCGTGGTCGGTGTCAATGGTCAGTGGTCAATGGCATCATCGGCCTGTATGGCCGTAACCTTATTATTAGCTTTTTATTACTATCAATCGCGGCTATAAAATTTTTATATCAAATTGATGTTTACTAATAAAAAGTGATAACACCTCTCCGTTCCGCATTATTTCACTCAAAAGCGAGAAAGTTTAAGACCTTTTTCAGAATTGGTGAAATAATTTTAAAAAATGAAGGTAAAGTATAAAAAACTTCTCAAAAAATGAGGTATAGTATAAAAATTTAATCAAAATTGAGGTGAAGTATAAAAATCTCAAAATATAGTAATAACCATTATTTAAATTAATTAATAATATTTTATATTATTTCTGTCGCATTTCCACAATGGTTTTTCCCAAAATTTAAGACATTTTTTCAGAATTGCTGTAATAATTTAAAAAAATGTAAATATGGAGGTAAAGTATAAAAAAACTTCTCAAAAAATGAGGTATAGTATAAATATTTAATCAAAATTGAGGTGAAGTATAAAAATCTCAAAATATAGTAATAACCATTATTAAAATAATTAATAATATTTTATATCATTTCTGTTGCATTTCCACAATGTTTTTTCCCAAAATTTAGGACATTTTTTCAGAATTGGTGTAATAATTTAAAAAGTGTAGATATGGAGGTAAAGTATAAAAAAAATTTTCAAACGGTGTAAAAATGTAACCAAAATTGAGGTGAAGTATAAAAATCTCAAAATATAGTAATAACCATTATTTAAATTAATTAATAATATTTTATATTATTTCTGTCGCATTTCCACAATGGTTTTTCCCAAAATTTAAGAAATTTTTTCAGAATTGCTGTAATAATTTAAAAAAATGTAAATATGGAGGTAAAGTATAAAAAAACTTCTCAAAAAATGAGGTATAGTATAAATATTTAATCAAAATTGAGGTGAAGTATAAAAATCTCAAAATATAGTAATAACCATTATTAAAATAATTAATAATATTTTATATCATTTCTGTTGCATTTCCACAATGTTTTTTCCCAAAATTTAGGACATTTTTTCAGAATTGGTGTAATAATTTAAAAAGTGTAGATATGGAGGTAAAGTATAAAAAAAATTTTCAAACGGTGTAAAAATGTAATCAAAATTGAGGTGAAGTATAAAAATCTCAAAATATAGTAATAACCATTATTTAACATAATTAATAATATTTTATATTATTTCTGTTACATTTCCACAATGGATTTTCTAAAAATTGCGTAAAGAGTTCAGAAAAATCCTCAACATTTTAACCCTGCTCTATGTTTTTGTAACTTAGACGCTCATAAATTAATTAACGATAATTTTTTAATTACAATTGGTGTTAATGATATAATTAATAACGCATTTCTAGACAGTTTTAGGTTAAAACAGCAACGCAATGCAAGTCTTGTTGTTTCTGGTGTCGTTGGGGTCATTCGACACGCAACCTTGCTGATACGCAGATTTATTACGAACAATGTGCATTAAATTGAACGTCTTCCGATTTTTTTAATTATAAATGGAAACATTTATCAATATCAACAGAAATTTTATTATTTTCTGCGGATTATCGCCGTTTCGCGTGCATTATTTTTTTGAGATAAGTACTGTAATTTTTAACGACTAATTACAATTAAATTGTTTGTTATCTTTAATTGTTATTTTAATTGCTTAACTGATATCTATAACGACAATGTTGATTGAACTTGGGGAGAAATATGAGTGATTTCAAGGAAATTTATTATGAATAATTTTATTGATTTTTTAACGTTGAATGAACTTTTTATTAATTATAAAACATGTATTCTATTTCTTATAAAATATGTTATAATAATGACTTCTTACGTTTATTTGTTTAATGAAGTTTGTTCAATTTGACTTTGTAAAAGTAGAGGTATGGTACAAAAAATTGTTAAAAATTGGGGTAAAATTTTTAAATCTAGCAAAGCTGTTTAATCCGCCTTGTCTAAGCCCCTAGATAATAGATTGGCACAAAAACTAGCAAAAATGTACATAATTATTAGTAAAATATAAATACAAAATTTTAATCGAATATCTTAATTTATAAAGCGTGATTGGACTATTTCATTTTCAGGAAGCTGTAACTCCGTAAGGGAGGGTTTCCGAACCCATGTTTATTAAACATTTTCTACTAAAAATGAGTTTAGAAATTTGCTTTTTAAGTTTGCCCAGAAAGTCATGCAAAAATACTTGTACAATATTTAGGGAAAGTACATATTTAAAAATTTAGTGTTGTTCGTTATTGCGGAGAAGTATAAAAAATAAAAGTTTTTGTCCTATTTTACGGAGTTGGTTCCAACTGGCCTTGGTATAATTTGTCGTATTTGTCTATCCGACATGAAGGCGAGTTTTCCCAAAATTGTCTTGTATACGCTGTATGGTGCATTACGTATCGTTTACGTCTGTAATTGTCTAATGCAACAATGACTTGAAATACACTTTGATGATTGAGTTAGTTATATGCAAATACGTAACTATATGCTGTAGGAGCGAGCCCATTTTGCAGTGTTTACGTAGTAAGTTTTACAAGTTATTACGTTTTGTGTCCGCATCTAAGGGTCATTTTCCCATAAGAGCTGATGATAGGTATGTAGTTAAACAACGAAGCATACGAAATCCGAAGTAAAATCACAGTAAAAAGGGCAAATATGCATAATTTTCTTAACAGAATGGTTGCGATTCGAATGAATTTAAAAATCGGGTGATTATTTGGAATAAAATAATTCGGATGTGGTAGTAGTATTGGGACAATCGGTTAATGTAAAAATCGGGATGTTACTATTCGGATGACTCACATAATCGAAATATTCATTCGATATCAAAATCGGCGGAAACTCCTTCCAGTACCGAATTTCACGCGAATTCGTTTCGAATATTCGAAACGTGTTTAAGCAAAAAAAAGAGGTCAATACAGCGTTTGCAACGTGTGTAAGAGTGACCGACAGTAAATTTGTAACGTCATAAAACCATAGGTAATTGGAAACATCGTACCTCGGCGAAGATCGGAACATCACTCGGATGACGAATCAACAGTGCATTTATCCGCTTGTTATGTTATTGAGCACGATTGCACGCGCTCGCGCGCTCGAAAAATAAAAATCATTCGAATGAAATTTCGCAACACTAATCAGAATATTCCGATTATTTTAAGAATCGGTAATTAGCAAAGTTTTCATTCGGATAGTTCTATCATAGTAAAAAACCTCTCTGCTAGTTTCTCAAATTTTCTCATGAATGAATTCTCGTTCTCGTCGTCTTTCTGCTGACTTCTATTCCTAATATCATTCTTGCATCGTCGTCGTGTTTGCTGAGCGAGGAACGCCGTTAATTAATCATTCAGATTTGCGTGAATTCTATTGGCATTGGGCATTTGCAGGTGGTGAGTGCAATAGCTATCACTTCAATGGTAGTCTCCGCAGCAGAAAACACCGAAAAGTTTAAAAGCGTCAAATCAATCGAATGGTTTTTTGTGACCTCTCGAGAAACTTCGAGATATTTCAATAATCGAATGGATGGATTACTTTCATTCGAAATATCCCATCGCTACTTAATAGGGCACTGCGTACAAGTTACATAATATAAGAAAAATGCACTAAACATCAGTTAAGAAATAAGAAAGGTAGAAAACAACAATTTTGAAGAATGTTTTTAAGGTGCAGTAGAAAATAGAATTTGTTTGATTCATTTTGTGGAGCATAGAAATAAAAAATGAGAGCATACGCGACAGTCTTCTATAGAGCAAAAGAGATAGGGCCGATCGATTGCAGGATGCAAAAGGCTGAGCTTCAGAGCGTGTTGTTCCGTGTTGCTACCAGCAGTCTCGGGTGCGATCGGCTGCGCTCGTCAAATTGTACACGCCCCCGACTTCTACCATCTCTTTTTGACCATTGAAAAGACTTTTGTCGAATTTACGAGAAAATCATTCAATAGCAAGCTTTTGATTAGGTACATAAAAAAATAAAATTCAAAATTGAGGTGAAGTACACAAATCTAAAAACACTTGTTTATTATTGAGGTGAAGTATGAAAAACCAAAACCGTTACCCATAAGTGTACAACGAAATGCAATTTGTAAGGCTGAACATTCTAACGCAGGAATTTGGGTTTCTAGAAAAAATTTAATGTTATGTCTCATAAATTTTCTATTTTCATAAAAAAAAATCGTAAAACTTTTTACTATTGTAATATTCTAAGCCATCCATCCTTGACCTGTTGAAAGTTTTGAAAGCTCTGCAACACAGAACCTCTCCCAGATGTGAATCCAAAAGTTTTTAATAGCGCTATTAAATGTAAAGATTAATTTGCTTTAAAAAAAACATTTGACATGTACATGTAAACAAAATTTATTAAGCAGTCGACGTCAATTGGTTTATCGATAAGAAAAAACTTCATTATTGTTAATTGCTATTACATAAATTTGATAATCATGAGCAAAACAAATACAAATTTCACAGTTTTGATAAATGTTTCGTTTTTAAACGGAGATAAAATGTTAACGCGCACTCGACAAACCGCTGAAGCAACCACATTAAGGAGCAATTTAGACTTTTTTTGCGGTGTAATGACAGAGAGGAAGACAAAGAATCTAAACTAAGAATAGAAGTTGAAGGACGGTACGCGACCTCACACTGAGATCAGCTTAAAATTGACCTCACGATGATAAACATTAATTTTATACACTAGCCAGGATGTTTTGTCAAAATCTGAAGCTTCAATTCTCAGATTTCTATACACTTATTCAATATTGAGATGAAGTAGAAAAATGGTTGACAAAAATGAGGTATGGTATGAAAATAAAAAAAAAGTTATTTAAAAGTGAAGGAAAAGTATAAAAATCAAACTAGTGGTTGTAAGCAAAGCAAACTGTTTGCGTTACCTCATAGACTTATGGTACAGAATAATGTGTGAGAACAGAGGTATGGTACAAAGTATTAAAAATATAAGAATAGAAATATGACCGACAAAAAAGGGTATGGTACAAAATAAAAAGGAAAGTACAAAAGTGAAGGTAAATTATAAAAATCAAGCTAATGGTTGTTAATCAGAAGTATAAGAAGCAAACTTATGGGGTTACCTTATGGACTTATAGTACGGTAATGTGTCTGATATGAGGTATGGTACAAATGTATTATAAATTTACAAAATAAACCGATGATTGGCAAAAAAATAGGTAGGTGTGGTATAAAAAATAATAAGGGAGTAAAACGTTGTTCGTAAGTGAAGGAAAAGTATAAAAATCAAGCTAAAATGGTTCTTGATCAAGTTAACATATGTCGTTATATGTTAATTTAATTATAGTTTGACTTTACTTTTTTAAAGACAATAAAATGTGCAATTCAAAAATATAAAAAATACAGGGTTAAAAACAAGTCATTTTAACAAATAACTCGAAAACGCGATGCGCAATTGTTTTTTCATTTTTACCATCGTAACCAGAAGAAAAAATTACATTTTTTTCCTAATTTAACCAACTTTGTATCTTTAAAAATAAAAAAGTTGGCAATAGTGGCCCGGTTCCCAAAATCACCCTGTACATATGCATAGAAAAATGATTGACAAAAATGAGGTTTGGTATAAAAAGTTAAAAAAGAATGCAACGTTATTCAAAAGTGAAGGAAAAAAATAGCGTCAAGTTAATGGTTGATAACTAGGAAAAGTATAAAAAGAAAACTTATAAGGTAACCTTATAGACTTATAATATGGTAATGTGTCAAATATGAGGTATGGTACAAAATATTAAAAATTTAGAAAATTCAAAAATGAATGACAAAAAGAAGGTAGAGCATAAAAAATAAAAAGAGAGTGAAGCTTTGCACAAAAGTGAAGCAAAAGTATAAAAATCAAGGTAAAATGGTTCTTAATCAGAAGAAGAATAAAGAGTAAACTTATGGGGTTACCGTATAGCTTTCTAGTAATGTGTCAAAAATGAGGTATGGCGCAAAATATTAAGAATGTACAAAAAAAATGTTAATTATGATTAAACTGCGGCAAAAGCATATTTGCATGTTTTGTTCCTTTGTATGCAGTAATCTAATACTTTGAATTTTTGTGTGCTGCGCCGCAGTAAATCTAAATTCTCAATTTTATACAACATGTTTTTTCAGATTTCGCTTTTCAGAGCATATTTGCATTCTCCAGCAGATATTAAGGTTTCGGGGCATATTTCCGTGTTTTACCGCACATTTTTGGGAGGGGAAAACTAACCCCCCCTCCCCAAATATTGCCGTGCTCATCAATTAGGTCGAAAACTTTATTAAATAAGGGGGTAGATATTTACGATTTACGAAAATTCATAGAAAGTTACACAAAGATTTGCAGAAAAAATTGCTACCAAAAAACATGTTTTAACTTCCGCTTCCGGTTTCGGATTTTTTAGAAAGCTTATTTTGTCGGCCTATTTTTGATATACCCCCACATTCCAAAGCTCATCAAAATTTGACCATCCGTTCGAGAGTTATGACGCACCACACACATACATACATACAAACAGACAGACATTTTTAAAAAACCACTTTTTTGGGTTCCTAGAGCCCAAAACGTTGTAGAACACTGGGATAAAGTACCAAAAAATCGATTGGCTGCGATGAGATGTTTTGTCCAGGATAAAGATAAAAGATTAAATTATTTTGTTAGGTTAATTGTACAATTTTAAAGTAAGGTAGAAAAATTGTGCAGTAAAAAAAATTGCCCGGTACATTACGACTTTCTAGTACTTCCGGACTCGCCGGAAGAAAGATCAATTGTCTTATTTTAAATGGAACACCCTGTATATTTATACATTTTGAATTCGGAATAGAATTCTACATCTGATAGTGTTATTTAAGTAAATTTTTAGCGCCAAAAATAGTTTTCTTTTATCTAGAATGCCATAACTCACCCAAAATGGTTGCTATTGAGTATAAAGTATTGTTTCAGAAACGAAAATAAAAATTTTGACTCCAGCAGCGAACAGAAAACATTGAAATTTCATAAACTTGGTTTGTTCGAAAAAAAAAGTAGATTTTCTAAATATTGTTTTACAAAGAGAGATGAAGTAGAAAAATAAACCTACGTAAGTTAAGTTGAAAAAATAAAATATTCATTTTGAAGGAAAAGTACAAAATGAAAATTGTTCAATCTCGAGATGAAGTATAAAAAACAAAAATAATTTTTAATTGGAACAAATTATTAAAGATAAACATCTTACAGGCCAATTTATATCAATTATTTTTACTTCAAACCTATCACCATATTGCAACAAAATGCTCGCATGATTAATTTGTTATAGAAAGAAGATTAATGAGATGATTAGCAAAACGCGCAACGTTGAGGAAAAAGTTTGGAAGCAGCTGTTACGCTGTTGAGTAAATATAATAACAAAAACAACGTAAACTTGTATTAAAAAAATTAGAAAAAATACATCATTATCGCAATGTGCTCGCTGACAGCGTGAGGTTATCATTTTTGTGTGTATCTGCTTTAATGAGGGAGACGTAACAACAGTTTTTTTAATTTACATATTTTTAAATTTCAAATAATTTGCTATTATTAACTCATCGATATATAAATAGTTAAATATCGCATGCTGATGGAGGTCATTTGGTAAAATCGGTCAAAAATAACTAAATGATCATTTTACTGGCAATTTTGTACATAAAAAATTGAAAACAAAGTTGTCAAATTTACAACTTTGTTTCTTAAATAAAAAAAAACAATTTTTTCGTGTTTTTAAAATGGTTTTTCCCCAGTTCTACTAATACAAAGTAATTCAATTTTAAATTATACCATGATGACAAAATTGTGCATTTTTGTGGTAAAAAATACCAAGCTATGGACGATGTCTTTGCCCCACTGTTATCATAGATCGCCGTCGTATCTATTATCTCGTGAGTAATTCTACTAACTAGGCCTTCTTGAAAACCTGACTGCACATAACTGCAATAGGAAACAGAACTGGGAAACAACTTTATGTGGTCAGCATTCTGTGTTTATTGCACTCACCCATTGACCTCGTACGAAAACAGACTGCAAACATATTTTTCTTAATTGTAATTTATTGGACCAACTTTTAGTTGGACGAAAATTTGCCCTAAGACTATGTTTGTGTTCAAGTTACCTTTAATAACGATTTGAGATAGATATAGTAAATAAAAAAAAACACACAAAGATTTGTGAGAACTATCAGGTGACTACTAGGTGTGGATGACTAATAATATGTCCCCTCTCCTACTTTGGTCATGCGTTCTTCTAAACGACGTCTGAAATCGACAAAAACGAATGATTTCGAAAATCGAATAATAACTGGTTCTCGAATGATGTTAATAATCGATATATATCATTCGAATTAATCATTCGTACTGAAAATGCGCGCGCATCTGAGCAATACATCCAAGCTCTGCGATTTTACTGCAACCGAATGGGAATTCGTGAACCTCGTTCTCACTATGCGAGTGTAAATCATTCGAACGCTCTATTTTACTGTTTAAATCCAACTCTTGTCTCGTTGTCGCTCCGGTTTGCTATGATTGCGCATTTCCAGCTTGCTTTTTCTTAAAAACTCGCCTCCGGCGCTGGAAGTGCTGCCGGATTAGGTGAAAGACTGATGTTATGGTCTGCGGTGCTCTGGTAAGAGTTGGAGTTGCTGCGGAATTTGGTAAAAGAGTGAGGTTATTTGTTTCGCAGCTCTGGGAGAAGCTGGGTGCAGTATGATGTATTTAAAAAACGTCCCTCGTGTGTATTTACAGGGTATAGTGGGACTTCGTTCTAGTGAAAGGTACGCGTGTTTGAATCTGTGTACGTTTAATCAATCCAGCAACAGATGGCGGTAGGAATTTAGTTTTTAAACCGTATTTGTAGGTTAGGCTAGTTTCATATCCACAAAACGGACTGTTGGAAAAAAAGGAAAAGCGGTGACGGTTCATTCCCCGTGAAGGAGCGGGCCGCTATAAGGGTCTTTCGGACTCCGCACCGAAGTCCTAAGCCCCTCTTCAGCCGACAAGGGATTAGACAAAGGAGGATTTCCGCGGAAAGTACTGTCTCGGTATTCACCTTGTGGCCCAGAAAAACCGCTGGAAAAAACTGAGCCAAAAAAGTCAGCCGGGCCGAGAATCGAACCCAGTGCCTCGTTAACTGCGGAGCTACCTTTCTCGGTGTTCTCTGTGGAAAATGCAGTCTTTTTATATCGATTTTGACCGTCATCGCATGGCAAAATAACAAACATTAACCGTCGTCGCTTAGCACAATAACATTTATAAGTGTAGTGGCCGCAGCAGGAAACGGAAATCACATTTTGTTTAGTTTTTGCATGTTAATTAGAACAAATGTTTTTCAAACCGGAGAAATCATCGTTCGTTGGCGAACAAACATTTACAGTTGTAGCGACTATACCAGGAAACAAGAATCGTCTGTTGCTTAGTGATGTAAAAGGCAGACAGTCCGTCATGTTTAATGTCACTTTTAGTGTCAACTAATTTTATTTGCTTACGGTAAAATATGTCTCAAAAGACTGTCTAAGACAAGACGTATGGGTCGTGTAATTATAAAAATCGCTTAATCATTCGAATGATTTTCAGTAACCTCTCGAGATAATAAACTAACGGAACGGTTTGATTATTTTCATTCGAAATATCTCAAAACTAATCTTCTCCTTCGAAGTGGTGTAGATTTGTTCTTGCATTCCTGATTTTAAATAGGGGTATATTTAAATAGAATAAAAAAATCAGGCACACTGCACACAATCAGGTGACCAGGCTGGCCAACGCAGGTTTACATTGCGGCTGACGCAGAAGCTCCATGCTTATTTCTGACGTGCGAATAGTAGCACCATTCTGTTGGAACCAATAACGGTCGTTCCCTTGTGCCTCATGTTGTGGTCTGAAAAAATTTCTATAGCATACTGACGTCGCAGTTACTGTCTGGGCATGTTCTTCAAAGATTATTGGTCCCATTATTCCAGATGATCGTACGGTTACTTTGGGCAAATGTACTGGTCGTTTATATTTAAAAAAATAAGTTTGAAAAATTAAATACAATATGAAAATCGTGGCGAAAACAAATTTTATGCCCTCGACCATTCGTTATCCGATTTCTACAATATCCAAATAGAACTATTGAATGTAAAAATAAGCGAAGCACTTTACCTGGACTTTCCTATACTTTAGATATGGTTACGTAATATATATTCAAAAGTATCTCATTATTAATGTTTTATGGCCCAAATTTTTTTGAAAACCCTATTTTGTTGCTTAATATTCGATATGCCCCTGTATTCCAAAGTGCATCAAAATTGACCCATCCGTTCGGGAGATTAGGGCCGCACAAATGCATCCGAACTCACCACAGGCAGACATTTTTTTTAAACATATTGAGGTAAAGTATAAAATATAAATTAACGTCTTATAGAATAATAAAGTGAAAAAACAGAGTTATGCTATGTTAAATTAGTAGAAAAAATACAAAAACGAACAATAATGAGGTGAAGTAATAACAAAATTGCATAAATCAAGAAAAGAGAGGAAAAAAATTAAACTGTGCAATATTTAGGAAAAGTATAAAAAGCAAACGTACGTACAATTCTTAAACTAAGTAAATACATATTTGTGTTATTTACTCATCATTAAAACCCCGATTCTCATAATAGCACAACAATAAAAGCAAATTATGAAAACAATGCCCCATCATTGACCTAGAACCTCCTGATTCAATCATTGACTCGACTGTAAAAGTCGAATTAATTATTCTGTTTATTGATATCTACTATATGAAACGATGTGATGGTCAATGTCAATTTTCATTTCTAACTTCAACGAAATGTTATACGAATTTATAAAAAGTGAAGGAGAAGTATAAAAAGTAACCATATAAAGAAATGTGTCTAAAATGAGGTATGGTATAAAATCTAAAAGATATACGAATTTGTCCAAATAAATGAAGAAGTATCATGAAAAGCGTAAAAATTAGTGTTACAAGACTAATTAATTAATTTTACAATTTGCACAAGAATTTCTATGGTCTGCTGTTTAAAATTAACAAAAAAGCCTTGAAATGACATTCTTGCTAAAAAGGCGACGAAAGGCCGCGATTTTTCCACTTTTTGCCTACAGCTCGGGGCAAGGTTGTTCTGAACGTCTTCCTTATAAGACATTTTTTATGTTCCCCGTACACCTGTCCAGGTTTGCATTATTATTGTCGCTTTTATGTTATAATCACTCACAATCAGAATTACCTACAAGAAAATAATAACAGAGATGCCTGAATTAATTACATGTCTTTGCAAATGCAATTGCTCCGGAAAAAATTGTTAATTTGTTTAGTTAATGAATCCTAAGAAAAAACGCTCGTTATTATGATAATTGGCTATAAATAACCGCAATTTTACTGCTAATAAACGATCCAGTAGTTTAGAAAACGTAATTAATTTTATAAGAAGGCAAGTATTATTTGCTATGGTAAGTTCTGTAATTATTCATTGGCAATTTGCGGTGATGTAATGTTTGGAATAATTTTTTCTTATTGGAAATTTTTGCATTTAATTAACGAGTGATGTGACATTTATCAAACGTTGAATTAACAAGATTTTCGTGACTTCAAAACAAGTCATGTCCAAATTGTATAAAATTTAAAAAAAAAGACAAAAACGGGGAACTGTATAAATATAATTGTCCAATATTGAGGTAGAGTATATATAAATTCGTGCAATATCAAAGAAAAGTAAAAAAAACAAACGTGTTTGCATTTAATAAAGAATGACGTGATATTTAGTTGACGTTGACTTAACAAGATTTTCGTGACTTTGTAACAGTCGTATAGAAATTTAAAAACATATACACATTTACTAAATTTAAAAAAAACTTACGAATATGAACAACAGTAATTAAATAATTATGTAAAATCAAAGTAGAAGGCACAAATTTGTCCTATATTTGTCCCAAATTATTATTTTTGTTCCAGCAAATGTCATAGTGATAAGAGAGTAGACCATAATGTTCTGCACCTACTTTAAACATCTCTGGAGTGAGTGTGTCAGAATCAGCGGCAGCAATTGTACTTATTTGAGTAATTCCGAATGAGAGAAAAAGAGTGAAACCTCCTAAATAGTAAATTACAGGGTCTACTTCCTTTTAAAAAGTTAAATGACATTGTGGAATAAAAAGTTACAACTAATGGTGGTAATTATCGAATAGAAACTATCCAATTCTTTGACTGTTGTCAACTATTCGAATTATTAGTAGATAGTAGAAAACTGTTCGAATGAAACGAATGAATTTAGTAAGTTTGCTAATATAAAAATGAGTTAACGAGATAAACGAAAACTTTTGATGCAAAACTCATAAAGCTAATGAATGATAACAACCTTTTGTTAATTGCTGTAAAGCCCGGCAATGTGCGAAGACCTCAATAAATATTAGAAAAATAAGAAATATCAAAAAATATTTAAAAAATGGTAATTTTATAATAATCAGCGCTTCCACGTCGGTCATTTGGTATTCGCGACTTCTCCGTTAAATTATTCGAATGAATTCAATCGATAGTTGACATCAGTCTTTCACTAACGATCGATAGTTAATTTCATTCAATAGTGCCCAACACTAGCTACCAAAATGTTCTGTACCTACTGTGAACTTGTCTGGAGCGAGTGTGTCAGAATCAGCAGCGGCAATTGCACCAATTGGAGTTATTTCGAACGGGAGGAAAATAGTGAAACGTCATTTATTCATCATCACATACATCTACGCCGCTGATGAATGGATTGTAACGAAAAGAAGTGAAAATGTAAAACATTAATATTAAAATATGTATACAAAATTTAAATCAAATATTTTAATTTGTGGCAGATTTTTTTGAATATTAAAAGGTGCTTACACCGTTCCATCTTGTGGAGGCTGTAACTCCGCAAGGAAGCGTTTTGGGACTCATGTTTATTGGACATTTTCTACTTAAAATTACCTCAGGAATGTCGCGCTGCTTTAATACAGAAATCCATGCAACACCCTGTATAAATTTGTTTAGTTTTAAGAACTACAATATTGAGGAAAGGTATAAAAACCAAAAAGAAAAATTCACCTTTTTTTCTGTGCAACTGTCAAAGTATTTATTTATTTAGGTTGTTACCCTTTCAAGATCATCAGATTTCCGGTTTTGATTAGAAATGCCGTTAACATAAGAAATGACGATCAAAAAAAAGCGGTTCTTATTGAAATATAAAACCGCTCGAGGGCATATTTGTCTATCATAATTCAAGATGACAGGTATTTATGTAAAAGTACATTTCCTTTTCTTGTCAAGTCGCGAAGATTAATTTGTTGTTTCCGTAAATAGCGTGCCCGCCGTGATCACGATTTTTTTTTTACTTTTTTGCACTTAACGTAGTAAGTAAATAGCGAAACGTTTGATATTTAGCGAATAAAAACAGTGACATTCAAAAAATTTAGTTTAGAAACAAAATTTTTGATAAAACATACAATTTTTTTAGATACAAATTTTATATATTAGAAAACAACCAAGCATGAAAAAATGCAAAAAGGCCCCCCAAAAAAACAACGAAAACTGCACCTCAGACAGGTTCGGTTCCACAACAAAACTAAAATCAAAATAACACCACGTCTGACAAGCCGTTACACATGTTTTGCCTCCAATCAACTCCAAAAATGCACAACGAAGCCGCCTTATGCATACAAGCATGCAAAATTCTCAACTGGATAATTTGCAATTGGAATTTACAAAGCGGATCCTTGAAACGAAGATAATAAAATCATTATTTGCATTTACACGTTTACACGGCCATTATTGGTTAATTTTATTCAAATCCGGTTATTAAGATACAATTATTACAGACAGAAGTGTTTTCATTTTTTTGTGTGGTTAAAAGTGTTGAATATGCTTTTAAATAAATTAATAATTATATCATAATCGGCATTGAAGTGATAAGTGTCAGCTCAATGTCGCTTCCTGCTTGTCACTTTCACACTAATAAATTTTGTTAGAATAAAGATTTTTAACCTGAAAGTAAGAGTGTGGTACATTTTGACGGTCACTGATTGAGAGCACAATACAATCTAATATATAAGAACGGGGAGGGAGAAAATTTGAATACGCTCAACTGTTTTCTTATGTTGTAAAATGTCAAGATTTTGAGGTATGGCAATTCTAATTCAAAACATTTTTATTACCACTGCATGAAAATCTTTATACTTTAAAATATTTAACCCCAAAAATAACTGTAAATGCAACAAAAACGTGGAAACCGACAAACCGCACAATTTGAGCTAGAACTTTTTTTGGCATCGTTATTAGGCTATTGATACAAAAAAACCGGTCCCTACACGGAACCTTAAGGGACCTCAGAAGCACATTGTGGTAATGCTATAAAAAACAACAAAAACATAAATCGTGTTAAAAAAGTTTTCTAAGCTGTTAGATTATAATAATGTAATGCAAGAGGCCCCTTGTTTCAACCCCGAGGCACGCCACCAAAAAACATCTACCAGAGTAAGCTTATAAAAAACCAATACAAAATAAACATAAATTTAGGATATTTTTAAAGTCGCCAAAGCAAAATACTGGAGCACTAAAGGGAAGTGGTCCACATCTGCAACCACGAGGCACCTCCAGAATGAAGACAGTTTGAAGACATCAACAAAAAAATAAGAATTAATTTTTGTGGTCCTTACTTTGTACCTTGAGAGACCCCAACGGAATAGTCACCTTACACGAGTCCATAAAATACAAAATATGGTTGAATTTCAAGCCACTGGAAATAATAACGAATTGAAAGTGGTCCCTTGTTCAATCCCCGAGGCACCCCAAAAAAATAGTTGGCATAATTACGGTTATATTGCAAGAATATTTCTGAAGCCGCTAAAGCAGAATAATGGAAAAGCAGTGGTCCATATGCTAAACGTCCATGAACTCCAAATAAGTATATAACAATAAAGGTAGGGTTGAACATTGAGCAATCCTACCAAATGTAAAATTTATGGAAAAAATCTTATTCTCAAACGGAATCTTACATATATAACGTCCAAAAATAATATATTGGCATAAGTATGCTTACAGTAATCTACGAATGAAATAATGGTACAATAAAAATAAACCCTGTTTGAACCTCAAAATAAAATAATAGAAATAAATAATTAAAGCCGTTAAAGCGCAATGGTTAAATATAAGAGGTTCATGTTTGCACACTGAGACACTCCAATACAAAAAAGTAGCCAAAAGTAAGCGTAAAAGAAACCAATCAATTACAATATTAGATTTAAACATATTTTTGAAACCACCAGACATTTAAAGAGAATAGTCCCCACATTGGACCTTGAGACACCCCATCTGAATATAATGACAAACGTATGCTTACATAAGCCAACGAATGAAAACAATTCACCTAAAATCGTTGTGAAACATATTGCAGAACAATTAGAAACAGAAGTGGGTCTTGTTTCAAACCCTGGGACACCCCAAGACAAAATATAGCAACAATATCAAGTACCCAAAGAGAGAATTTTGAGAAAAGTAATATGGTGGTCCTCACACTGAACCTTGAGGCACCCGATCTGAATATAACGACAATAGTATGCTTGCATAAGCCAATGCATGAAAAAAGTTCACCTAAGATCTTTAAGGAACCTATTGCAGTATAATTAGAAATAGAAGTGGGCCTTGGTTCAAACTCTGGGGCACCCCAAGACAAAATGTTAGCAGCAGTAATATCAGAAAGGTTCTACCCTAAGAAACAATAGAAACAACAAGAATAAAATTGAAGTAGCAAGGGATGGTAGTCGTAGAACTGGCCCCTGGTTTCAATCTTAAGACACGCCACCTTCAAAAAAGCTTTGATCTACTAAGCTTCCAGCTTATAATCTAAACTGCAACGTTTTGAAGCATAATTCTAAATTAAAAATTTTAAAAACACAGTAAAAGCATGATGGTGTAATACAAGTGGTCCCTGGTTTAAACCCTAAAGCGCTCAAATGGAATGTGTCAAAATAACAGTTGTAGTTGACAAATTTTTATGTCAAATTTGCATTATTATCAAACCTTTTTGAATTTAATTCAATTTAAAATTAAATCGGGGAGAGAACATTTTTAAAACAAACCGTTAAAACGTAATTAATGGAGCCATTGCGTCATATCTTGGAAGAGAAGTGGTCCTTACACTGACCCTTAAGGCACTCAAAAGTACGCCTACATAAGCCTATGAATGAAAAGAGTTCACCTAAAATCATTGTAAACGCTATTGCACCATAAATATAAATAAAAGTGGGCCTTGGTTCAAACCCTGTGGCACCCCAAAGCAAACTGTTTGGAACAGTAATACCAGGGAGGTACGCACAGAAAAAAAGGAGAGTTATAGAAAACAACGAGATCAAATTACAAGTTCAAAAATATTTTAAAGCATGATAGTACAGTGGAAGTGGCCCCCGGTTTCTACCTTCAGACTCCCCAGCCATTAAAAAACTACCAACAAGTAAACATGCGCCTTAGAATTTAAACTAGAACTTTTACGAAGGATAAATTTGAATTAATTCCTTTAAAACCGTTAAAGAATGGTGACGTAAGAGAAGTGGCCCCTGGTTTGAACCCTAAGCCACCCCGAACTAAAATTTGTCAAAATTAAAGTTGCATTTGGCAAATTTGTAAGTGAATTGTGTGTAAAATTTTAAATTAAATCTGAGAGAGTTTAAAATTTTTAATACCAACTGTTAAAACTTAATTAATGCACAAAAAACAGTTCTAAAAAGTCTAATAATAGTAATAATAACAGCTCTTGTCGGTTGTTTTTACTGATTAGCAACAATTAGTTGTAGATGGTGACCGCGCACGCACACAAAAGGGCCGAATCTGTTCAATTAGGCTTTTGTTCCGCCAACAAAGTCGAGTACAGACATTAATGTCGTAATTAGCGAGAAGGAGATGACAGACGAGATAATCGAGGTCGTTGCCAATCCTTTTAAAAATAAAATTAGTCGTCTGTGTAACAGTACTGAATAGTCCATTCATGATTTTGCACGCGCGCCGCACATTTTTAGGTTCAGCTCTTTTTTTATTTATTTCTTCTCTTTCAGATGTATAAATAATAAAAGTGAAATTTTAAACGTCATTACGCACGAGATAAGAAAACTGATAACGCGACATGCCACAAGAGATTTATTTAGAAAGCTTTAATTAAGGAATTAATTTTTATTATCGGTCCGAAGCGGAGGTTTCGTAAAATGTTGGCAAATTTTTATTTAATGAGCCGTGACGATGATTAAATTTTTGTTTTATCTCCACAACGCGTGTTTTGTCCTTATTTCACTCTATTTGGTCTGTTTTGGAAGGGCATCAGATAGTTGACTGAGCGGAAATAAATTTGATAAAAAACTTAAATTACATATGAATATTATTATTGTTATTGCTTAAGGTTGCATTTCCTTACCTCAAACCGCACACTTTTTTGATTGTAGATTCAATTAATTATGTAAAAATATTATATAATACGTAAAACTTATTTTTCCTTTCGATTCTGCCTCTGTCGTTCCTGTACATTCTACCTTGGGGTACCTCAGGGTTCAAACAGGGGCCACATCTATTTCACCATTGCGTTACATGGTTTCAAAGATGATTATTACTCAATTTTCTTTTGTTGGCTTTTGTTAATTTCCTCTTGTTAATATAAATTTTGGGGTCATTGTAGGTACTCGGTTGGGGTTCCTTAAGGTTCAGTATGGGGACCACTTTTTTCCCATCATACTATTTTAACAGTTTTCTTAACAAATCTAATTCTAATTTTGTTTGTGTTGTTGTTGTTCTTGATAAGCTTTACGTTTGTCGATATTTTCCACTGTCGGAAGTCGTCTTAAATTCTAAAATTATGCCTTAACGGTGTGTGGGTATCTCAGGGTTGCAACCAGGACCACTTTTACTAAACCACTATGCTTAAAAAAATTTTAATTACTGCTTGTTCGTGTTGGTTTGTTTAACTTTATTTTTGTCGCCATGTTCTTGTCAGCTACTTTTCTGACATTGCTGTAGTCAACATTTTCTCTCAGGGTGCCGCATGGTGCAAACCAGGGGCCACATCTATTCCATCATTACGCTGCAGTAACTTCAAAGCTATAATATCTCAAAAGTTGTCTTTTGTTGGCTTACTATTATAGATACATTCTGTCGTTATATTCGCTTGAAGTCCCTTAGGGTTCACTGTGAGGACCACATCTCTTCTACCATTCTAATGCAACAGCTTCAAAAATTTGCAAATTTGCATTTAATAAATTCTGTTCTTGTTGGTAACTCTACAATCCTAATTATGGCAACATTTTCTTTGGAGGTGCCTCAGGGTTTAAACTTTTTCTTCATAATCGTGCTTTAGAAGCTCCATAAAATGTCTAGCTGATTTTACTGGCTTTTGCTGTTATGTTCAGTTGGGGTCTCTTAAGGTTCAGTGTAAGGACCACATCTCTTCCACCATTTTAATGCAACCGCTTCGAAAAATTTGCAATACAAATTCTCTTCTTGTTGGTAGCTCTACAATCTTAATTCTGGAAATATTTTGATTTTGGGGTGCGCCAAGATTTAAACCTTTAAACCCTAATTGGGACCCCCCCTATGATTTAGTGTGAGGACAACCTCTCTTTTATCATTCTGTTTAAATGGTTTCAAAAATATTTCTAATATAAACTGTGTTCATGGTGATATCTACAACTTTACTTTACTCTTGTTAAAATGTTCTCAAGTGGTGCCTTAAGGTTCAAATCAAGGGCCACTTGCATTTCGTAATTATTTTAAAAACATTTTAAATTTAAATTTTGCCTACTGTATCTATAAGGCTGTTTTACTATTATTTTCATCAGTAGGGTGCCTCGGGGTTTAAACCACGGGCCCTTTTTGTTCACAATTGTGCTTCAGTAGCTTAAAAAATGTTTAGCTCATATGTTTTATTTTGGTGACTTTTGCTGCTATATTCAATTGGGGTCCCTTACGGTTCAGTGTGAGGACCACCTCTCTTCTATCGTTCTGTGTAAACAGTTTTAAAAATATTTCTAACATAAATTGTGTTCAGGTTGATATCTACAACTTTATTTACTCTTGCCAAAATGTTCTAAAGTGGTTAAAAAAAGTTTAGGTCATATATGTTATAATACTGGCTTTTGCTGTAATATTTAGTTGGAGTCCCTTACGGTTCATTGTGAGGACCACTTCTCTTCTATGATTCTTTTAAACGGGTTAAAAAATATTTTTAATATATATTTTGTTCACGTTGATATTTACAATTTCACTTTTGCCAAAATGTTCACTTGGGGTACCTCAGGGTTCAAATGAGGGGCCACTTGCATTTCATTAAAACCATTTTGAGCCTACTATCTGTAAGGTTATTTTACTATTATGTTCATCAGTTAGCTGCCTCCAGACTGATACATACTAAGGATTCCTTTTGTTCGTCTTAATCCTTTAATTGCGCATACAAAATTTCTGTCTTCTGCTTAATGACCTTTATCGTAAAGTTTGATATTTTAAATACTTCAATAATTGCCATGCTTTTTCAAGAACTCAATTAAATGAAAAGTGCACAATCATTAATCCATACAAAGAAACATTGACATTTCTTACATTTCCTCTTCAAAGTTCTAAAAAATCTGTTAACTTCAACCTTTTATGTTACTAAAAGGATTATAATTTCAGCCTTTCATGCTTAGAAATCCAAGGACTTTTTAATTGTATCTTAACATTTTTTCCACCAACAACAAGAATCGCATATCTGCCTGCCCAAAAAAGTGCAACCATTAATAAATAGCCATGTAGGCAATTTTTATTAATTAAGGAAGCAAATTTGGCATACCACGTAATGATCTCGCGTTGAAACGCGGTTTTTAAAGCTACAAACGGTAGTGACGGCAAGGACCTTGTTTTGTCCATATAAAGACGAAAAGAGCGATCAAAGTTAACACCTGACTTGCATTGCGTGCAAAATTGACATTGAAACGCGCCTCGATTTGCAGGAAGTGCAAATTAAAAGTGGCAGAATTTTTTTCTTTGGGCACGATCTTTTGATTTATGATCAAATCTCGTGCCATAAAGGAGTTTCTGACGAATACGCGGTGTTAAAATTTGATACTAAACATAAGTTGGAAGCCGTTTTTTGAATTATTAACAGTAACCTGTCAGCTTTCAAAAAAAATCTTTTACAGTAAGTTACAATGTCATGTTGAGTGAATAATACCTTTATAAGAACAAAATGTAACCAGCAGAAAGAGAGGCGGTGGTAGAACTAAAGAAGCACCCAAAAAAAGAGAAAGCCCACTTGAAACTTGGCCTAAAATGTCCCAACCCTGGAACAGAACTGGAGTTATCTTGCTCTGAGCCACCTACTCGGCTACCTGAACCCATACTAATAATAATAGAAAGGTTAATAATGGAAATTGCTTTAGAAAAACAGAAAGTTGTGAAAATTGGAAAGATTCAAAAGATCAAAAGATCTGCAGGGGTTGGAATGATCATCGGGACGGTGAGGATGTTTCCAATGGCTCAAAAATTGGACAAAGATTCTGAAAACATATTGAAGAGATACCAACATAGTTCAGCAATAATATTTAACAATATTAAAGCAATATTATTAAGCAATAAATGGGCAATATTATTTAGAAATATTTGGACAATATTGTTCCTCATTAACTAAGCAATATTATTAAGCAATAGTTAGGCAATGTTATTTTGAATATTTGGGCAATATTATAAAGCAATAATTAGGCAACATTATTCAGCAATAACTAAGCAATATTATTAAGCAATAAATAGGCAATATTTTTAGCAATATTTGAACAATATTGTTCTCCAATAATTAAGCAATATTATTAATCAATAGTTGGGCAATATTATTAGGCAATAGTTAAACAATATTATTAAGCAATAGTTGGGCAATGTTATTTTGAATATTTGGGCAATATTATTCAGCAATAACTAGGCAATATTATTAAGCAATAATTAGGCAATATTAATAAGCAGTAATTGGGCAATATTACTTAGCAATATTTGGGCAATATTGATCAGTAATAACTGGGCAATACTATTAAGCAATAATTGGGCAATATTATTAAGCAATACTTGGGCAATATTGTTCCCCAATAACTAAGCAATAGTTCAGCAATATTATTAAGCAATAGTTAGGAAATATTATTAAGCAATAGTTGGGCAATGTTATTTTAAATATTTGGGCAAAACTATTCAGCAATAACTAGGCAATATTATTAAGCAATACTTAGGCAATATTATTCAGCAATGAACTAGGCAATATGATTAAGCAATAATTAGGCAATATTATTAAGCAATAAATTAACAATATTAATTAGCAATATTTGGCCAATATTGTTTCCCAATAACTAAGCAATATTATTGAGCAATAGTTGGGCACATTAGTAAGCAATAGTTAGGCAATATTATTAAGCAATAGTTAGGCAATGCTATTTTGAATATTTGGGCAATATTATTCAGCAATAACTAGGCAATATTATTAAGCAATATTTGGGCAATATTGATCAGTAATCACTGGGTAATACTATTAAGCAATAATTGGGCAATATTATTAAGCAATAATTGGGCAATATTATTAAGCAATAGTTAGGCAATATTATTTAGCAATAATTGGGCAATATTATTCAGCAATAACTGGGCAATATTATTAAACAATTCTTGGGCAATATTATGTAGCAATATTTAGGCAATATTATAAGCAATAATTGGGCAATATTATTAAGCAATACTTGGGCAATAGTATGTAACAATATTTAGGCAATATTATTCAGCAATAAGTGGGTAATGTTATTAAGCAATTATTGGGCAATATTATGTAGCAATAGTTGTGCAATATTATGTAGCAATATTTAGGCAATATTATTAAGCAATAATTGGGCAATATTATTAAGCAACACTTGGGCAATAGTATGTAACAATATTTAGGCAATATTATTCAGCAATAACTGGGCAATATTATTAAACAATTCTTGGGCAATATTATGTAGCAATAGTTGTGCAATATTATGTAGCAATATTTAGGCAATATTATTAAGCAATAATTGGGCAATATTATTAAGCAATACTTGGGCAATAGTATGTAACAATATTTAGGCAATATTATTCAGCAATAACTGGGTAATGTTATTTAGCAACATTGCATCAATAAAGCAGAATGTTCACATTTCTGTATTGGGGCAATATTTAATAAAAATATACCACCATTATTGCAGAAACTTCTAGTAAATATTGCACCAATATTTTGAGCTACTTAGGATATACTGACATTTTACTTCTTCGCCCAAAAATAATCAGAAATCGAGATCAACCTTATTAAAATTGAACAAAAAATAACTGTAACTTATAATTAGGCCGCCATTTTGGCTCATAAGGGCCTGACAAAATGGCACTGCAAGTCAAATCGCTTAAAATTACTTGAATTTGATGATTTTCCCATTAAATGCAGGCTATGTTTGGTTGAGCGCTGCTACTATAAAGCCTGTAGAGACAGTAGCGACTACCACGACTAGCGGTGCATCACCGCATCGAAACCAAAGTTTTTTGCCAAACGGCCCGAGAAAAGACGATGAGAACAAAATTCATTCATCGGAGTATTCGAGAAGCAAGCGGAGGGAGTATTTACTATTTTTTACCGCACAGGTACATCCAAATGATTTCATTCGAACGCACCATTCGATTATTGAATATATAAAATTGGCAATCATTGGATTATAAAAATCATTCGATTATGCCAAACTACTAGTTAAAAGTTTCTTAAAATATTTTGACGACTTAGAACGCACCAAGGGATTTGGAATAGTTGGAATACGCAAAATAGTTGTTAAGAAGAAAATTCAACATACTTTTGTCAATTCATACATGCCTGACTTTTACGAGGATATCCAAAAAGCAATAAAAATTGAAGAAGATAAATCATTTGAAGGTTCTCGTGATATCAACGCCACAAATTATCCACAAGACTAATAATTTTGAAGTAGATCAAAAGGTCATGAGAACCGGAAGGTTTTGAAGGGCCTGAAGCATTTCCTAAATCAACAATTCCAACTCTTTCAATCCATCTACACAAACACACTTTAAAAACATCGCCGTTTATTTCAAATAAAAGAGATAACAAATTTATTAGTACGGTAAATAGAGAAGCTGAATTATCACAAACGTTATCACCATATTATGTCAAAGCAAGGTCAATGGCACCTACTACTACCTCCAGTATCAGTTTCAAATTAAATCTGGCCACTTGTCAGTTCTGATTTCTAATTATCCTGGTCGGGTTATCATCCTTCCCAAGTGACCTTGTGGCACAATTCTGCCATACCCAACGCTAAAACAACTTGCCCAAACCGTTAAAAAATTATGATAATAAAACCAACAATGTTTCTAAATGGTATTGCAGATAATCCATAATTTTAAAGCTTTCACTACCTACGCGTGTCAGGTTTTATGATAGAAAGGCTGCAATTTCAATTTTATTATGCAGACATGATAGCGCGCGAGCAATAAAACCATAAACTCGTTTGAATTTTTAAATAGTTCTGCCAAACCCATGTGTCTCCAAGAAGAAAAAATAATTAAAACCTTTTCAGTTATTACTACTACAAAGTGGTTGCTAAGTTGAAGAATTTTGTCGCGCTTTCGTGCTGGAATGCTGTTGTGTAAAAGGATTTTTAGTACTCGCTCCAGTCACAGGCAGTTTCCAGGCTCGGTCTTGGCTGGAATTTCTTCCTGATATCCGTAAATATGATGTCTATCAATTCTAAGACGCGTATTTGATATTTGGACGAGATAATACAGAAATGTCGCTTTTTTACCTGTAACTTACGAAATGCTTCGTCGTAAACATTCGAATGAAAATAATGGAAATATCTCCGCAGCGTAGGGAGAATCATTCGAATGATTTTACGATTCTAATATTTTCGGGTTTGTCTGCATCGGAGGCGAGCATTAAAGCAATAGCCATTAAATTAGCCACCTGCAAATATGCCCAATGCACAAAAAATTTGCGGAATCCTAATGAATAATGGCGGCGTTCCTACCCGAGCATACACGCGGAGGATAGAATTAGCAATGAAATAGGATACAATTAAAAATACTGTAAGAAATACGTGTTTTGTTTCTATTCCAAGCCGAAGGTATACCGGTTTACCCGAACGGTCGACAAAAGACGATGAGAACGAGAATTCGTTCAATAATAATAAATGTATTTGAATATGAAAATCATTTAAGTATCACTAGCTTGTAAGGGAAACGTTATTAGTTGTGGTACACACCAGCCACCTTCGACTATGTTCGGAAACCGACGGCACCCGATTGAACTGAAGATCGGTAATATTCGGTAACCAGCAACGAACTAATTTATTTGATGAGCGGCTATTCTCGGCAATCGATCATTACCGATTTATTTCATGAACAACTATATCCAGTTACTGATGAACGAACAACTTATAAATTTTGATTGCTGAGTGTTGTTAGACATCAAATAATTCGTTTATGATCGGTTTCCGAGAATAGCCGATCGTCAAATAAATCAGATTTTGCTGGTTACCGAATGTTGCCGATCTTCAAATACATCGGTTGCTATCGGTTTCCGAATATAGTCAAAGGTGATTGTAGTGTACACGTCCCTGTTTTATTGGTACCACCCTCAGTCCGGTCCTAACCTAAATACGATGCTTTGCATACATTTTTTTACATCAGCTTAAATTTACTATTCGTTGCACACCTAAGTTTTAGGACTTCTAAGACAATAATAATAAAGTCATTTTCTTGAATACGGCCCTGTGCTGACTCAATTAACTGTACGCTCGCTCTTTTTCAAAAATTTCAAATATAATCAATGAAAGAGCCCTAAAAGACTCACTATGTATTGATATGGTTTCGTTTTCGTTACTTCCTTAAATCCGGTCCTGATTAGTCGATTTAATTTTTATTACGTTTACACTCCATTATTTATAAATTCATCCTTACATATGGGACCACAAAAATAACTTTAAGGGTAACTATTTGAACAGTAAATTCAATTATGGTGGTCTTGTTGTTTCCCTTAATCCGGCCCTGAGCAGTCCATTTTATTTCTAGACCACTTTCATATTTGGTAAAAAATAACACATTTTTTTGACTAGATAAAGTTGTAAAGGTCCTGAAAATTAAAGCTTTTAAAGGTACCTACCCATACTGTCATTACTTTTCTTAATCCGGCCCTGATTTGACAATATTATTTATAGACTTTTACACACGGCAAGAAAGAAAACAGTTCTGACTAAAAATAGTTAAAAGGATAGAACCCGTACCTATAATTAATAGTAATCTTGTTTTTTCTCCCCTTAATCCGGTCCTGAACCGATAATTTTGTTTTTAGAAATTTTATTGTAGCAACAAAACAAAATTATTGATGAAATGAATGAGATATGAAGGGCACTTCAAATCAAACAATGCCGGCACTACAACTTGTTGCGGTGCGCTACGTTTTAACAGAGGAAAGGGTGCGCGTTCGTACCGTTAAATAGTTGCACGTGTCATCCGCACTTGGAAAGAGTATGTGACGATAATAATTATGAAATGTCATTTTTATTTTATTTGTGTAATATACAGGGTATCCGGAAATTATATTTTTTAATACGTTTACAATTTTTAAGCTGTCGCAAGAAATTCCGTGCAATAAAAAAAAATAAACAAGGTAGGCTGTGATAAACATTCTAAAGTTGGCAATAGTGGTTGGCACCAATTATTTTAGAAGAATTTGACTAATCTCACTATAAGCTGTTAAGTGTCTGTAGTTGTTTTTAGTGGCATTGTTTATTTTATTTATGTCACTATTTTAACGCTTTTAACCCACGAAACATAACGCAAATTATCGGCCACTTAGGCCTCTCCCCCCACTTGTCGCAAAAATCAGCTCATAACGGATGAGGTTGATAAACGTAGGGGTAGCAGCAATTAGTACCTGCTTTGTCAGCTTTTTGTTGATTGTTGATTCTGCGTGTTTCTTGGTTGTTTTTATGTGTGTCACTGTGATTTATTATTCTTAACACAAAGTTTGATGCTTTAAGATTTTTGTTATTGGAGCCTAAACTTGCCAGATGCTATTTAACTTAGCACTTTGAAAAAAATTGCCGCCTCTAACAAATCCTGGCCCATGGCAATAAAACAAAAGTAATATTTACTAAATGGGGTTGGAAAAGTTTAAAAACGTAAGGCTCGCTAAGTGGTTCGTTTGTTACCCCCCCCCCCCCCCCCCCCCTCTAAGCCCGAACTAATTAATTAACCTTCAACTCTATTTTATACTTTCATATTTGTTAACTGAAAAATAAAAAAGACAGCAGTTTTCTTAAAAAACATTTTGGGTGCCATGAAAAAATCTCTCTCATTGCGGCCCTGATCTGATTATTTGATCTAGTTTTCTTTGCGGTAATTACGTGTTATCCTCCCCCCTCCAATTCTGTATAAAAGCCAAAATATATCCTTCAGCTTGGAATTTAAACAAAGATGTGGCAAAAAACGTTCCTACACGTGCAGTAATAAAACTTTTTTAATGTAACGTAACCTCGGACGTAACACCTCCCCCCATTAATGACAAAAAAAATCTGTAAAGTGTTTTTCACTTATCGTAAGTATCTGCACCAGCTGCACTATTTTTTCATCCTGCATTCTATCTATAAATTTTGCACTAGTATTTATTTGTACGATAACTGAACTGAACATATGCAAAACCAGACACGCACAATTTTAGACATTTTATTTTTAGTTTTCTATTAGAGCGGCCCTCAAGGCTGAACAACGCACAGATTTATTTTATTCAGCCGAAGATGCGGAAATCGCAGCTCCAACACGACGCGTTACCATTATTTAAAGCCTCCATTTTGATTATTAAATTTTTTCTGTAAATCCATTTGCTTTGACATCATTTTTTTTTAATTTAAAGCTTTCAGCAGCCTGAGAAATTTTCTAATTTATTATGAAGGTTGAACTTTTCAAGATTGACAAGGTTTTTTTGTTAGTTAAGTGGTTTTGTTTTGTTTGGAAAGTAAATCAGGGCACACTATTTTTTTTACTTAACACAGGGACGGATTAATTTATTTTGAGTTTTAAAAACCGGCAGAAACATCGTAAACTTATGGAGAGACACGGGACGCAATGAACTTCAGCGAAAAAATAAGACAGCATTTGGATGACAATCCAACAAAATACTTGAGAAAATTTTGGCAAAAAGTAGAGGAGACAAAAGAAGCATTGAACGTAAGCAGATTAATGGCAGACCATCGATTCTCACACAAAAAAGCTGTTGACAAAGGAAGACAGCATTTGGATGACAATCCAACAAAATTCTAGAGAAAACTCTGGCAGGAAATGAGAGAGACATGGAAAGCATTGCACGTAAGCAGATTAGTGTTTGTGTCAACAATTCGCAGCAAAAAAACAGTTGACAGTGAAAGACAGCATTTAGATGACGATCCAACATAATTTTTGAGAAAACTTGGCAGGAAGTGGGAGCAACAATTAAAGTATTACACGGAAACAGCTTAGTGACAGACTTTCGCAACCCGTTGGCAATGGAAGACAGCATGTGGATGACAATCCAACAAAATTCTAGAGAAAACATTGGCAGGCAACGAGAGAGACATGGAAAGCACTGCAGGTAAGCAGATTAGTGGTGGTGTCATCGATTCGCAACAAAAAAACTTTTGACAGTGTAATACAGCATTTAGATGACGATCCAACATAATTTTTGAGAAAACTTGGCAGGAAGTGAGAGCAACAATTAAAGTAATACACGGAAGCAGCTTAGTGGCAGACTTTCGCAACCCGTTGGCAATGGAAGACACATTTGGATGACAATCCAACAAAATTCTAGAGAAAACTTTGGCAGGAAATGAGAGAGACATGGAAAGCATTGCACGTAAACAGATTAGTGGTGGTGTCACCGATTCGCAACACAAAAACTTTTGACAATGTAAGACAGCATTTGGATGACGATCCAATATCATTTTTGAGAAAACTTTTGCAGGAAGTGGGAGCAACAATTAAAGTAATACACGGAAGCAGCTTAGTGGCAGACTTTCGCAACCCGTTGGCAATGGAAGACAGCATTTGGATGACAATCCGACAAAATTCTAGAGAAAACTTAGGCAGGGAACGAGAGAGACATGGAAAGCATTGCACGTAAGCAGATTAGTGGTTGTGTCAACAATTCGCAGCAAAAAAACGGTTGACAGTGTAAGACAGCATTTAGATGACGATCCAACATAATTTTTGAGAAAACTTGGCAGGAAGTGGGAGCAACAATTAAAGTATTACATGGAAGCAGCTTAGTGGCAGACTTTCGCAGCCCGTTGACAGTGTAAGACAGCATTTGGATGACGATCCACAAAAATTCTTAAGAAAACTTTGGTAGGATATGGGACAACAAAGAAATCATTGCACGTAAGCAGATAAGCTCTTGATTTGCAACAAAGAAACTATAAACAATTTTCAACAAAAATTGGATGACGATCCAAACACAGAATTCTTCAGAAAACTTTGCAGAAAGTGGGATTATTTTGCTTGCCGCGAATTTTAAAATTGCGGGTTTTGTGCAATAACATGATTAACAACCTAACCACTATACCTCATACGGCCCTGAACTCACTAAAATGTATTCATTAAAAAAATTGAGTAAGTAACATAATATTACAGTTTTTGCCCAAAAATTATGTTATTTCTTGTTACAGGGGGCGGCTCTCGTCAGGCAAACTTATTTTTTTATTTTGTAATGAAAAAGTCATTTTTCTATAACAAAACTCTGTAAAAAACAGACATTGTATTCGATTGGGTGCCCTTAAAACTATAGATGATGTACACATATCTAGAGCTGTTCCTCTCCATATGGTACTTGACTGAAACGTTAATTTTCAATTGTATAATGTGTAAAGAGGAAAAAAGTCTGAACACTTTTGTTTTGGGAGATTTAAAATTATTGTTTTGTTAACCCCCAATTCCTGCCCTGTACTACGAGTATTATCTTTAAATAATTTATTTATAATTATAGAAAACTAGCAGGCTATCGATTTGCAACGAAAAAAGTGTTAAAATTGTAAGACAGCATTTGTATGACGATCCAGCAAAATTCTTGAGTAAACTTTCGCACGAAGTAGGAGTCTCTTTTGCTACTTTCGGTTAACTAAAAATTGTAAGCTTCGTGCAATAGTTCCAACCAACCTAATCTTATACGGCCCTGAGTTGAATATTTAAAGACTCGTTAAAATTTAAAAGTTAAAAAATTGTAAGTTTTTGAAAAATAATATTTTTCACAAATCTGTTACTTTTTGTTGTAGTGCGGCCCTGTACTAGCGATGTCCATCCAGCCATCGACTGAAACGTTAATTTTAGACCTTCTTTATTGTAAATTATGGAAAAGTTAGACAACAAATTTTAACCGTTTTCGCCTTAAAAACTAAATTTTTTGTTAACCCTCCAAATCCTGCCCTGTACTAAATTTTAAATCAAACTTACAGGAGGTATTGCGTGCAACGCAAAAAGTGACAAAACATGGATTTGCAAAACAGAATGTGTTAAAAATGTAAGACAGCTCTGGGATGACAATCCCACAAAATTCTTGAAAAAACTTTTATGGCAAAAAAATTATTGCATTCGATTGGGGGACCTGACAATTACAGATGTACAATTCTCTAAAACTCCCCCGCCCCTAAATCTGATTCTGGTAGCCTTTTTTTTTGTAAATTTTGCAAAATAAAAAAAGGATTTTAAACATTTCATTTTCGAGGCTCTTAATAACCACATTTTTTTAAATTAACCCCCACAAATCCTGCCCTGAATTAAAAGCTCTATTTTAAATCATTTATTTACAAACTTTATAGTTTAATATCTCCCAACATAAAATTAAAAACTTTCATTGATGTCTGCTCTTAAATTTTCATTCATTTTTGAAGTTCAAATTAAGTAAAGGTCTTTGAACGACCAAGCCCTCGCTTTTACTTTCAAAGCTTTTAACTCCAGAGATATCCTAATCGCTTCGGTATAAAATGTAAGTCAGCTTTCATTAGATTTGCTCACTCCTTGATAGCTTTATTAACGAATGCACTTAGACTGAAGTGCATTTGCTTATCTTTGATTTGGTATTATTTCTTGTTGCTTTGAGCTAAGTCAACTAAAACTACTTTAATGGACGCCCATTGGGCTTTTTTTATTTTTGAATTTGGGGAATCCCCTTAATGGATTTGCATTAATGGTGGTATAAAGAAAGTGCTTATCAAAGAAACCTTTTATTGGAAAATCATTTCCAATTTCTTGGTCCAATAAAACCAATTGGTTCTATTGGGAATTTTAATATTGGGCTGTGGGGGAACCCCCGTCGCAAAAACATTCCCATTAGAAATTATTTTTAATTAGTTTTTTTGTTTTTTTTTAAATTAACTTTTATATTGGAGCTAATGAAACCTTTTTGGTATTTGGCTCCAGGGGAATCCCCTTGTAAGCCTTTTTCCATTTTTGGTATAAATAACGTACATGTCGGAGAAAAATCCCAATTGTGATTCTTTGCACGCCTCGAAGTCATCAACCTTTTGAATTTAACTGCAAAAATGCGAACGCTCCGAAGAACCATCTTCTTTTTGCCCATGAATCATTAATGGGTAGGTATTCCATATAACATGAAGAAGGCAATTGCTTCTTACTACACAGGAAGGTTGTAGAATCCAGACAACAATGCGCGCGAGCTCCACGCGAATGGAATGCTAATTTCGAAGCTTAAGCGCATTAAAATTCTTCACTTGTAAGTCGAATTTCGCACTGAATTTTGCAATGGGGCGATTTTTTTTACGTTTTGATATCACAAATTGTCATGGGAAGACATACCATGACAAGGTTTGCAAAATTAAAAATAATTTTCCTCGTGAATCATTTTAACGTTATTAAAAGCAGTTTTAACTTCCCAAAGTTGAACGAAAAATAAACAAATTAGTGTCTGGAAAAATCTTAAAAGCCTCACACAACCTCAAATGACTTGTACACAATGAAACCGAAAAAAAACTCTGCAATTGACATCAAGCGTATCATTTTACGGTCTAGCCGCAAGTAAAACAAAGACAGCCATGACAAGGCTATTCACTTTACTGCTAGGCCCAACTTATTAAGAACGCGATGTATCGTGTGACCACTTTACACTGAAAAGTATCATTTTTCACAAACGTGCACCGTGTTGCATCGCCAGCTTTTGACATACGTCCGCCCCTTTGTGTATCTCAAACAACAGCGGGGGTTTAAAAATAAAAATGCATGTTCTGGTCGTGTAGAATGGAAATTAATAGTCTAAGGCTCGAAACACACTGGAAGATTAAGATGAGTTTCCACTGTTTTAAAAGTATGCACCTTTTTGTCTCCTTGACAAATAGGTACATCTTTCTATTTGTGGTTTGGGAAAATTAAAAACTTATGATTTACATAATTTCCGGAATTTCTTCAGCATAAATTAAGGGAAAAACCAATGGGGAAAAATCACTATTGTTTATTTCTTAGATGCATAACATTTATGTAAATACAACAACGGCAAGAATTCAACAAAAAATATACCGGAAGTCTTGTAGAATTGAGATTAATATTTTAAGGCTCGAGCTATACTATACGATTAAGGTGAGTTTCCACTAAAGGAATTTTATAGGCTGTGAATTAACAGTAGGGAAGCGAGGGGGATAAAAATTAAAAATTCTATGTCGGTTTGGGCTTTTTGTCCCCCTGACAATTCTTTATTTTTAGGTGAATTGGGAAATTTGAGATATTTTTGTCAGAATTATGACATATTAATTCTGGTTATAATTGAAAAGAAAAACCACAAAGTTGTACGTTACCAATGCGGAAAAAATCCAATTTCTTAGTATGTATTCTAGGAATTTAACATATGCGATTAACAGTTACGCAAAAGACATCACCTTGCTTGTTAGAAATAGAAAAAATTAAAGCTCGCAACATACTGGACGATTAGGGCGAGTTCCCACAAGAACAAAATTGAATGTGTTGTGAATTTTTGTTTCCACTAAAAGTAATCTAATGTACGTGGTTTACAGTTACGGAAATCCTACCGCGTTGCTTGTTACAAATACAAAAAATTAAGGCTCGCGACGTAATGAACGATTAAGGTGAGTTCCCACTAGAAAAAAGCTGTATGTGTTGTGAATTTGAATTTCCACTAAAAGGAATCTAATGTATGTTGTTTATAGTTAAGGAAAAACCACCACCTTGCTTGCTACAAATAGAAAAAATTAAAGCTCGCAACATACTGGACGATTAAGGTGAGTTCCCACTAGAAAACATTGTAAATGTTGTGAATTTGAGTTTCTACTAAAAGGAAACTCACATATGTGGTTAACAGTTAAGCAAAAACCATCACCTTGCTTGCTACAAATAGAAAAAATTAAGGCTCGCGACACACTGGACGATTAAGATGAGTTCCCACTAAAAAAAAATTGAAAATGTTGTGAATTTGAGTTTCCACTAAAAGAAAACTCACATATGTGGTTAACAGTTAGGCAAAAACCATCACCTTGCTTGCTACAAATAGAAAAAATTAAAGCTCGCAACATACTGGACGATTAAGGTGAGTTCCCACTAGAAAAAATTGTAAATGTTGTTAATTTGAGTTTCTACTAAAAGGAAACTCACATAT
Organism: Ctenicera cuprea; assembly: GCA_958336395.1. Lineage (NCBI taxonomy): Eukaryota > Metazoa > Arthropoda > Insecta > Coleoptera > Elateridae > Ctenicera > Ctenicera cuprea. Next base: position 2,715,278 of record OY284493.1, read on the forward strand.
GTGGTTAATAGTTAAGCAAAACCATCACGTTGCTTGCTACAAATAGAAAAAATTAAGGTTCACGGCATACTGGACGATTAAGGTGAGTTCCCACTCGAAAAAAATAGAATGTGTTGTGAATTTGTTTCCACTAAAAGGAATCTAACCTATGTAGTTAACGGTTAAGCAAAAACCATCACCTTGTTTGCCACAAATAGAAAAAAATAAGGCTCGCGACATACTGAACGACTAAGGTGCGTTCCCACCAGAAAAAAAATTGTAAAAGCTGTAAATTTGAGTTTCCACTAAAAGGAATCGAACTTATGTGCTTAACAGTTAAGCAGAAGCCATCGCCTTGTTTGCTACAAATAGATAAAATTAAGGCTTGCGACATACTGGACGATTAAGGCGAGTTCCCAAGAGAACAAAATTGAATGTGTTCTGAATTTTAGTTTCCACTAAAAGGAATCTAAGGTACGTAGTTCACAGTTAATGCAAAACCCTTACCTTGTTTGGTACAAATAGAAAAAATTAAGGCTCGCGACATACTGGACGATTAGGGTAAGTTCCCACTAGAAAAAAATGGAATGTGTCGTGAATGTGAGTTGCCACTAAAAGGAATCTAATAGATGTGGTTTACAATTAAGGAAAGTTGATAGAAGGTGCAAATTAAGACTTTCGGATGCCGTTTGGATCGTTTTGCTTCCACCATCACTGGTATGCTGATAAAAACGCGCATGTTTGTCAGAATTTGGATTGACATTATTTCTCAGATTTCTTGGGTCACAGTTTAAGAAAAGATTCATCTGTTAATAGGAAGAAATCCCAATTCTCCATTTCTTAGATGCATCCGATTTGTGGTTTTAAAATGAAGCAATAAAAATTCAATCGCGGCCAATTCTGAAATGAGTCATTTCTAATAACTGAAGAACTCATATCCAGACGGAAATAAAAATACCCCGCTCTGGTTTTCTCAGTACGTTAAGGTTAAGGTTAGAACAATTGTAAAGTGATTCACTGCTCCATATCATCAATCCTCATTAAGCAGAAGCGCGCGCTCACATACACACACTGCTTGTGCATCAAATCAATTTGTCGAATTTATTCAATTCACTAATCTGAAGAGCGTTCAACTTTGGCGAGTTACGAATTCCTAACGACATTCTTTCATTTTGCTGGTTTTTTTTCTATGCATTAGGGAAACGTGTTGAAAATTAAATGAAAGAAGAAATTTATCGATCGGTGTTATAAAGAGATGATGTTTAGGTAAAAGGTTTCTACATCGATTGGGTATTTCGAAAATTTAATAAAAAATTAATATGTCCAGTTTTTGTAGATGAACAAAAATTGAGAAAAAATCCAATCGTTTCCTGTTTGTAGCTAGGGTTAACTGTACATATTATTTTTAATTGATAGCGATTTAAATTTGAGTCAGTGTACGAAAAAAAAATTCGATAACCTCTGATTATGCACAAAACTGTAAAATTACTAAAGCCGACTCTGTTAATTATTTTAGGTTTACTAACGGCTTTAACCTTAAACTTCACTAATAAAGCGTTAAAATAATCAAGACACCCTATTTAGTAGCGCAAAATCCGTTTTCTTAAACCAGCTGGTTTCGGAGTTACAGCGTGTAAAAGAAAAATTCGTCGCCCCCTTGCGGTAAAATCGGAAGTTTTATAAAACTAGATACATGTTTTTGTAGCAAGTAGCTCTTTTGATTGATACAAAAGACATTTCTTTAGTAATCCAATTTTAGACGTTTTAAAATCTCAAAAATCGCAATTTTTGGGAAATATTGGCAAAATTACCCAGCTTCGGGCACGCACGTGCGCAAATCTAAGTATAATATTTTTAAATGCAATTTATGCAAGTGCATTAGACATATGATGAGCAATTGATTCGATTGGCATAATCGAATGATTTCCATTCGGATGGTACCCATTTGGCGATATCCATTCGAACGTTTTCCATTCGAATGATTCATTCTGATACGCCAGTACTTTCAATTTTATCATATTTCATTGTTAATAATAATTCCGGACTGTATTTTTAGGGATATTTCTATGAACTACGAAAAAGTGGATACGTTATTCGGTATTCATTCGGATTCCGCAAATTCTGTCTGGCCAGCGTCGTTCGTGAAGAGGCCGCAGCTAAAAAACAGTGCTAATTATCGGCTTTTTGTCGAGATTTTACAATTCGGTGATAACCTTAGAACATGCCAGGGCCGCACACTACAACTAATGTAATAAAATCTGATGATTGCCGAGGTCGAAACTTGGGCCAGAGGTTAATTTGCGTTACCGGCGTTAGACGGCGCATCGTTTGCTAAAGCCGGTTTGAATATTAAAGCAGCAGCGGCCAACAACATTTAAAAGTATTAAAAATTGTTTCAAAAAATGTTCACTTTCTCCAAAAAATTTTGAAATTTTCAAAAAAATAAAATATTCACAATATTTTCTAAATGTTCAAAACGTTTCCAAAACTTTTAAAATTTATCGAAAGTTTTCTAATTTTAAACGTGCAACCCTACACCCCGAACATTTCCAGTCACCTCCCTGTTTCCGTCAAATCCCCAAAAACCAAATTTGGCCTCGCATAGCTTCCCAATCTCGTCCAGCAAATGCAGTCACCATATCATCAAAGATCCCAGAATATGCAGTTCTATTTTCGCGTAGGAATCTTGGATTTTCCTGTGTCACAATCGGCTGTGATTTGCACGTTCTTCTTTGTCACATCCAAGTCATAACAACGAGCTCTTCTTCCTCAGCTTGGTGCCAATTGCAGCTCAAGCGTTCTCGAATTAATATCTGGGTCAAGTATTATAGTGAGTCGGGGCGCTCTTGGCATGAGGAGACGAAGTGCAAGAGAGATTAACAGCCCGAAACATTAGCCAAGACGGGGATAACAAACTCCTCTTAAAAATAGATTGCAGCAAATCCGAATTAATTTGTTTTCTTCTGCTGGTCTCTGATTAACGTTTATGAGCCTTTGTAATTATTTTTGTAATGAGCTGCGTTGATTGAGGGTGGGGCGTCTGCTGTTTAACCTAGTTTTGTTGATTTTTTCGTTACTGATTTGTTATTACGTCATCTAATGGTTAAGTTAGGAATTAATTTTGTTTTAAAAAGGTCTCTAAATTTAGAGACTTGGTGGTTGAAGTTTATGTACGAATATTTTTTTGGCACTTACACTTAAGAAAGATTAATTTAATAGAGAGAAGCAAGGCAAGGAAGGAGGAAGACTTGGGAAAGGGGGAGATTAAGAGAGGTAGAGAAGAAGTGTATGACACAAAAGTACTGGAAAGCAAAACGGGGAGAATGGGACAAGGGTGAATAAAAAAAAGCAGAGAAGAAAGAAAGAGGTGGAAAATGGGGAGAAAAAGAAGTGATGAATGGATGAAATAAACATACTGAGCAAGAAAGTTCGGTGTAGAAAGAAACCAATGAAAGCAGTAAATAAAATACAACTGGAAACAGAAAGAGATGAAAACATAGAGTAGAGATAAAATAATAAACAGATCTACAGGTAAAAACAGGGGTAAATGAGACAAAAAAAGAAGAGAGAAGTAAAACACTGGAGTATGGAGAGTAAAAACATATAGAAAAAAAGGTGGAAGCATAGAGAGGGGCAAGTAAAATACAGCCATAAAAAGAAACACATTGAGAGAAAAAACATGGGGACGAAAGAAGTTAAGAAGAAAAACAGAAAAACAGATGGAAACGAAAGGGGATAGGAGAAAGAAAGAGAAAAGCGAAGAACTCGTTTGGCACTTTGAAAACGAACATAGGGAAATCTGCAGGAATTGAGCAAAAACGAAAAAAGAGACGAGTGACGAAGGAGAATGGGAGAGAAAAAAGAAGATGGATGCATAGCAAAATCGATAGTGAGAGGTAAATTAAATAAACATGCAGATAGCGACAATGAAAGCAGAAAAAACAGAAGACGAAGAGAAAGAGGATAAGGGAGAAGGAGAAATAGAGAGATGCACATGTAAACACAAAGAGAAGCAAAAATATACAAACAGACAGATAGAAAACGAGAAAGCAGCAAACATAGAAATGAAGAAGGAGACAGAGGGAAATGGAAGAGATAAACAGATCTGAATTTTCTAGAATATTTATTTATTTGGGACTTTGACTTAAAAAATAAATGAAAGCAAAAAAAGAGAGCGAAACGAAAAAAGTGGAGGGTGGACCGAAAAATAAAGATATAGCAATAAATAAAATATAGCCAGAGCTAGAAGAAGATAAAGGCAAAGAAAACTAAGATGGGGAGAAAGCAATGGAGATGCAGAAAAATAAGAAAGAAAAAAAAACTGAATTTTTAAAAAACATTTCGCAACTTTGACTTAATAGTCATAAGGAAGGGTGCAGAGATAAGGAGGGAAGACTAAGAGAACAAGAGAAGAAAGTAGCAAATATAGGATACTATAGTATAGTAATTTCTGACTAGGGAGGGTTAAAAAAAGAAAAGAAGGGAGGAGGAGTGCGAGAAAAAGAAAGGATAAAAAATATACAAGCATAAACAGACCGTTAGTGAGATATGAATAAAATATGGCCTTCGATAGAAAGAGATAAAGACAGAGAAACTGAAATAGAAACAAAGACAGTTATACTGAAAACAGAGAAAGAGATGGATGAAGACGCAAGGAGACAAAAGGAAGTAAGAAAACTGGTTTTTAACGAACTTGACTTAAGTGGCAAGAAAAGAGGGTTGAGATAGAGGGAAAGCTGAATAAAAAAAAGAAAGTAAAAAAAACAAAGAAAGCCATTGGCCTATAATAAGAGGAAGAAGAAGAAGAAAGTGGCGAATATAGGATACAACAATAAGAAAATCTACAACAACCTACAGAGCAAAAAAAAAGAAGGAAAAAGGCTTAAAACGTAGAGAATGAGACAGAAAAAACACAGATAAAAAATATGGAAGCAAATAAAAGAGACTTGAGAGATAATTAAATTATAGCCAGACATCAAAAGAGAGCGGGGCAGAATAAAACACGGAAACGAATTGAGTTAATAAAAAACCAGAGAAAAAGAACCGAATTTTTGTAAAACTATTTTGGCCCTTTGACTAAAAAAAATACAAGAAATTCTAAAGAGAAGAGGTAGAAAGGGAGAGAGGAGATACATAGGAAGGAGACATAGAGCAAAAAAGAGAAGAGAAATAGGCTGAAAAATGGAGAATGAGAGAGAAACAAACAAATAAAAAAATACGAATGCATTGAGACTGATAGTGCGGTAGAGTAAATACAAAATAGTTGGAAATAGAAGAGGTGGGGATGGTGAGAGAAAAAAAGAAGAGATACGCAAAGAGATACAAAGAACAGACAGAGATTTTGGCCCTTTAACTAAAAAAAATACAACAAACTCTAAAGAGAAAATGCACAACGGGAGAGAAGAGATACATAGAGAAAAGACATAAAGCAAAAAAAAGAAGAGAAATGGGCTAAGAAATGGAGAATGGGAGAAAAACAAACACAAATAAAAAAATATGAATGCACAGAGACCGATAGGGAGGTAGAGTAAATAAAAAACAGTTGGAAATAGAAGAGGTGGGGATGGTGAGAGAAACAAGAAGAGATAAGCAAAAAGATACAAAAAAACAGACAGAGATTTTGGCCCTTTGACTAAAAAAATACAACAAATTCTAAAGAGAAAATACACAAAGAGAGAGAAGAGATACATAGAGAAGAGGCATAGCAAAAAAGAGAAGAGAAATATGCTAAAAAATGGAAAATGGTAGAGAAATGAATATGAATGCACAGAGACCGATAGTGAGGTAGAGTACATACAAAACAGTTGGAAATAGAAGAGGTGGAGATGGTGAGGGAGAAAAAGAAGAGATAAGCAAAGAGATACAAAGAAACAGGCAGAGAAAAACTGGGGGAGAGAAAGAGACAGGAGACAGATTTTTCGATAACTTTTCGAAACCTACGACTTCAAAAAAATCAAAAAAACATTTCTACTTTTGGATACCATAAATTTTAACATTATTTTGATTTCCCACTTTATTTTTTGCCAAAAAATCAAAATATATAATTTAAGGTCTTATGTCCAAAATTAAATTTTTTTTTAACGTCAATATTTAAATAACTTGAATTCCTGTTCCCGTATAACTTGCTTCGTAAATTTTTAAAACATCGACGTTCAACATTTCCTGCTAATTATCTTTGCAAAAGGGCACGACCTTTCCGCACAACATGTACAATTTATAAAATGGGAAATTAATGAGCGTTTCTTTAAATTCATTAAGTGCAGAAATGTCGCAGTCGGCGCATAAACTCAAAGCGAGGGACGGTCACTTACCTTACAATTTTTCATTAAATAGATGGCTGTATTTATAAACAAGGTCTGATGGTACAAGACCGTAGCCAAAACATAAGATTAGGCGAAAGATTAAAAACGGATCTCTGTATTTGGATCGCCCACGATTTACGTTCGTACGAAACACCTGCCTTAAATAATTAATAAATTTCTCGTTTTTGCAATCATTTGTCAGATTAGATTAAATTTATATTTAAAATTTTATTAATTTATTATGAAAGAGTTTTAGAAATATGAAAATATTGCTACGAACAAAAACAGCAGAAATTATTGAAAATTTGGGTCAAGGGTGGCCGAATGTAAAAATATCAAAACAGTGGCGAAACACATATGAAAACGATAGTTTGCGGCACATAGAAAAAATTAAAAAATTAAACCGACCTGCTACAAAATAGAAGGGAGGGGGAAAGGCTGGAATTTATATTGAGTTCGATCAGGCTCGATCGCCTGTTTAATTGAAAAAAAAACATTTTTTTTGCAATACACTAGATGAAGCGCTGCTTCTGAACTTTCTCTTGCGATCCGGTGCTGGTACTTTCTCATACTTAAATATGTATTAAATTTTTTAGAATGTCTTTAAATATTTTCTAACCTACAGTTCCTCTTTAACTCGATCAAAAACAACCTTTCAAATTTCCTTGACTCTTGCATCACGCCAACTGAAAGAGCGACCTGTTTGTTTTTATTCAAGTGTGATATTAAAACTGACTTTTTCCATTTTAATTACGATTTCCTCATAGTTGTAGTGTTATGAATGAAAATCGCCCACGATTAAATCCTCGTCGGTTTTACAATCTCATAATGATACCCGCATAAATAAATAATTAATCAATTATTGTTAACCTACGTGTCGGATTTGAATTTCAAATAGGTTCGCATGTCAGAATCCCACACATCTTCTCATTATTGTGGATTTGTTAAGCGCCACAAGGGGTAATTAATTTCATTAGGCTTGCTACACGTGTAGATTGAATGGCCGGTGAATTAAATTAAAGCAGTAGAGGTACCTCCAATACGCATGTCCTATACCTTCGTATCGTCGTAATCAGCCTTTACGTCTCACTGTTAGGCACCGGCACTCTTCTCTGCCACGTACTCTCCTTAGCGCTAAGGTGGAGTACGGGGGACCTACAGTTTAACGTCGAATCCGAACGACTAAATTTCAGAGAAAGTTACAGGCCACGGCTGCCTACACCGGATTGGGGAATGTGAGTGGCGGGTTGCGGCATAGATTTTTATTGCTGCGTGGCTTTGGCGGGGAATCGAACCCTAGACCTTTAGCGTTAGAGGCTGAGCGCCCAACCTCTGAGCTACCACCACTCCTATACCTTACCCAAAATTTATTTGGTACAAGAAAATGATGCATTTTTGGTTTTTATTCTTATTAATTTAATATTTTTATTTTATACGTGGGACAAAATAATTAACAAAACAAAAACAGGCTAAGAAAATAAAGAAAAACAAGGCGGAATAAACAGAACAAAAATAATGTAATGTAGAGGTCAAAAAAAAGAAGAGAAAATGTAAATAAATAATAAAAAGTAAAAAAAAAGATCATACGACGTATATTAAGAAAAACAAAATTGGCAAAAATCAAGCCAAGAAAAACTATGGCAAAAAGAAAAACTGAGTAAACCAGTAAAAAAGACAAGAATAGAGAAAAACGAAGGCAGCGAACAGAAATAAAGATAAATAGACAAAGAAAGATAAACAAAGTGAAACCCAGATAAGAGAGACAAAAACACGTCGAGTGAAAGAGACACAACGAGACCACGAGAAAGAGGCAAGCAAAATATGAATAGAGAAAAAACAATGGAGACAAAGCAATAAAAAGAAGCGTAGCTAGCGAGATCGATAAAGAAACAGGGAGAGAGATGAACATGCATACACCGAGAGCGGGGAAAATGAAAAGACAAACAACGAGAAGCAGGTTGAGAGACCGAAAAAACAAAGCAAACGACCAACATAGATACTCTTGAGCAAATCTGATTACCTTTTCACTTTAACGTGAGAAAGAATCAAATACAACATTTAGTGAAAAGACTGGAGGAAAGAAACGAAAAACAGATAGACAGAGAAGAGAAATTTAGAAAAATGAACAAATGAAAGGGGGGAGTGGCGGAGAGACAGGGTAAGAATATTAGGAAGCGAAAGAAAGGGGAAGCAAATGAAACGAATAGAAACAAAGAGAAAAACAAATTGAGGCAGACAGAGAGAGATGTCTATTTGTTTTTCCCACCTCGCCTATCTCTTGGTATCTACCTGTGCGTTTCTCCTCGTTTTGTTATATTTCTTTCCCTTGTTTTATGTATTTAATTCTCTTTGTCTCCATCCGTTTTTATCACCGGTCATATATATTATTTACCTGTCTACGTTCGTTTCTATTTCTGCCTCCATTCCTTTTCTCTATTTTATTTCTCCCCCTACTCTCTGCTCTTTCGCTTCCTCTTTTCCCTTTTTTATGTTGCTTTCGCTGCTTGTTTATTTTCACGTATTTTTCTTTATTTCTGAATTTAACTGTCTTTTCCCTACTCTTTTCTATTTTTTTGCTCCCTCCTCTTCGTTTCGTTTTCTGTCTTTTTCTTTTTTACTGAATTTAAGTTCCTTTGTTTCTATCTCTATTTATCGCCGACCATATATTGTTTACCTGTCTTTCTGTCTCTATCTCTTTTTATCTGTCTGTTTCTCCCCCACTTTCTACTATTTCCCACTTTTCTTCTCTTTTCTTTGCCGACGTTTTCTTTTCTTCTCCTTGTTTCGTTTTCTACCTTTCTCTTTATTTTTTGTGTTTAACTCCCTTTATCTCCATCTCTTTCTCTCACTGGTAAAATATTGTTTATCTATATCTATTAGTCTCTTTCTGTCTCTATTTCGTTTCTCTGTTCGTTTTCTCCCCCTACTCGCTACTCTGTTCCCTTTTTTTCTCTCAGTCTTTTTTTCTGTATTTAACTCGCACGGCTTTGTCTCCATTTCTTTCTATCATTAACCGTATACATTATTTACCTGCATCTATGGGTCTTTCTTTGCCTCTATCCCAATTTTTTTGTTGGCTTTTTCCCTATTCTTTCCCCTCCTTCATTCTCTTGTCTTTGATGCCTTTTCCTTCTTACGTTTTATGTTTGTTCTTTTTTCTGTACTTAACTTGCTTTGTTTCCATCTCTTTCTATAATTGACTATGTACATTATTCACCTGTCTCTGTTGGTCTCTCTCTGCTCCATTCCTTTTCTTTGTTCTTTTTCTCCCGCTACTTTCTACTCTTTGCCCGCCTCTTTTCTCCTTTCTTTGCTGCCTTCTCTCCTTGTTTAGCTTTACAGTTATTCCTTTTTGTCTACATTTTTTGTCTTCATCTCTTTCTATCACCGGCCATATATTTACCTGTATCTATTGGTCTCGCTCTGCCTCATTCTTTTCTCTTTTTTATCTGTCCTGTACTGTTTTTTTTTCTGTTTTTGCTCCCTTCTGTTCTTGTTTCGTATTATGTGTTTCTTTCTTTCCGAATTTAGCTGTTTGTCTCCATCTCTTTCTATCACCTTCCATATAATATTTACCTGTCTCTTTTAGTCTCTTTCTGCCTTCATTCCTTTTCTCTGTCCGTGTTCTTCCCTTAATTTCTACTTTCTCCCCTCTTCTATCCTTTTTTCTTTGATCCATTCACTCCTGTTCTACTCTCCCTTTTTGTCTTTTTCCTTGTTATTTTAGCCTGTCCCCTCTCTCTGTCCCCCACCTCTTCCTTCACCTACTTTAATTGCTTTCTCCCTATGAGTCTCTCATACCTACCTCTCTCTTTGTCTTGAAATTTAAAAGTAATAATAAATTGAAATAAACAAACAAAAGACTAACCAAAGAACCGTTAATTACAAATAGAAATAAAGAAATACAAGTAACAGAAACAAGAAAAAAACAATAAAAAGCAAAAGAAGAGAAAGTTTAAAGAATGGCCAAGAGAAAATTGGGAAAATAAAGCAACCAACATTGAAAAATCATCGATAAGAAAAAAATTACAAAGGTTACTGACTGTTCCGCCTGATTTTCCCTAGAACTTACTCTAAAAATACACACACGTTTCAAACCAAGTGATGTAACAACATTTTTTATCAGTCTGTGGAGCATTTAAATAGCAAAAATTCCAACGTAGGTGCCAATTCAAGAAGATCTCTCGTCTAAATGACTTGCATTTTTTTTCGAGAAGATTGACCTATAATTAAAGCTGAAGAGACGATGGAATATGTTTGACGATTTCATAACTTTGATAAAATTTCCTTCAATCAAAAATCTTAATAATAAAACCGTTTAAAAAATTATTTTGATTTTTGACCAGGGGCGTATCAAAGCGGCGGCCAAGACAACAAAACTGGTTTTAATTTTTTTTTACTGTTAAATCCATGACTATTATTGTCTAGCATTTTTTCTTACCCTAAAAACATAATAAAGTAAAGACCCATTAACCCATAAATAAACAATAGAACTGATAACGAAAGATTGTGATTGTGTCAAGTTGCAAATAAACATAAAACGGTGTTTCAAATAAGCGTAGCCTAATAAAATAAAAGTGAGTCAGTAATCAAAGAGGTCTTATCATACGCCATATAAAATCAATGTAACCATGAATATCAAAACACCATAAAATTAACATAACCTCCTTAGATCCACCCACTGGTACTATTAAAAGGTAATAAACATGTAAATAATTGGGAAGTAATAAATATCACGCTTTACTTTCTAACGTATGGTGCGTTTCGAATCAATGAAACGGTTTTTTTATGCTAAGGACAACTTCCCAAAATATTTCATTCAATTGTTTTTTGGGGTATGTGGGATGATTACAAAATCAGGAGCGTATTCTTTAATGCCATATTTCCAACAATAGAAGTAAATACCTCCCTCACCCTGTATAATGATTATAGAACTATGGAAAAAGCTATTTTTGAAGATTATGTGATTACAAAAATCACGCACGTTATTTATAAATATTAGAGGATAAGCTAAAGTAAAATCTTATTTTACGGCTTCAATCTTGATCTTCAACGATTATCAGAAAAAACTAAGAAAAAGATATTTTAAATATTTTTTTAAATGAAAAAAGATGTGTATTCTTTAAAGAATGGTGAATTAGTTAACCATTCTTTTATGGCCAATCGTCTCTTTCAATATTTATATAATTATTAAAAATTTTAATAAAAAATTATAAAAATATTGAGGAAACTTAAAAAATTTTAAAATTATATTTTTGAAAACTAATGACAATTATTTAAACTGAAAATTTTCGATAGTTTGAATAATTTTTAAAATTCTGAAAATTGAGTAATTTTTGAAGTTTTTTTTTGAAATTATAGTAATTCAAAATTTTGAAAATTATTTGGAAATTTTAAAAATATTTTTAAATTTTTGGACTTTCATGGATTTTCAAAATATTTTATATTTATTGAATTTCTTATAATTTACAAACATTTTTTTATTATTTAAAAAAACTGAAATTTTCAAAAAAAATAAAACATTTAAAAATTTTGGAAATTTAAAAATTCTAAGTTTTAAAAATTTTGAATATTTAAATTTAGAAAATTTTTTGAAATTTCAGTTTCTGAAATTGATACCAATTTTGGCAATTTTTGCCAATTCAAAAATTTTTTAAAATCGAGAAAATAATTAGAAATTTTACAATTTCAAAAATTTGTGAAAAATTATAAAATGTTTAAAATTTTTGGAAAAATCAATAATTATGAAAATTTTGAAAATTGTGAGAATTTTGAGAGACGGCCGTAGGCTAGCAGTTAGAGCGTTGGACTGCTATGCTTGGGGTCTGGGTTTCAAATCCCAGTACCGAAACATCAGATTTGTAACGACCGTCCTCCCTCGCAAGGCAATGACAAAACAACGAGGTATTCTGCTTAGAAAACTTTCTCTGAAGAAGAAGTGCTTGCCCTTCCTGCGGTTCGGAGCCCGCGTTAAACAGTAGGTCTGTGTGTGTGTCTGTGTGATTCATTAAGCACGCTCATCACAGGCATAGGAAAGTAAGTCACCACGCTCCGTCTAGAGCAAAGCACACTAAACAAGAAGAGAATTTTGAAAATTATTAAAAATTTGCAAAATTAAAAAATTTTGTTATATTTAAAATTCTTGGAAAAATTTTCAAAAACTGAAAATTTTGAAAATTTTTTTGTTTTTAGATTTCTCGTTTTTATTTTTTTTATTAAAATCTCAAAATCGATTTTTCACATCCTATACACCTTTAGAGGCTTACTCAATTAAACTGTTCACGTAAACGACCACAAAAAAACCTCTCAGTGGGCAGTTGTAGCTGTTGTCAATGCTCATCCCGATTTTTAAACCGAAAGTCGTACATTTTTGAGAAAAACGAAATACGACAGTGAAGGGTAGTGGGGCGTTTGCGCAGCGAGCGCCTATTCGACTGGCGTAGAATACGAATCTAAAGTTCTTTTTGAGCACGTCTATTTTGTAGTAAAGCTACCCTCCCCTCCACTTCTTTTTTGGCGGACCAACCTCAATTTTTAAACTTCGCTGAATGAACGCGTTTGCTCCAAATCCTACATGACGTCCACAATACCTTTCTTTATAGCTATACTTCGTATAGCGAGGAAGGTAAAAACAATGTTCGAGCCCTAATAGTTTCCGCAATATGATCTTTCAAAAACCCGATTTTGTTGCATAAAAATGTAAAATTCCGTTTCTTCCAAATAGTGTTTTTTTCTGATCTTTTCACAGGAAAGTTTCATTGGAAAAAAACATAAGGAACTCCAATATGCGTAAATGTAACAAGAAAAAAACAACGAAATTTTACATTTTTATGCAACAAAATCGGGTTTTATGAAAGGACATATTTTGAAAACCATTAGGGCTAGAACATTCTTTTTTTTTGTAATTTTAAGCAGAATTTTATAAGCTTTTAACGTAGGGATGCAATGGAAACCAACAATCCACGATTTTGTGATTTTTGCATCTTTTTCAAAAAAATGTTCTGGCTTCCCACCCAAGTAAGAATTCAAAAATTTATTTTTTTTTTGGACGCCCCAAATTAGGGTTTTAAGGAAAAAACAATCCTGAGTTGTTTTTCTACGCCCCCTATTTTTGCGACATGATGACTGGACTAAACCTAAAGCGTTACTTTTTACTTAAATTCGAAACCTCTTTATACCTTTCCCAAATTCAAATTTTTTTTTTTTAATTTTCATGTAATATTTCGCACAAATATTTTACATTTGACACTTAGGTATTTTAACAGTTATCTTCTGAAGCTCACCTTTCACGCCAAAGCTTCAAAATTTGTAAGCAACAAAAATGAAGACCGGAACGAAAACCTGACAAATATATTAGGGGGTCTCAATGTTACCTACAAAACATTGTCAAGTTCCATTCTTCACAAATGACAAGTGACAGATTAGTAAAGATGCTTTCAAATAATAGTCTACCGACTAATCTTGAACCGATTACAATCTAGCGACCTTTGCTGCCACGAAGGCGTTTTGGCGCCACGTCTATTTTGTGCCTTTAAATAATGGTGGGTGTGATGCCAGAAATTAGACAAGGTCGAACGCAGAGGTGTCCCATAATGGGGTGGCACAGGTATAATTTATTATGGAATTTACCAAAAAAATCTGACAAGTGGTATTTTGTGGGTTTGAATTTATATTAATTACTAATTAACATGGAAACTTGATTGCATCGTAAATTTGTTTCGGACCATTTATGTCAAACAAGTTCAAGGGGGTTCAGGGGGTGGATATAAATTAAGAAAATTTCGAACATATAAATTTTATATACACTGTGTCCATAAAGTAACCCCCCCCCCCCCCCAACTAACTTTTGAACGACTTGATATTTATTTTACCACAAAATTTAGTGTGCTGTAATGAGAAATTAAATACTATTTTTCAGACCATATTAAAATTTTGTATCATCCAAAATGGCGACTGGGCGCCATTTTGAATTTTTTTTTAATAGAAAGGGGGGTCGAGTGACACCTCATTGGAAAGGTCTTTTAGTTCTGCGTCTGATCCTAGAGTTTCAAATAAAAATATTTAGCCATAACAAAATGACAATGTTGGAAGATAAAGAAGTTTATTTAAAAAACTAAGAATTAAAGCTTAAATTAATTAAATTAAGTGTTCGAAATGTTTACTATTCACTTCTTGGCACATAAAAAGTCGGTTATGAAATTCCTGCCTTACATTTTCATAAGTTTTTGGAGTGATATTTCTGCAAACTTCTGTAATGCGTTGCTCCAGTTCTTCAATTGTTTCTGGACGGGTTCTGTACACTTTCGATTTCAGATATTCCCATAGAAAAAAATCTAAGGAAGTTAAATCTGGGGAGCGCGCCGGCTATTCTACAGGCCCCGCCTACCAATCCATTTTCCAAGAAAATGTCCGTTGAGAAAGTCTAAAACAGGCCTATAATAATGAGGCGGCGCACCGTCTTGTTGGAACATAACGTTTTCAATATTATTTCAAGCCACCTGAGATATTTCTGGAAAATTTAGACCTGCAATGAAAAAGTGGACTACTGGATAAAAAATATCAAAACAATTTTGAATTGAGTGAGTCCATTTGTTTAAAATCCGCCATTTTGTTATGGCTGAATATCTTTCCTTGAAACTTTAGAATCAGACGCAGAATTAAAAGACCTTTCCAATGAGGTGTCACTCGATACCCCTTTCTATTTAAAAAAAAATTTCAAAATGGCGCCCAGTCGCCATTTTGGATGACACAAAATTTTAATATGGTCTGAAAAATAGTATTTAATTTCCCATTACAGCACACCAAATTTTGTAGAAAAATATCAAGTCGTTCAAAAGTTAGTTGGGGGGGGGGGGTTACTTTATGAACACAGTGTATATATATATTTTTTTCTTTTCAGGAAACGTCATCATGTTATCACTATCTTAAGGGAGCGTAAATAATTTCCAAAAAATTCAAAAAGCTTCTTACCTTTATATCTGAAAAGATTCGATCTAGTAACCTCTGGATACTCTCCTTGTTTATTTTCATCCACGGACGTGTTCACGTTGTATTGATGGTGCTTTGGCCTAAAGGCCCCGTGTCCCACTTGCACCCACACCACAATAATTATAGCCAAAAGTACCGCAATTGCAATACCGGCAAGCACTGAAGTCACTCTTTGATGCATTTTTGTAGTCATTTTTCACTGTTACAATTTCACTACGTCAATGTTTTAAATATTTAAAACGAAAACGAGAACACGACGTTCTGAAAAATAATAAAAAAATTGTAGAAACACAAAAAACATTTTTTTTAAGTTTGACGCCCAGCCGGATTCGAACCCGCGACAATAATTTTTTGCAACCTCCAATTTTTTACATAATTTAAAACGAAAATGAAAACGCGACATTCTGAAAAATAAAAAAAAATAAAAGACATTTGACCCCCAGCCGGATTCGAACCCGTGACAATAAATTTTTGCTACCTTGAATTTTAGGCGCGAAATTTGAAAATCCCAACTTAATATAATAAATTGAAGTCCTTGTGCTAATCAAAAAGTCAAATCAGAAAATAGAAAGTAGCGTGTGTGAGTCACTCCAGGAACTAACAAATAATTTTATAGCCCAAGACGGGTCTTTGCGAATCAGCTGAATAAATTTAACTAGTATAGCGCAAAATTATTAAGCAACAGATGAAAGATTAACGATAGGAAATAAATCGTACGCATAAATAGCTAAGGTCAAAGCTCTATTTTGTCGATAGCGCGCGGAGCCATCTGCTTTTTGTGTAATAACACAAATACAAATCCTTTGTAATGTAAACAAAAATGTGCTCCATTTTCTACTTGCTATAACTGGGATCGTAAATAAATGTGTCAATAACTCTGGAAATTCAAACTGTTTGTTTAGGTTTCATTGTCTGTTTGGAAATTTATCAATAGAACACGGAAAAATCAAAATGGTTATAGTGGCGGAACACGATTTTGTCAAAAAGGGGTAAACAGCCCTTGGAAAAAGTCCTCAAATTTATTGGAGAAAAAGGCAAAAAATGGCGAAAAAAGAGTTGCGAAAAATGTTCCAGAATGACCAAAATAGTTTCTGAAAAAAAAAACACTGCTGTTTTCGAGCTATGGAATTTTTCAAGAAAAACATTTTTGCGAGTTTATGTTACTCCAGGGGTTATATAAACGAATTTTTTCAAATCTTCCTTTTTAGAACTTTTTCCTAATAATTATTACGTTTTATTTTAAATAAAACGTCCCGACAGTTTATCTTAATAAAACTAGCATGAGAGAGGAAGAGAGAAAAAAAGGTAAACGAGAGAAAAATAGTAACACAATAGAGAAGAAGGATACAAGAGAGAAATGAGGAAAGAGGTAGAGAAGACCTAGATAAATGAGCAGTAAGAAAGAGAAGAAGAAGCAGAAAAAAGAGGGTACGACAAATAGCGAGGAGGTAGGGGGTAGAGTGGAGAGGAAGATGAAAAAAAAAGATACAAGACAAAAACAAACCGAACAAGAGATGGAGAAGTAGGGGTGAAAAACCCAAAACAAGAAAGTGAGAGAAGTTGGGAGTAAGAGAAGAAGAGAGGGTAGTGAGACTGGACGGGGGAGAAGAAGAGAGAGGGTAAGAAGAGAGAGGGTAAGAAGAGAGGGAGTAGGAAGAGAGGGAGTAGGAAGAGAGGGAGTAGGAAGAAACGGTAGGAAGGAAGAGGGTAGGAGGAGAGAGGGAGTGGGAAGAAGGAGTATGGAGAGGTGGTAGGAAAAGAGTGGATAAGAAGGGAGGGGGTAAAAAGACAAGAGGTGGGAGAAAAGAACGATATGAGAGAAAAAGAAAGAAAAACAAGATGTTTCCCGAAACTACTTATTTACTTTTCTCCGAGATCTGCGTGTAAGAAAGGGGTTTTCGCTTTCTGTAAGGAGCTTTTTCTTGGTCTTTCAAGCAATTTTCTTTTTGCCGTTTTAAATTTTAACATTCCTCAGAAATATTTCCAACAGCGTTTCCTATAGACTTCCTTTAAAAACAAAAGGTGTATTTTAAAAGAACATCCCTTTGAGCATTTTCTACGCAGCTTTCCCAAGAGCCTGTTTTCACTAAATTTGATTTTTGATTCACTACAAGATGTTTTGCCAGCGGTTAGAATAAACTTTTTCCCAAATATGTTCAATAGGACTTTTCCCAAGGTTTTTACTATGATCTTTCCTGAAGAAAGTATGAGAGAGAAAGGGGCGTATGTGAAAGATAAGACCAAAAACGAAGGAGGTACAAGAGAGAAATGGTGGTGGGAGAGAAAAAAGTACGAGGGAAGAGAGCAGTAAGAAATAGAAGAGGGAGAGCTGATAAACAGGAGAATAGGGTAAAGATAGAAAAGGAAAAAATCGAAAACAGACAAGAGAGGCCACGAGAAAGGATAGAGAAATAGGCAATTGAGAGAAAGAGATAAAACAGAAACAAAATTGACAACATAGGACGCGGTAGGGTGGGGGTAAGAGCTTAGTTTAAGACTCAAAACTTAGATAAGCATTTCCGGGTGAAAATTACCGACTGCTGTTGACCTTTAAATTAAATTCATAGATCCTCGTTTTGGGCTATTTTCTAAAATTATTTTCCCAACGCCTTTTGACTCAATTTGGTACCAAATAAGATTTTCTGGTAACTTTCTAAAAGCACCTATTTTACGAGATTAGTTTAAGAGAAATAGACCTCAAGAGGAAAAAAGCTTTCAAAATTAACCAAAAATTCTCATTGGAGCTAAAATGTGCTGGTGCCATAATTTCTGCACTTTTGTACAAAAATACTGTATCGAAAAAGCAAAAAAGTGCCCTGAATATAGCTTCGACCTTTATCAGAAGATAAACCAAGTCCAATTTCAGATCTGACCTTCACCTTAATCTTCAAATTATTAAAACCCATATAAAACTTTATTTTTAGATTTTTCCAACAAGACCATTATCATAAGACAAGAGACCAGGACATTATTATGTAAGATTAATTATGAGGCTGTAGATCTTTGCATAATTTTACAATAATATATGCAAAAACCTTCGCAGATCCTTAACAGAAGTTGAATTCTTTTACAATGACTGCTAACGATTACTATTGTTGTTATCTAACTACTATTGTTATTATAATTATTGTTAAGTTACCTGTCACGTCGCGAGTTTTAATGTAATTATGGAGTACCTATTTGAGACTCTTGAACACAACAGGGTTATTACATATCTAATAAATATTAATTTGTACATATTAATTTTTATGCCCGATTTTTTTGTAAATAACATCGCTTTCTTAGGTCCGATTTTTATGGTGGATTTGCTAGAAGAGCATCGTGCAGAATTCCACTTGCAAACGTGTTCGGAACCTGAAACAAAAATAAAATTGTTAAACAAGAATAAGTTGAACAGAACGAAAAAATGTTAAAGAAAAAATAAATTTAACAAAAAAAAAATAAAATAAAGTAAAAAAGAGTTAAAAAACTTCAAAAAAAGTTGTGAAATAAGCACAAGCTTAACGAACACATTCCTGAGGTCATATTAAATAGAAAATGTCCGGAAACGCTGCCGTACGGAGTTACAGCCTCCTGAAAAGAAACAATCTAATAATGTTTTAAACAATATCTCCGCCACAAATTAAGATATTTGATTAAAATTCTGTAGGAATATTTTACTAATGGTTATTTACCTTGCTGCTTATTTTCGTTAAAATTCATTAACCAGGGGCGTAGCTATGGGAGGGTACGCGACGTATCTGTCAACGTATTTTGAGCACTCACCACATCTGCGCACCTAGCCGACAGATTTAAACTAAAATAAGTGAAAATATTAATCATCATTGATGCAACATCAACACAAAATTTGAATCCCATATCTCAATTTACGGTAGAGATATTAATTGAAACGTGATTCGACTATACCATCTGCGGGGGACTATAACTCCGTACAGAAAAAATTCGGGCTCATGTTTGTTATACATTTTTTTACGTAAAATGGCATAGGAAATGTATTGTTTAAGTTTGTACAAAAAGTAATGCAACACCCTGTATATATGGCTGAACGAAAAATAAGCTCAAGGCAAAATATTGTTCCCAAGACAAAAACAAAATTTTCAAAATCAATGTTACACATTCATGTTATTTTTAAATAAATTAAGCGGCGCAAATGCCGTAACTCACGCGCGAGTTAAGAGTTTTACAACTCAACATCGCACTTAACCTATATTATACCTGGTGGGAAACTATTAATGCGTGTGTTTTTGGCAAATAAGATGTGCGCCGTGTGGCGATTGTTTTGCGACCGCCCCGGGCAGCAAAATTCGACAGCCCCGGGGGGCAAAATTTCGACTGTCCCGGGCGGCGAAATTTCGACTGCCCCGGGCGGCGAAATTACGACTGTTCCGGGCGCTACATGTCGCCAAAACAAGATAAGACGGCACTGGGTTCAACTTAAAAATTCGTCGCATGCCTCCTAATTGGGATATCGAATCGATATTTTTATTGAAAAAAAAAACACAAATGATACTTTAAAACTGTTTAAGTTTTTCATATAATGTTTACTTGTTTTATTAAGCTAATTGTTGTATACTGGTGGTTAAGGGCAGGAAGCGGATTGTTGTTTTAAATGCCATTGACCGTGAAAACCCGATCTGAGGCGCGGCGAAATTTTAACTGCCCCGAGCGACAAAATTATGACTCCCCGAGCGGCGAAATTTCGACTGCAAAGGGCGGCAAAATTTCGACTGCCATGCGCGGCAAAATTTCGTTTACCTCTGGCGGCTAAATTTTGATTTTCCCGGGCGGCAAAATTTCGATGATACGGCCGGCGAAATTTAACTGCCGCGGGCGGCGAAAATTTCACTTCCCTGGGCGCCAGAACGAGATAAGACAGCATTGAGTCCAGCTTAAAAAATTCAACACGTGCCCCTTAATTGAAATTCCGAATTGAACTTTTGCATGAATAGTAGTTTAAATTTTTTGTACAACAATTACTTGTATTATTAGGCTAAATGTTGTATACTGGTGGCTAGAGGCAGGGAACGATTGTAGTTTTATAAAGCTTTGACCATAAAAACCCGATCGCCGCGGCGAAATTTCGACTGCCTCGGGCGGCGAAATTGTGGCAACCCCGAGCGGCGAAATTTCGACTGCACCGGGCGGCGAAATTTTGAAAACCCCGGGCGGCGAAATGTCGACTGCACCAGGCGGCTAAATCTTGACTACCCCGGGCGGCGAAATTTCAGCTGCACCGGGCGGCGAAAATTTGACTACCCCGGGCGGCGTAATTGCGACTGCACCGGGCGGCGACATTTTTGGCGACCCCAAGCGGCAAAATTTCGACTGCACCGGGTGGCGGAATTTTGACCTCCCCGGGCGCCAGAACGAGATAAGACAGCATTGGGTTTAACTTAAAAAATTCAACACACGCCTCTTAATTGAGATTTCGAATTGGACTTTTTTTCTATTGGAAAATGCATGAATGGTACTTTAAAACTGGTTTAAATCTTTCGTACAATAATTACTTGTTTTATTAGGCTAAATGTTGTAAACTGGCGGCTAAGGGTAGGCAACGATTGTAGTTTTTTAAACCTTTGATCATAAAAACCCGATCGCCGCGGCGAAATTTCGACTGCCTCGGGCGGCGAAATTTCGACTGCCTCGGGCGGCGAAATTTCGACTGCACCGGGCGGCGAAATTTTGACTACCCCGAGCGGCGGAATTGCGACTGCACCGGGCGGCGAAATTTTGACTGCCCCGGGCGGCGAAATTTCGACTGCACCAGGCGGCGAAAATTTGACTACCCTGGGCGGCGTAATTGCGACTGCACCGGGCGGCGAAATTTTGATATCCCCGGCGGTAAAGTTTCGTATACCCCGGGCGGCAAAATTTTGACTTCACCGAGCGCCAGAACGAGATAAAACAGCATTGGGTTCAACTTCAAAAATTTCCGACATGCCTCCTAATTGAAATGTCAAATTAGACTTTTTTTTTTGAAAAAAGCAATGTTATTTTAAAACCGTTTAGGAAATGTTTTTTCAAATCTTGTTAGCGCCTCCTAGATGTCATTTTTTGCACCTAAATAAAGTTTCCACCAGTGGTGTGCGTCGCCATGTTCGACATGTGTGCTATAAGTTTGGCGAGAAACTTCTGCTCTAGGTTCTAGAAACGTCCTTTCTGAACGTCCTTTAAAAGTTTGGTTAAAATCGGAGCGGATTCTGATTTTTAAAGGATGCGTGCGAACCGGAATTGACGATTTTGAGAATGTCTGTTCTAAAATTATCTAAAACTCTAGTGACGAAATGTTGACCATTATGTTCTACATGTGCGATATAAATTTGCTGAAGATCGGAGCCGGGCCAAGTTAACTTGAAATTTAAAAAAACTGAAAATATTGAAAGGAAATGGAATTTTGGAGAAATTTTTTAAGCTTGTACAGACAATCATGCAACATCCTGTATAAACTGAAGAAAAACAAACCCAAGGCAAAAAATTTTCCCAAGAAAAAACGGAAATTTCCAAGTTCAATGTTACACATGCATGATATTTTTAGAAGAAGGGTTAAAGGTTAAGGGTCAATATTGCAAATGTAATTAGATGTTGCAGTTTAGATTTTACTTCTTGGAAGCCTTAAAGCTGATAAGAGTAATTTTAACGGAAATGGTTGTTATGCAGTTTTCAAAACAAAACAAAGAAAGAAACTTCAATCTTCTACACTTATTTTGTTTAAAAAACAAAAGTTGCTATTTGTTTTGTTTTTTTGTGTCAGGTGGGGAAAAATCTGAAACATTTTTATTAATAGCTTCCTTGTATTAAAACAAAGTAGAAACAATGAAACTTTTATTTCAAACTACGTATTATCCAAAATTTTAGATAAAAATCTCCGGGAAAAAATTACCTACACTTGTTGACCTTTTAAGTTAACTTCATAGACCAATAAAGTAATTTGTAACACGTGCGTTAATCAAGATTAACCATATCAGAAAACTAGTCTGTCATTTTAGGCAAGAGAACCAGTTTTAAGCACGTGGTGGTTATACAATAATTTTTCCTATATAATTTTGAACGATTTTATTATTATTATTATATATTATTATACAGGGTGGGGCAATAGTAGGTGGGAGTGCGATAGCTCGTACACCGTAACAGATAAAAAAATCTTTCTAATGCAGATGTAAACTGTGGGTAAATGCGCATACATAGAAATTATTTTTAAATATACAAGGTGTTACAAAAAAGTGTGGCACGCTTAAGGCAATTTTTTTTGAATGGAATTCCCTGAATATTTTTGCATATTTAACACTTCTCTTGAGATGTTTATTTATATCTAAAATATTAGCGCCATCTAATGTCCGGCGGTTTAGAAGTAATAATATTTTTTTCAAAACAATTGATTTTTACATTACTCCACTTAACAAATCAGCACTTCCGCGGCCGCAGCTTTGAAGACGAAATTAAGTAAGGACTTTATTGTAGGAGGTTGTAGGATGCTCTTGTTTAAATATCGTAGAGCCACCATGTACAGGGTGTTCAAAATTAATTTTCAAATTTTGAGAACGCCAAAGTTATTCTTCTCAACTTTTTCAAATGGAACACCCTGTATATTTTTTAACGATGTTATGTAGAATTAAATAGCCAACCTTTTTCGTAAGTACATCCTTATGGCTATTTATCACCACTTTTGTACAAAATTCAACAATATTTATTTAAAAAAAATTAAGGTTTTTTCAAAGTTGAGAAGAATAACTTTGAAGTTCTCAAAATTTGAAAATTAATTTTGAACACCCTGAACATGGTGGCTCTACGATATTTAATTTCGTCTTCAAGGCTGCGGCCGCTGAAGTGCTAAATTGTTAAGTGGAGTAATGTAAAATCATTTTTTTTTAATATTATTACTTTTAAACCGGACATTAGATGGCGCTAATATTTTAGATATGAATGAACATCTCAAGAGAAGTGTTAAATATGCAAAAATATTCAGGGCATTCCATTTAAAAAAAATTACCTTAAGCGTGCCACACTTTTTTGTAACACCCTGTATATTTGAAAATAATTTCTATGTATGCGCATTTACTCACAGTTTACATCTGCATTAGAAAGATTTTTTTATCTGTTAACGAGAGAGAGAGAAAAGAAGTAGAGAAAAAAAATATGGGAGAGAAAAAAACGAGAGTAAAAGACAAAGACATGAATGTTTCATTACAGAGAGATAAGAAAAAGGAGAAAGGAAGAAAATGAAAAAGGACAAAAAAAGAGTAGAAAAACAAGGGAGAAAAAAGGGGAAGAAAAAAAGGAAGAGCCATAAGTGAGAATCATCGGAGATGGAGAGAGAGAAACATGAGACAGAGAGAAAAGCTTGTAAGTATTAGAGATAAAATAAAGAAATAAGGAAAGAAATATAATAAAAAGTAAAAAAGAGACAAGAACAAGTGAAACTATGGGAGAGAGCATATTGAAAGGGTTATTAGAGACATATGAGACAAAGAAGAAAAAGGCGAGATGGGAAATTGGAAGAATATATATTGGTCAAAGAGAAAGGTCGGAAGGAAAAACAATACGAAGTAAAAACGAGAGAGATAAATAGAGAGTATCATAAAAAATTGAGAAAGATAGTGGAGAATTATTTAAAAAAAAACAGAAAAGGGGTAATGAATAAAATAAAAAGAATAGATTAAGTTGCGTGGGAAAGGGAAATAGGAAAAGGGGGAAGGGTTGATGCGGAAAAAGAGCGGGAAAAAAGTAAAAAAGAAAAGGGAAAAGAAAAAGAGAGAAAGAGTTATAAGAGAGACATGTATAAAAAAAAATCCAAAACATGTAGCAGATCCATTATTTTTGACTTGCTCTGTACAAACCTCGCACTTTACATTCTCATCACAAATGCCTTCCCACGTATCTAGTTAAATTTTCAAGTACAATAAAAGCAAAACAAATCGTTGGAACGCAACAATAATAACAAACCGTTTCAAAACGAATCGCCGGTCGCATAGATTTTGCTATTTTGCCATTAGACGCGAAGGTCGTCGCGTCGTTTTCATTAGTATTTAACGTCCTTTCCCGCTCCATTACGTTGATTATGCATGCACGCCTTAGTGTTTACTATTGCGGGATTGCTAATTTCCTGATAAAAATCGAGCTATAAAATTCCAGCTCGAATTGGACTCGTAAAATTTTAATGCCTCTCTTCTGATCCAATTTTATCAATTTATTTGATATACACAATTTTTTTTAACCGCATACTGTCTCAAAAACTGGGTCATCGCACGATTATGGTTGTTTAGAAAAAGTGCTGCTGATAGACGGTTGTAAAAGTTGTTGTAGTAAACAACTCAATTAAATTTTTTTTGCTCGGTTTCCTTTTAAGGGAAGCTTCGCGTATCAATTGGGAGGAATTGACATGGTTCTAGTTGCGTGAAATGTCGCGAAAATGAGTTGTGAAATTGTCACCGCGCCCTTGTGGATAATGTGAAAGTTTACTCCATAAATTAAAAAAAAATATTAAATATATAAATAAATAATATTAAAAGTTCCACTAATTCTAATAAAAATTCGTTTACTTAAAGATTAGAAGAAGAAGGGTTGATGTTAAGAAGAATATTAAAAAATGGATAGAAAAATTCAACATAATGGCTTCCCTTTTCACAATTCTCAAAAATACAGAGGGCAAGATAACAGAGAGGGGGGATGTAAAACATAGAGAGAGAAATAAAAAGTACGACTTGAGATACAGAGACAAGAGCAAGAAAGCGACAAGTTGGTGGATGCAACAAACAAGAGTAAAGGACAATCGAGAAATATCTACAAGAGAGACAACAGACAAGGCAGAGATACAAAGACAGCGGAGAAAGGACAACAGAGAGTATAATAGAAAGAGAAAAATACAGAGCGAGACAAAAAAAGAGAAAAATGTAACAGAGAGAGGGGGGATGCAAAACACAAAGAAAAAAATGTAATAACGACATGAGATACAGAGACAGAAGAGAGAGAATGGGAGTAAAACACCACGGAGAGAGACAACACAGAAAACGAGCGAGAAAAGTACAATGTAAAAAGAGAAATAGAAATAACAACTTGCGATACACAGACAAGGGAGAGAAAGCGACAAGTTACAGAAGGCAATAAAGGAAGGTAAAACAAGAGAGAAAAAGCTACAAGAAAGAAAAGCTACAAGAAAGAAAAAGCTACTACAAGCGAGAAAAAACTACGAGAGAGAAAAAGCTACAAGAAAGAGAGAAAAAGCTACAAGTGAGAAAAGGCTACGAGAGAGAAAAAGCTACGACCGAGAAAAAGCTACAAGCGAGAAAAAGCTACGAGCGAGAAAAAGCTACGAGCGAGAAAAAGCTACGAGCGAGAAAAAGCTATAGGAGAGAAAAAGCTACAGGAGAGAATAAAACTGCAAGAAAGTAAAAGCTACAAGAGAGAAAAACCTACAAGAGAAAAAAAGCTACAAGAGAGAAAAAGCTACAAGAGAAAAAAAGCTACAAGAGAGAAAAAGCTACAAGAGAGAAAAAGCTACAAGAAAGAAAAAGCTGCAAGAGAAAAAGCTACAAGGGAGAAAAAGCTACAAGAGAGAAAAAGCTACAAGAGAGAAAAAGCTGCAAGGAAAAAGCTGCAAGAGAGAAAAAGCTACGAGAGAAAAAGCTACGAGCGAGAAAAAGCTACAAGCGAGAAAAAGCTACGAGCGAGAAAAAGCTACAGGAGAGACAAAGCTGCAAGAAAGTAAAAGCTTCAAGAGAAAAAAGCTACGAGAAAGAAAAAGATGAGAGAAAAAGCTACGAGAGAGAAAAAGCTATAGGAGAGAAAAAGCTACAGGAGAGAAAAAAACTGCAAGAAAGTAAAAGCTACAAGAGAAACAAAGCTACAAGCGAGAAAAAGCTACAAGAAAGAAAAAGCTACAAGAGAGAAAAAGCTACAAGAGAAAAAAAGCTACAAGAGAGAAAAAGCTACAAGAGAGAAAAAGCTGCAAGAAAGAAAAAGCTACAAGAGAGAAAAAGCTACAAGAGAAAAAAAGCTACAAGAGAGAAAAAGCTACAAGAGAGAAAAAGCTACAAGAAAGAAAAAGCTGCAAGAGAAAAAGCTACAAGGGAAAAAAAGCTACAAGAGAGAAAAAGCTACAAGAGAGAAAAAGCTACAAGAAAGAAAAAGCTGCAAGAGAAAAATCTACAAGAGAGAAAAAGCTACAAGAGAAAAAAAGCTACAAGAGAGAAAAAGCTACAAGAGAGAAAAAGCTACAAGAAAGAAAAAGCTGCAAGAGAAAAAGCTACAAGGGAGAAAAAGCTACAAGAGAGAAAAAGCTACAAGAGAGAAAAAGCTGCAAGAGAAAAAGCTACGAGCGAGAAAAAGCTACAAGCGAGAAAAAGCTACGAGGAAAAAGCTACGAGAGAGAAAAAGCTGCAAGAAAGTAAAAGCTACAAGAGAGTAAAAGCTACGCGAAAGAAGAAGCTACAAGAGAGAAAAATTTACAAGCGAGAAAAAGCTACAAGCGAGAAAAAGCTACAAGCGAGAAAAATCTACAGAAGAGAAAAAGCTACAAGAGAGAAAAGGCGAGACAACAGACAAAAATAAGAGACAAGAGTGAAAAAGGAACAAAGGTGAAACAGAGAAAAGGAAGGGGGAGAGAAAGGACAAGAAAAAGAAAATGGAAAAATAACGAGATAAAGAAAAAGGCAATAACGAGAACGGCATTAGACAGAAAAAGACACAAGACATAAAAGGAGAAAATATAGGTACATGGTACCAGAAAAATAAAAAAAAAAGGAAAATCATAGATCGAGAAAAGAGAAATAGACATTAAAGAGATAAAATAGACATTAAACAGAATAAAACAGACATTAAAGAGAATAAAATGGGCATTAAACAGAAAGAAATAAGACATTGAAGAGAAAAGAGTAAGAGACAACACAAGACCACAAAAATCAATAAAACGAGAGGGAGGGCGAGATCGGTTAAAGAAAGGCTGTAAGATATAAGGAGACGAGAGAAAACGGGAAAAACAACAACAACAGCTGTCAGGCAACCGCTACAAGACCTTCCTCGCATTTATTGATATTTTTGATAATTTATTTAAAAAGTTCGAATATTTTGAAAATTTTATGGAAACTTAGAAAGCTTGAAAAAATTACAATGCTTTTAAACATTTAAAAATGCTTTCTTTTATATTTTATTATTAGGAAATTTTTGTATACACATTTTTGGCAATTATAAAATGTTTGAAAATATTGAAACTTTTGAAAAATCTAATTATTTTTCGATATTTTGAAAACTTAAAATATATTGAAAATTTTGTAAATATTTTGGAACATATGTGGAAATTGTAATAATTTTCAATATTTTGAAAATGTTTGAAATTTTTGAAAACTTTAAAACTCTAAACAAAATCAATTTTTAAAATTTTGGAAATTATTATTATTTTCAAAACTTGATCATTTTTGAAAATTATATTTTTAAATATTCCAGAAATTTTCAAAATTTACAAGATTTTTATAAATATTGCGTTTTAAGATTGTTTGTTTGTTAATTGCAAACAATATTTATTCGTTGAAATCTAAAATCGTTGTCATAATTTGGAAATTGTCGTTTGTTTGGCATCCTTTTGCTTCAAAATTTTGAGTAAAAAGTCAATTTTTGGTAGTTTAGTTTAGAAAAATGTAATATTTTATAGACACCGAGGGCCACGTGTCATCTTTTGTGTGTCGCATTTGTAGTCGTTATACAAGCACACACGATTGTAATATAAAAGTGCAGATTTTTTGATAAATGCTGTGCATGTTAAATCCGTAACTGTCTTTCCGCACGGAAACGGACCCCCACTATTACAAGCCAGCGAGCGCTTCGTCCGCTGCTTCTCTCATCGCTTCCCATTTCCAAACAAAACTTCTCGGACGGTTTCAGCTACTAAAAACTTATTTTCCATACACAAGTACCCAAAAAAAATATCCTCCTTATGCCACTAAACCCAACAGTTTTCAAGAAAATTCAATGTTTTTGTAAATTGAGTTGCCATGAAGGTCTGTTTTCTTAAGACGCTCAAACTGTTTCCACCTAAAAACAATGATAAACATGGTTCCGTAAACGTCTCGTTACGGAGTTACAGCCTATCTCTTCCACAGGCTAGAACTCCGGAAGGAAGTGTTTCCGGACTCATGTTTATCTAAACTTTTTTCGTTGTTTTGATGCGGAGAACTTATTCTGAAACTAGATGGAAACTGTTTGAGCGTTTAAAGACAATATTGAAAAAACTGAAGGTGTAACTGTCCATTAAAACAAACCTATTGTTCTAGTAATGTCAAAAAAGTGCAAAAATCCAAGTCAAAAACCTCGTAACAATTACATCACGCAAAATGTATAAATAACAACCCTTCACACTTGAAAATCCATATCAAAACATTCCAAGAAAGCATAATCATAATAATTAAAGGTGTCAACACACAATCACCTATTGTTCGAGCAATCAAACTCCAAAACTGAACGCCTCAGAGCGACAAAACAAAGCCTAATCAAAAATGGGAGCTCCGAGCTTTTCATGCCCACACATTCAGTATTATTCGTGTACACGTTTTATTGCTTTCCAATAAAACGTCCCACAACGGATGTTTTTATGAATGGAAACCAACCGGCGAGTGTCGATGATGAGCGTTGAAAATTTATCAATGAAGTGTGTGAAAATTCACTCCTGCATGGAGTAGTCGAAGGTAGTAAGCAATTTTACTGCAATTGCAACGCTTCGTTCCAGAAAATGCTTGTGTGAAAACTTTTGATGTGTGTAATTACCTTTTTGCTGACTTCATTTGCAGAAAATAACGTGGTAGTGTATAGTTATTTGCGACACGTGTTTAGTAAACGAAATTAGTTTGCTAAGTGAATAAATACAAGACGTTATAGATTTCTTAGCCGGTGCAAACTCGGAAATTCAAAAACAAACGTAAAAGGAATTTTGCAAACAATCGTGATTAAATTTTGACACAACTTTTAGGGACACCCTGTATAACTAAATATGTAAGGAGAAGAAAGAGCATGAGGCAAAACAATACAGAAGAAAAAGATAGAAAGACAAAAGGTAGAGAGAAAGAGACAAACCATAGCGAAATGGAGGGAGGGGAGAAAAAAAAGAAAAGAGAGGAAAAAGAAAAGAAAAAAGAAAAGATGGAAAAAAGAAACGAAACGAAAAGAAAAGCAAGAGAAGGATAAAAGGGTAAGATAGAGGCGAGAAAGAGATGAGGATAAAAGAGAGACAGACAAGGACAAGACAGCGGCGGCCGCGTCGCTTGTCACCACTAATTCATAGGAAAGAGGGGTTCTCACGCTACCAAAGTTAAAGGACCGCTGCCCTAGTGGTACCCAATGGTACACCTAAACTAGCTCCACGTTTTTCATTTACCCATTTACAAAAAAAACCACATAATCCGACCCTGTCCAACTTCTATTATTACGTTTTTATATTAATATTATTAAATTAGTGATGTACAACTGTTATGTTAATATTACCTGTATTATAGGTTACACCATCATTAAATATCATTACCAAAACTATTTCGTCATCTAGACGTCATTTAATACTTAATTTTACTTCCATAACTATAGCTTAATTAGCTCAACTTCCAGTCGAAATTGTTATGTTGAGTTTGAAATGATGCCAATAAAATGCAAAACTTATTAAAATCAGACAAAAAAATTTTGCCCGCGGCGTAGGTCGCGCGAAGGAATTTTTAATATAAAAATTCTTCCACGACGACTTCTATGTTAATGAAATAACACGCAAATATACAATTTTGTTTTAAATCTTTGAACTAACATATACGAAGGCGCTCAGGGGTCACACTAGTTTATGTATTTATTTTTCGATATTGAGAAAAAAAACAATATATTGAGAAAATCACTTAATATATTGAGGTAAAAAACTCAATAATATAGAAAAACTGTATATATTGAGATAACAACTTAATATATTGAGAAATTACTCAATATATCAAGAAAAACTTAATATATTGAGAACATACTCTGCATATTGAGCAAAAACACATAATATTGAGAAAAAACTCATTATATTAAGGAAAACACTCAATATCTTGAGAACAACACTTAATATATTGAGAACAACATTCAATATATTGAGAAAAGCACTCAATATATTGAGAAAATCACTCAATATATTGAGAAAACTTCAATTTATGAAGAAAAAAATTAATTTATTTAGAAAACTCAACATGTTAAGAAAAAACTCAACATATTGAGAAAAAACTCAACATATTGAGAAAAAACTCGATGTATTGAGAAAAACACTTAATATATTGAGGTAAAAACTCAATATATATAGAAAAAACTCAATATATTGAGAAGAAACTGAATATATTTAAATAAACTAGAACAACACTTAATATATTGAGAACAACACTCAGTATATTGAGAACAATACAATACAAATAAGTTTTTCTAAAGAAATTGAAATTTTTTCTTCATATATTGAAGTTTTTTCTCCATATATAGTGTTTTTCTCAATATATTGAGAAAAACACTATATATGGAGAAAAAACTTCAATATATGAAGAAAAAATTTCAATTTGTTTAGAAAAACTCAACATATCAAGAAAAAACTCAATATATTCAGAAAAAACTCAATGTATTGAGAAAAGCACTTAATATATTAAGGTCGAAAACTCAATATATGAAGAAAAAACTCAATACATTGAGAAGAAACTGAATATATTTAAATAAACTCAATATGTTGAGAAAACCACTTGATATGTTGAGAAATTACTCAATATATCAAGAAAAAATTTAATATATTGAGAAAATACTCTACATATCGAGCAAAAACACATAATATTGAGAGAAAACTCAATACATTGGGAAAAAAATTATTATATTGAGGAAAAACTCACTATATTGAGAAAAAATTCCAAATATTGGGAAAATAATTCATTATGTTGAAGAAAACTTAATATATTTGAAAAATACTGATTACATTAAAAAAATATATTGAGAACAACACTTAATATATTGAGAACAACACTTACTATATTGAGAACCACACTTAATATAATGAGAACAACACTCAATATATTGAGAAAATCACTCAATATATTGAAAAAACACTATATATGGAGAAAAACTTCAATATATGAAGAAAAAACTTCAATTTATTTAGAAAAACTCAACATATTAAGAAAAAACTTAACATATTGAGAAAAAACTCAACTTATTGGGAAAAAATTTAATACATTGAGGAAAAACTCACTATATTAAGAAAAAACTCAAAATATTGGGAAAATAATTCATTATGTTGCAGAAAACTCAATATATTTAGAAAATATTAAATATATTTAAAAAAACACAATATATTAGGGAAAAATTGAATATATTGAAAAAAACTCAATATATTTAGAAAAACTGAATAATTTGAGTTTTTCTCAATAT
Source organism: Ctenicera cuprea (assembly GCA_958336395.1). Lineage (NCBI taxonomy): Eukaryota > Metazoa > Arthropoda > Insecta > Coleoptera > Elateridae > Ctenicera > Ctenicera cuprea. The sequence continues at coordinate 2,746,939 of OY284493.1, forward strand.
ACTGCGTTTTTTCTGTATATTGAGTTTTGCTCTCAATATATTGCGAAACTAACTCAATATATTCAGTTTTCTCTCAATATATTGAGTGGTTTCTCATATTATTGAGTGTTTTCTCAAAATATTGAGTTTTATTCTCAATAATTGCGTTTAATTTCTGAATGTATTGAGTTTTTCTCAATATAGCAATTTTTTCAGAATATATTAAGTGTTTCCAAAATATAATGAGTTTTTTCTCAACATCTTAAGTTTTTCTAATACATATTGAGTTTTTTTTTACCAATGTATTGATTTTTTCCACAATATATTGAGTTTTCTCTCAATATATTGAGTTTTGAGAGAGACCCCTGAGCGTCTTCGTAAACTATAGGACAAAAATTGTGATTTTTATTTATACAAATTTTAATTTTTAACGTAAATGCGGAAAATTAATTTAAAAAAATGTAGCAAGTGTACAAACGAAATTTCACAAAATGTCAAAAAAATTATACAGTATGTTTCAGACAGAATTCCAAAAGTTATAAAGCTAGATTCAGACAGAATTAAAATAATATATAAAGTCTGGTTTAGACAGAACGGTTTATTCGACCTTTTTATCAAATAGGGAGTCGAAATCCGCAAGCGAATAAAATTAATCTTAACTAAACATTACGTCATATTACGCACAGCAACGCACTATTATATCATCATGGCCAAATTTACGAATATCTTTATCAGTTGTTTTTTGTTTGCGCCTTTTAATTGTTAGCGTACCAGCATTAACACTATTAAATTGTAAAAACTGGTAATGAAGTTTGTTAAAGATGATTAAGTGGTTTATTGATTTATAGTTGTCATCTAAAATAATGTGAATGAACTGGAAATTTAACTACAGTTAGCAATTTAGAACTCGTATGATACTATGACGCAACGAAAAAAATCGAGCTGTGCAAATTTAAATATTTTATTATACAAAATCGAGGTTTTATTGTTGTTCAACCCTGCTGTGGTTTTTAACTTGACGTTTTGATGCTTGGGTTTAATAGCTTTTACGGTGATGATGCAGTTCTGGTGAATTTGAATTTTAAATGTGTGTGAATATGTTCTTTTTTTGTTTTTGTCTGTCAAGTTTCGATATTTTGGTGTCTCGAATTAGTCCCACCAAACATTTTTGTCTCAAGGTTACAAGAGGGCAGACATTTTATAAAGGAAAACCATAGCGCAGGTTAATCGGGTTCGATACTGCTGGTCGTGCGTACAAAAACGGTTTTTAAGGTCATGAAGCCATTCAAATTCTGTAGAATTCGAAAATTCAATTTGAAAAATGATCTGATTCAGGTTTAAAAAAATAATTAAAAAATAATAAAAAAAACCATCTCGAGTTTGAAAATGTATTGATTTTCTAGTGTCAAAAGTAAAATTTCTGTTAAATTACATAAGCAAATTCATATAACTGTCAATAAATTATCGGTAAAGTTAAGAAAAATCGAAAAATTTGATTTAAAATCATTTAAATTAAAATTTTAATGAAAACTTTAATATTTTAGAAAATTGAAAACTACAATTAAATATTAATATCTATATTCTCACTGTGGGCGAGGAAAAACAATTAACAAGAAAAAAAAACAAAAAAAACACTTCATATGTTGAAGGAAAATTTTCCAAGTGAGGCGGAAACGAAAGAAACAAAATGGGAGAGAAAAAGATAGACAACAAAAAGAAAGAAAGTAAAAGATACGAGAAACAAGAGACATACAAGAAATAAACAACAGAGAAAGATGAGAGACACAACGGAAACAAAAGAGACAAGAGAAGAAGAGACAAGAGAACATCCAAGGGAAAAAGAGACAAGGGAAGAAGAGACACGGGAAAAAGCGACAAGCAAAGAAGAGACACGGGAAGAAGAAGCAAGAGAAGAAGAAACAGACTAGAGATAGCAATAGAAAAGAGATAACAATCAAAGAGGAACAACAACAAAAAACAATAAGATAGAGATAAAGAAAAAAGAGAGAAACAACAAGACAGGAGAAGAAAAGATAAATGAGGGGGAAAGAGACATACAAACGAAAAAACAAGAGGAAAATAAAAGGTAAGAGACAAACAAAAGAGAGAGAGAAAACAAGAGCGAAACGAGAAAAGCCACAGAAACAAGAGAAAACCATTATAAAAGAGAGCAAAAAACACCAGAAAAACCACAAATATCAGAGAGATAACAGAAGGCGGGCAACAAACACAAGAAAACAAATGGTGAATGACAGAAAAAGACACATAGGGGAAAAAGCCACAGAGAAACAGATAAGAGAGAATGAGACACAAACAAAAGAGAACATGGAGGACGTGAAATGAGGGCGAAAAGACAAGAGACGACAGAGAACAAGAGAGAAAAAGGAAAAAAGACAAAAACAACAAAAACGTGAGAAGGAAAGATATAAAACTAAAAGAAATATGCGAGAGGAAAAAGAAATATGGATATTAGAAAGGACTACAAAAAAGATGAGACGAGAAAAAAAGAAACGAGGCAGAAACAAAAGAGACAGTGTGACTGAAGATACACGAAAGTAAGAGAACTTCCTGTTTTCAAGAACAGTTAGCATCTACCCTATCAAAGTTTGCACTTACAGTGAACAAAACAAAACGAACAAGTAATACACAAAAAATTAAAATTTCAAGACTGAATTGATGAAAAAAAGTTGAATGACGGAGAGAGAAGGAAGGTGGAAGGAGGGAGAAATAAAAAAGCTGCAGACAGAAGATAATTCAGTCTTTGGAAACTCACTTTTCATGAGAACATCTAACCTACCAAAATGTGCACTTGAAACAAACAAAAAAGCATAAGTACAAAAACAAAAAAATAATTTCACGCTTGCTTTCAAGCATTTTCCATCAAAGCCGTTTGCAAAAAAAATACTAATAAGGCAACAAAGAAAGAGATGAGATTATATGAGAAAAAACAATAGAGAACGTCCAAATAGACAATAGCAAACAAAAATACACATAGATGGAGGAAGGGGGTAGGGGAAGGGACGGAGAAAGAAAGGGGTCAGGGAAAGGGACGGAGAGAGGAGAGGGGGTAGAGGAAGGGGGACAGGGAAACGGGCGGAGAGAAAAGAGGGGGCAGGGAAGGAGCGGAGAGAAAAGAGAGGGCGGGGGAGGGGATGGAGAGAGGAAGAGGGAGGAACGGAGAAGGGAAGGGGGGCACGGGAAGGAACCGAGAGGGGAAGGAGGTAAGAGAAAATACGGAGAGAGGAAGAGGAGCAGGGGAAGACACGGAGGGTAGACGAAAAGTAGCTAAGGGCAGACGTAAGCGATATCAAAGATCGATAAAAACAATTATCGATAACACCAATTTATCGACATTGAGTTTTTGAAACTTACTTTTTACAAGAGCAATTAGCACGTAACCTATCAAAATTTTCACGTTATGTAAACATAAATAAAGGAACGAAAACAACATAATTATCAAATTATATAATCTTCGTCTCTTTTATGTTAAATTCAAAATTGCAATGTAAAGAATTAGCCTACTTCAAGCATTTAAGAATTTTTTGACGAACACCGTTTGTGAGAACAACATAATTTTTCATAAAGAATTCTTAACATCTAACCTACCAAAATATCTACTTAAAATCAACAACAAAAAATGCGCAATCGAATTGTATTTTTTGATTCACAAAATTGAAAAAAAATGGAAATCTCCGTAATTTCAAGAAATGTTTTTCAACCTAACTTAATTGTAAAAATCTGATTTGTTAAGTAAGAAAACTCAACAAAAACAAAAATGTCTTAAATTTGATTTTGCTCGTTTTACCAATAATTCAATATTGAAAACAGAAAATATGGTCAACTTGTTCAGACTTTTAAAAAATCTATTTTTCATAAAAATTGTTCTTACAAATCTGATTTTTTACAACGAAAAATAGCATCTAACCTAAGGAAATTATAACTTCTAATAACAAATTGAACTAAAATTCAAAAATTATTTTTAAACACAAAAATTTGAAACAAAACAATGTTCGCTTGTTCAACTTTTTACATATTAAAATTATTATTATAAATTATAAACTTTTAACTTTAATTTTTTGATCATAAAAATTAAAAGCAGAAATTTTGATCAACTGATTTAAGATTCCAAAAAATGACTAAAATTATGAAGCTAATTACAAACATTTTGACGTCCAGCCAAGAACATAAATTCTGATTTGGGAGATATGTATGTAAGCATTAATTTTAAGCCCTCGGAAACATACCAAAATTGTAATTATGAACCACCAAAATGCGTTTTCGCACATGCGAGAAATGCATATTAAAAAAGTGGTTTGGAACCGCTGACATTTCAAATGTAATTAAAATTATTTTAAAAAAAATTTAAATTTGTCGAGAACGTACAAGTAAGGCTTGAATACCAGAATTTTTGATTTTATGACAAATTAAAAAATTGGTTAAGAATTGAATTTAAAAAAAAAGAATGTCAATGAAATTACATAAAATAAACTATCGAAAATTTAAGACGTACAAAAGAAAACAAAAAAAATTAATTAAAATTTTTTAGCAGTGGGGTTGTTAAATATTTAAAAAAAATAGGTTCAGAATTAGCGATTTTTGAATTTGTCCACATTTTTTAAACAAAAAGCCCAAATTTCCCGCGTCATACATGCAAAATTACAACAAAACCCAAATTCACCTCAAAATCCCAAATTCAAAAACCCAAAAATGTAACATAATGCAAAACCCAAAAAATAAAATTCAAAATTAAATTTCCACTTACCCTTTGTCAAAAAATTTTTCTTCGCAAAACACACCACAAAAAAGTCACTTCCTCGGTCCGTTTTCCACTATTCTTTCGAAAAGTTTTCGAAGCCGGCCCGGGCAGAGCACGAGATCGCAGCACGCTACGATCGAAGCAAACGCGCTGTCCCCACGACTTTTGCCGCCAAACTAAAGTTGAGTTTTAGGTTTTAAGTTGAAGTTGCGCGAGGTGCTGGTGCGCGCTCTTGCCGATAAGTTCTTCGAGTTTTACAAGGGTGGGCGTGCCGGGTTAGAGGACCCTGATTTTATATTTCAGAATGTACGTGTGTGGCGGGAGATCGGCTCGTTTGCCCACGCTAGTCAGGAAGGCCTAATTGGGCTTTTGTAAAAATGAATACTTCGTCGGGGAGCGGTTGGTTGCGCTCGATGATTGCTGCAATTTTCATGTCGTACTGATAAATCACTTTGCGATTTTTGTTTTGTTTCACAAAGCCAATGTGGGCTTGGGTGCGCAATGGGGTATTAAAAGTAAAAAGGGTGCAGGCATAATTGCTCTAAATTTTTTTGGATATTTGCAAACTTGTAATTCAGAACAAAAATGTTATTAAATTAATATTTTAAATTTTTTTCTTTATAATATAAATTGTAGTATACAAAAATTTCTTTTAAAATATACTCCAAAATTTTTCCAATGCCGTTCCAAATTTTTATTTATTTTTTAAAATTATAATTTCTTTAATAAAACCGAATGGCCACCTCATTCTCCAGTCTTAAACCATTAACATTTATTACTTTGTACATTTATTTTTACGCCATAATCGTGCTGGTTCAATACTTTTGACAAACCCTGTATAATAATTTTAAAACAATTTAAAAAAAGGTTGTCACTACAGTTGACCTTGAAACAAAACGAAGCTTGCATGAAACGACTGTGGGAATTGAACCAGGTGTCTTCGCACATTTCCTCATATCTCCAAAACAGTTAGTCTGATTTTAATGAAACTTTTACTGCGAGGTATTGCAAAAGGTTTTTAAAATTTGGACGAATTTCAAGAAATTTCATGAAGGTTAAAAAATAAAAAAAAGTCATTAGTTCATTGTATATTTGAAACCAATATTTGGATGTTGATAAAATTTACAATGTGAAAGTACACCAGACAGTCAATGAAATTTCTAAAATTCTTCAGGAAATTCAAGGTTAAAAAAAAAGAGTTTTTAGAAATATTCGTTCCCTCTTATCTCCGGAATGGATATACCCATTTTGATGAAATTAAAAATAATCGAGTATGCCGAAACCTCAAAAATTATCAAGAAATTTCAAGCAGGTTATAACTAGATAGATTTTTATAACTCTTCCGATTTTGATGAAATTTGAAATGTGGAGGTTTATTAAAAATTACTGTTTTTTAAGTTAATTTTTTCAATCAGATTAAAAGCATACGCAAAATTATTTACAAGCCAAACGATTTTTTTATTAATTTTATACACAATCATAGCTAGGAATGGGCTAAAATTTGGTAGACGGTTATTACATGAAAGTAGTTTGGAAAACTGTACCCTCCTCAATCCTCTAATTTCTGTGCAACACCTTCTATGAATTTTTGTTATTGAACTACTTAATACACGGGGGGAAAAAAATTCAAATTTAAGCTAAACAGTTCATCATCAACATACTCACGCTTTTCTGCGCAGATTCCTAACTATACAGGATGTATCAAAAATATGTACAAATATTAAAACAGTAGATTACAGATTATTTTCTAACAATTTCAGCACAGAATTTTATATTTGTTTTTCACTGAAAAAAACTCATAATTTTTAAAAAATGAATGGATTGTATTTGGGCTAATCTATTACCGGTTTGAATATAAGCACCCATTTTTTATCCAATCGATGATGCAAATAACCGGTATAAAATAAACGGTATTAAATATTCGATTGATCAAATAATTGATAATTCAAATAATCTATTAATAAAATCATGGGCAATCAAATAAACAACATATCAAATAATCGATTAACAAAACCATCAAAAATCAAATATGTAATATTAATAATATTATATGATTTAGTGATAGACAAATATAATCATTGATAATCAAATAAACGATAAAGCAAATAATCGATTAATAAAATCATGGAAAACCAAATAAACGATTAATCAAATAATCGATTAATCAAATAATCAATTAAAAATCATCGATCATGAAATAATCGTTAAATAAGACAATTAAATAATAGAATATTAGATAAATCAAAAAATGCATCAATCAAGTAAGTGAATCGTTAAATAATCGATTAATCAAATAATCAATAATTAAATGTATTAATCAAAAAATCAATGATTCAAATAAAGGTAATCAATTAAACGATTGATCAAATAATCGATAATTATATAATGTAATAATCGATAAATAAAATCGACAATCAAATAAAACGATTAATATAAAATCGATTAATAACCAATTGAATAATTGGTTAATTGAACAATCAAATAATCCATTAATCACGTAACTAATTCATCAAATAATCGATAAGTTAGATGTATAATAAATCAATAAAATAATTGATTTAACAAATAATCGATTAATCAAATAACCGATTAGTCTAATAATCTATAATAAAATAATCGATTCTCCAATTAAATGATTTGCCAAATAATCGAAAAATCAAATAGTGGATTAATAAAATAATTGATTCATCAACTACTAAAACAGCCAGTTAATCAAATAAACGATTATTCAAATCATCAAAAATCAAATAATCAATTAATCAAGTAATTGATTCATCAAATAATTAGTAAAGCAAATAGTGGATTAGTTAATCAAATAATTGGTAATAAAATAATCGATTAATGAAGTAATCGATTAATCGACTAAATGATTCATCAACATGTCGATAGATCTAATGATGAATTAATCAAACAATTGATTAATTAAATAATCGATAATCAAACATTCAATTAATCATTGTTTGTTTGTTTGTTTAATCTTTCACCTCTTATACCCGAAGGTGTCGAGGTGTTCACTCCGGGTAGGCTCCTCGCTTGTGTAATATGAGGTAGTGGGGCCTTTTGGCCTTTACACCGCTACGCTCCTGAAGCTTATGCCACCCTTCATGCACATTCATCAATGTCATTCACAAACATGTGTTTAATTGTATGTTTTATGTTGTTTATGACTTTGGTACTTGTTCTGGTCAGTCAGTAATCAAGGCAAGCGCCGTTAATTGTAACCCAACGTCGAATGGTTACCCAGCTGGATACCGATCCACGGAATTGCAGAAAAAATTTCTACTTCTTCCAGGATTCGAACCGAGAACTCACGCACTGTGAGCCTGATCCTCTACAACTGGAGCACCCGGACTTTTTGGAATTTGTGGATACGAATATTTTTTGTTGTTATAATCGATAAATCAAATAATTGATTAATACAATAATTAATTCATCAAATAATCGGTTCACCTGCGCCATCACGCTTATTTAGTTTGCTAAAATACCGAATATAATTCCCCAATTGCAACAGTTTGGAAAGGTTAGATAAAGTGTATACACGGTTGAAATCCAGCAGAACCGGAGAAACTCCACACTTCCAACAGTCAAAGTAGAAAAAAGAGAATTAGGTAGCAAATGAGATTAAGGGAAAAAGGTTAAATTAGGTGGGAAAAGTGATATTACATGGGAAAGGTGTAGTAACGTGGAAAAAGTTTAGGTAAAAACACAAGATTCGGTGGACAAGTGAAAAGTATAGTTAGTTGGGAAAAGTGAACTTAGATGAGAAAAGTGAAATTAGGTGGGAATCGAGATTAGGTGGAAAAGCGAAATAACGGGGGAAAAGTGTAGTTAGGTGGAAAAAGCTTAGTCAAAAAACCGAGAAATAACCGGTGGAAAAGTGAAAAGTATAGTTAGTTGGGAAAAGTGAACTTAGATGAGAAAAGTGAAATTAGGTGGGAATCGAAATTAGGTGAAAAAGCGAAATAACGGGGGAAAAGTGTAGTTAGGTGGAAAAAGCTTAGTCAAAAAACCGAGAAATAACCGGTGGACAAGTGAAAAGTATAGTTAGTTGGGAAAAGTGAACTTAGATGAGAAAAGTGAAATTAGGTGGGAATCGAGATTAGGTGGAAAAGCGAAATAACGGGGGAAAAGCGTAGTTAGGTGGAAAAAGCTTAGTCAAAAAACCGAGAAATAACCGGTGGAAAAGTGAAAAGTATAGTTAGTTGGGAAAAGTGAACTTAGATGAGAAAAGTGAAATTAGGTGGGAATCGAAATTAGGTGGAAAAGCGAAATAACGGGGGAAAAGTGTAGTTAGGTGGAAAAAGCTTAGGCAAAAAACCGAGAAATAACCGGTGGAAAAGTGAAAAGTATAGTTAGTTGGGAAAAGTGAACTTAGATGAGAAATGTGAAATTAGGTGGGAATCGAAATTAGGTGAAAAAGCGAAATAACGGGGGAAAAGTGTAGTTAGGTGGAAAAAGCTTAGTCAAAAAACCGAGAAATAACCGGTGGAAAAGTGAAAAGTATAGTTAGTTGGGAAAAGTGAACTTAGATGAGAAAAGTGAAATTAGGTGGGAATCGAAATTAGGTGAAAAAGCGAAATAACGGGGGAAAAGTGTAGTTAGGTGGAAAAAGCTTAGTCAAAAAACCGAGAAATAACCGGTGGACAAGTGAAAAGTATAGTTAGTTGGGAAAAGTGAACTTAGATGAGAAAAGTGAAATTAGGTGGGAATCGAGATTAGGTGGAAAAGCGAAATAACGGGGGAAAAGCGTAGTTAGGTGGAAAAAGCTTAGTCAAAAAACCGAGAAATAACCGGTGGAAAAGTGAAAAGTATAGTTAGTTGGGAAAAGTGAACTTAGATGAGAAAAGTGAAATTAGGTGGGAATCGAAATTAGGTGGAAAAGCGAAATAACGGGGGAAAAGTGTAGTTAGGTGGAAAAAGCTTAGGCAAAAAACCGAGAAATAACCGGTGGAAAAGTGAAAAGTATAGTTAGTTGGGAAAAGTGAACTTAGATGAGAAATGTGAAATTAGGTGGGAATCGAAATTAGGTGGAAAAGCGAATTAACGGGGGAAAAGTGTAGTCAGGTGGAAAAAGCTTAGGCAAAAAACCGAGAAATAACCGGTGGAAAAGTGAAAAGTATAGTTAGTTGGGAAAAGTGATATTAGGTGGGAAAGTGATATTAGGTGGGAAAAGTGAAATTGGTTGATAAAAGTAAAATTTGGTAGGGAAAAGTAAAATTAGATGGGAAAAGTGTAGTTAGGTGGAAAAAATTTAGGTTTAATATTATTTAAATAAAACCGAAGTTAATTCTTCAATTACGACTTAAAACCCACAAAAACAATAAAACATATAAGTAAGAATTTTAAGTAGGTACGTAATTTAATTGATACACAAGTATGTAAATTAAAACTTAACATTCGTATTAAACCTTACAGTAATAAATCTACATAAACTCTGTTAAAGCACAAGTATTATAATTCATTTAAGTATTAATTTACGAAAAGCATATTTGCAAGCACTTAAAAACGACAAAAATGTAAAAATTAAAACATGATGAGACAGTCACAAATACGCTTTTCTCTTTAGACATTATACAGTATTGTTCTTGGACGACACACATTATAAGAAAGAAGGAAGGAAAACAAGTATGAATATCCCAAAACTTCAATGTGTGCACGAAGGCTTACCGATTGGACTCATCCTTTTATTATTTGTCAATACAACTTTGCTCGAAATTTTACGTTTTTTGTTTTGTCATTTTGCGGACGCAAACTTTATAGGGGTTTTAATTCTGATCATCACAGTTGGAAATTGCCTCACAAAACACTTTTACACTCACTGGAACATTTTTTATTGGAATTCTTTACTCGGAGTTGAGATTCCGACTGCTTCTTCATATCCTGGCGTGGGTTTTGATTTTTTACCTAAACACAAAAATCAAATTTAAGAAAAATTTCATACAGTAATTGTTGACTGTAAGGTGCAACGGTAAAAATTTCTCAAGATGTTTATTCACATTTTGTGTAACCGATTCATTGAAGCCACGTAACGTCTGCCTACTGACTTAAGAAATAAACTAGATTGACTCTTGCCTTGTAAAACAGGGATCCCCTATTTTATATACTAGCATTAGCCCCTTGGGCTTACAGCCGATCCTACCTCACATGACTTGCGCACCTCCTCTGCATGCAGCTGGAATGCGTGTAAACCACCAAGTCCGTAGTGGCACAGAAGGATATGCGGGTGTGTTCGGGTGTACTGCCGTTTTACTGCATAAGTAGTTGTGGGGTCGAGTCTCGGTTGGACCCAAAAAATTTTGTTTTATTGTATAGTTTTTTTTAAAACACTGTTGTTGCGTTTTGCTGTTTATGCGAGGTTATTTGTTAAGAACAGTTATATTTTTAAAGAAAAAATACGAAGACGAATTTGCATTCACTCGCCGATTGCCGGCATACTAACACGCAAGTCTGGTAATAAATTAAAAAAAAAAAGGATTTGTTGTTTTCTATTGAATGTATTTTATTAGCAATGAAAAAATCGGCTTTAATAATGCAAATCTCGATGTAAATATCACACCCGCACATATGCGAGCCAATATTAGACGATATTGCGCAATTCAGGATCGGCTGTGAGTCCAAGGGGCTAGACGCTAGTATTTTATATTATGGTTAAAAGTTTATAGCAGTTTATGTTTTTTGATATCAAAACTGAAAAAATATACAGGGTGTTGCATTTGAAATAAGAAAGGTGAGGTCACTTCCAAAGTAACCAGAAGATGTCATATAATGTAATTTTAGATACATAATAACAATAATAAAATAAAAATGACGGATCTCATAACTAAAGCTGGCCACTCACATACCGGCCGCCTGCAGGCCGCGGCCTGCAGGCCGCTAATCTGCAGTCCAATTTTCAACACACACATGCAGGTTTTCGACAGGTCGCTGCCTGCAGTTTTGGCCTGTTTTAACAAATCCGCGTGTGTGTGTTGCTAAATCGTAAGGTTTCGTCTGAAGGCAAGATCTTAAGCTCGGTGCGAAAATATAGGCGAGATCTGCAGGTTTTTTTCAACATGTCTGATAAAAATACCCAGTTTATCACTCAATTCATTGAGATTTATCGCCAACATCCAGCTTTATGAAAAATAATTATTAAGCAACATTTTAAAATACTGATCATTCATGCGTAGGTAATTTTTCAGATCGTTTCCACTACATTTTCTCATTTTTTTCAGGAGTTTCATGTGCGAAAACTTTTGACGTTCTAAAAGCCATTCTTTCACCCAAACCCTTCTTTTCGCTCTGTCTTCGTTTAACAATAACACTATTAGCAAAAAACATAATTTTTCTTTCTTGACACAAACTGCAGATTATGACTGCGGATAAACTGATGGTGTGTGTTCAATTTTAAGGTCGCCTGCAGGCTAGATCTGGCAGTCCACGACCTGCAGGCCTGGACTGTCGATGTAATCAAAATAGTGTGTGGCCGACAGCAGTTTTTGTCTACAGTCCCGGACTGTCAGATACGGCCTGCAGGCGGCCGGTAGGCGAGTGGGCCACTTAACTGTCGTAATTTTAATATAGACGTTCTCAAATTTAAGTTTTTGGAAACTCTCGTGTTGTAAACCAAATTAATACGGTCGTGATCTTTAAAATTAAAGCAACAATAAAAAATGCAATATAGAAGACACCTTTCATATGATACTAAACATGACTGGTTTCCGATTACAATAATTAGTTTCGACACCTTAAGATATATTCCATTTTCTCCAGACGCTCCAGAAGACAGACAAAATCATATTTGCAAAAATGCATTTTATTTTAATTTTAGAAAGTTGATCTGGTCACCGCTTACCATATTTTTTGGAAAGCCGTAACATTTCAGAACTTTATTTTTTCATATACACTGTGTCTATAGAGTAACCCCCCCCCCCCAACTAACTTTTGAACGACTTGATATTTTTCCACAAAATTTGGTGTGCTGTAATGGGAAATTAAATACTGTTTTTTAGACCATATTAAAATTTTGTATCGTCCAAAATGGCGACTGGGCGCCATTTTAAATTTCTTTTTTAAATGGAAAGGGGGGTCGAGTGACATCTCAATGGAAAGGTCTTTTAGTTCTGCATCTGATCCTAGAGTTTCAAAGAAAAATATTTAGCCATAACTAAATGGCTGATTTTTCAACAAATGGCCTCACTCAATTCAAAATTGCAAAATATTTTTCTTTGGAACTCTAGGATCAGACGCAGAACTAAAAGACCTTTCAAATGAGGTGTCACTCGACCCTGGATAAAAAAATCAAAACAATTTTGAATTGAGCGAGTCCATTTGTTTAAAATCCGCCATTTCGTTATGGCTAAATATTTTTCTTTGAAACTCTAGGATCAGACGCAGAACTAAAAGACCTTTCAAATGAGGTGTCACTCGACCCTGGATAAAAAAATCAAAACAATTTTGAATTGAGCGAGTCCATTTGTTTAAAATCCGCCATTTCGTTATGGCTAAATATTTTTCTTTGAAACTCTAGGATCAGACGCAGAACTAAAAGACCTTTCAAATGAGGTGTCACTCGACCCTGGATAAAAAAATCAAATCAATTTTGAATTGAGCGAGTCCATTTGTTTAAAATCCGCCATTTTGTTATGGCTAAATATTTTTCTTTGAAACTCTAGAATCGGGCGCAGAATTAAAAGACCTTTCAAATGAGGTGTCACTCGACCCCCCTTTCGATTTAAAAAAAAATTTTAAATGGCGCCGAGTCGCCATTTTGAATGATACAAAATTTAATTTTTGGCTTAAAAATAGTATTTAGTTTTCTATTAACGCACACCAAATATTGTGGTAAAATAACAAGCCCTTCAAAAGTTAGTTAGGGAGGGGGTTTACTTTATAGACAGGCGGTATGTCTATTAATGTGCATAGATTCGTAATCTTAAAACAAAATGACATAGTGTGGTAAACAAATATGCATTTTCAACGTCACACCTTGCAGTACAGTCAACAACTAAATTATGCCGTACCTTCCTTATCCTTGTCCCTTTTCTTTTCTTTCTTGTCTTTCTTAGGTTTTTTGGACTTTTTCTCAGGCTTAAAGTCACCTGCACCTTCGAAAAGTAAATCCCCTACTTCCACATGCTTGCTATGTTTTTCGCTCTAAAGATTTTTAATTAATAAAATATTTTGTACGAAGAAACGATTTTGATCAAACTTCACGACTCTTACCTTCTTTTTCTTCTCCTTCTTTGTCTTCTTTGACTTTTGTTTATCTTTTTCTGTTGTATTTGGTACTTTCGTACTTTGTTCATATGATGGAGGTCTACAATAAGCCCCAAATTATTGTTAGCCACTATTGATTAGTTAGACAATGAGAAAATATGATAATCATCACATGCAATATTATCAATACTTATAATTAAACACAGTAATATTTAGGGAGAAACGACATTTTTAATTTCAAAAATAAAACTTTTTAAACACAAAACAATCAAGAGTAAATCTGCTATTTGTTAAACTATTAAGAATTTAAAATTTTTGTTTAAACCCTTAGCCTGTTTGTCATTTGTTGTTTTGTCAAATAGACATTAAATTATGAACACCCTATGTAATATCCTGCCGCTCGTTTTACAATACTGCTGAATACTCTATGTGTTAATAGTCATGGCAGAATAGGGATGAGTAAACATTTTTGGTGTCTAAAATATTAATTTTGTAATATTAGTACGCAAAATTTTGGAAAAAATTAAATAAATCGAAAACCATTAATTTTAAGATGATACCACTTTAACACTTTTATATCTAAAATTGAATGAATCATCTAAAAATGCAATAATATACAGGGTGTTTCATTTAAAATAACAAAATAATGTGTTGTACAGACATAACTAAACACCCAGTATAATTGGTAATAATTTTAGGTTATGCAACAGCTAATTATCAACAACTTTTATTAAGAAAAAAATTTGACATTCCAAATAGTTTATGAAATAGTCAGGGGATGACCCTTACATGACTCACTCTGTATGTTAGTAAAAAAAAATAGAAAATTCTGTGCCAACTAAAACAAAACATCCATCTATCTACCTCTAAAAAAACAAAACACAAACTAAACAACATTAACAAAACACTACCACAAACAAACCCACCTATAGCACTAAAACAAAACACTCAACAACCCAAACAAAACACAAACAAATGGCTATCTGTTATTGTTTTCTAAAAATAAATAAAATCTATAGATACAAAATAACTTCTAGGTACTTACAGCTCAAGATCTATGTCCAAAGCCCGATGAGGATCGTCGGGGTTGTCGGGAGTACTTTCCGAGTCCGACAGTGTTGCCCCTTCAGGCAATTCCATGTTTTTATTAACTATCAGCGACGGACCAATTGGTGCTTCTTCTACCTCGTCTGATGAACTAAAAAAAAAAGCATTAAAGAAATAAAAATTTGTCTATATGCTACTTTAATAAAATTAACAGATTTTGTGCCTGAAAATAACTAGCGTCTAGCCCCTTGGAAGCAATCGATCCTACCTCATCAAGGTCAGACTTGCGTGTTAGTATGCCGTCAATCAGTGAGTGAATGCAAATTTGTCTTCGTATTTTTTCTTTAAAAATATAACTGCTATTAACAAATAACCTCGCGTAAACAGCAAAACGCAACAACAGTGTTTTAAAAAAAAACAATGAAATAAAAAAAAATTTTTGGCCCCAACCGAGACTCGACCCCACAACTACTTATGCAGTAAAACGGCAGTACACCCGAACACACCCGCATATCCATCTGCGCCACTACGAACCTGCCAGTTAACGCTAAATAAGTGCCTATTGAATGCGTGCGCAATAGAAATGCACAAATAAAAAATCTGACCTTGGTGGGATCGATTGTTATCGAAGAGACTAGACGCTATTCTGAAAATACACCTTACATTCTTGAAATACGATGGCTATGAAAGGCCATAGCAAAAAAATACAGAGTGGCTAGGAAAACTCCGGCCACTTTTCTTGCGGCGGTCAAGAGATGGCGCTTTAGTAAAGAAAAATTAAATTAAAATACTGGCAACAACGCAGAATCGAAAACGTTTTAGTTACTAAATACGCCCCATATTAAATCAAAACAACTAAAATGTCTTGGATTCTGCGTTGTTGCCAGTATTTCAATTTAATTTTTCTTTACTAAAGCGCCATCTCTTGACCGCCGCAAGAAAAGTGGCCGGGGTTTTCCTAGCCACTCTGTATAACTAGAAATTTCTAGTTTAAACGTAGATGGAGAGTGATCAGTAGCAAACGCTAATGACCAACTAGAACTAGGTTACGATACAAACTTATAATTTAAATTTAAGCAAAAATAAATGTAACCTTACAACAACACCTCTAACTTTGACTTTTTTTAATATTTAAATTCTGTTAAATCAAGACAAACCTTTCAACTTTGTTCTTTTTAGATTTCTTGCCCCTCTTCTTGCTACCCTTCTTCTTTTCTTTTTCAAGGTTCATGTACTTATCAGATCTTTTCTGTCCTGTCGTAACGAGTTGTATCGACAAATCAAGCTCAGTAATCGGAATGTTATCAACATCATAATAATTGCCATTTTTCTCGGGCTTCTTATTGGATCCTTTAAGATAATGTGGGTTGTTCATTTGTTCCATCTTCCTGGCTTCACGTATCTAGGAACAAGAACAAAAATGTAAACATTCAGACAGTAACAGAATGATGAGAAAGTCACCTTAAGTATTTCTTCTTCTGTGGGCTCGTGTTGGTATTTTTCGGGTTTACCAAACTCAGACTTATCAGATTTGACAAACAGATTATCTTCGAGGTCGTGGTCGCTGTCAGACTCCGAGTCATCGATGGGTTCGTGTATCCATGCGTCCAAGTCCAACCTAAAGAAGAAAATTTATGTTTTGGTAAAGTTTTGTTGCAAAAAACAAAAACAATAAAAATAATTGGAATCGTCTAGGGTCTAGTAGCAAAAATTATGCATTTAGCCACAGAAAGGGGTTAAAACAGACACTGCGGCTCCGGTGTCAACTATTGTTTACCTTATCGGAAACCTGCCTTGTTTCGTATCATATGGAAGGCCATAATGGTTACTTTCGAAATATATGGCAATTTTTAATGTAAAGGGTTGTTATAATTTCATTTGTAACATGACGAGCTATTTTCCTGTGTCAAGTTTTCATGAGTAGTGCCGAGAAATGCACAAAAACAATTCTTAACTTACCCTTCAGGAACAGGAACTTTCTTTTGAGCTTTAGGGGCCACTGGATTTAACTCCCCATTAAACAACTGCAACAATTCTGCAGCAAGCGAATTATTAGTGTCTTCATCATTGCCGTTTTCAAACGTCACACTATCATCATCCATTATTTTTTCAGTCCTCTCTTGTTTTTCTACAAAAACAACTTTAAAAATTTACTTTTTGACTGGTTTTAATAAACTTACTTTGAATTACAGCCTCCTTAACGATTTGAATAATCATCAAAGTCGTGCTGGCCCGTTCCTGAACCTCAAGTTCGGCAGATTTTACACTTTCACTGAACTTGGCATCAATCAAATCACAGAAGGTTATTATTTCATCGTATTCATGGTTGGCTTCGTATTTTTCAACAAGGCGAGCAAATAATTTGAGGATGTTGTGTATAAAAATAGACTCGATGTGTTGAGGCAGACTCTTGTACTTCAGCATTGACTTTAAAGTTTGTTCCAAATTTTTTAATTCACTGAAAATACAAAAATTATTATTTTTTAATCCCAAAGGAATTGTTTTCCCAAAAATTAAAAAAAAATCGACGTTTTCACACAAAACGAATTTATATGCACTAACAGTGTTGCCAGATGTTTTTTCTATTTTAGCAGGGAAAATGAATCTGGCAACACTGTTAGCCGAGGCATTATTTATATGCACTAACAGTGTTGCCAGATATATTTTTCCTATTCTAGCAGAAAAAATATATCTGGCAACCCTGTTAGTGCATATAAATCACGCCTCCACAAACAGTGTTGCCAGATATATTTTCCCTGCTACAATAAGAAAAATATATCTGGCAACCGTGTTAGTACAGAACATATTTATACATACTGCAACGTTGCCAGATGGGTTTTCCTATTTTTAGCAAGGAAAACAATTAGTAATGGAATCTAGAAATTGCTCAAAGCCTCAAAATAGGTAGGACAGATCATAGATTACCACAAAACCCTTTCTCAAATCATTATTATAATAGCAGTTTTAATAATTAACAAAAAAAAGTACAAATAAAAAGAGGTATACCTAGAAAATTCTCCGCAGAGCCAAGCGGCAGCATAAAGCACATCTTGCATGATTGAAAATTGAGACGTTGAAGCATACACTTCTAGTAATTGCGCCATCTCGGATACGGCAAATGAACGAATAGCCTGAACTCGTATTGCAACGTCCATTAGTTGAGTTGCAATAACATCTCCTGTAAAATAAAAACTATATAAAGCAAAAAATTTAAAAAAACTTTCAGCATACCTTGTTTTGAACCAAATTCCATTTGAGCAAGTTCAACGAGCACGGTCACATACCATTCGAAATTCGTAATAAATTGATAATTATTTTGGGAACAAATAAGAATAATTTTGCTTAATAATTCATCTCTGTATATGGTTCCTTCCGCACGATCCATATGTACCATGAGTTTCTTCACAATTTCCATTAGATTTTTCTTCGAGACCTAAACGAAATAATATTAACTCTTGAAGTTACCAAGCAAAATTATTTCCTCACCATGCCGTACAACAAATCCAAAGCCCGTAACCGAATAGATTCGTCCTTATCCTCCAAACATTGTAAAATCAAATCTTTATGTGCCTGAACACTCTTCGGATGTGTTTTTAATATCTTAGACATTGCCAAAAGGCCCAGGTACTTCACTACAAACAATATTTTTATAAATATCGTAAAAACTCTAAAAAATTTGTTTTATTTACGATTTTGATCAGAATCCTCAATCAAAATCCGCAGTTTTTGCACACATAATTGTATGCTGGCTGCGTGATTCGGCATGCCTGACGAAATGCTGATCAGGACTGCTATGACAGTGTTGATGCATTCATAGAGTAAACTCATCGCCGACGTACTAGAATTGCAGTTTGTGTTGAAAAAAATTTGAAGTTTTAGCACGAGGCAAGGTTACATACCTATGGATTAAATTAGTCAAGGGTTCTATCAATTTTTTACCTAGCCGAGGTTCTAAAGGCGTTAGGGCACCAAACTAAAAAAAAAAGGATGAATATAGCTCTACTTTTAAAACATCTATGTGATTCCACTCGGTATAGCATTCTGCTATACTGGGTGAAATAGGAAAAAAAAATTCATGGACTACCAAAAGTAGTTTTTTTTTCAACATACAGTATAAGTATAGTATGCTCTACTGGGTGGCATCGACAGAGGCATGCACGATACTAATTATATGTGCTTGCAAAAAAACATTCTGTTGATCCCAAAACTATTTTCGATATTCATAAATATCTCTGAGATATTTTTAATTTAGATATTTAAAATATCTCAGAAAAATTTTTTAATAATTAAAAATATCTTAAGATATTTTAAATTATTCAAAAATATCATTGTTAACCATAATTATATTCAAAAATATCTGATATTTGCAATTCAGCTATTTAAAAATATCTGAAATATAATTTTATACAATTAAAAATATCTAATTCTACTTATGATGTCATTCTTTATTTTATTTTATCAAGTTTAATAACAGTAGTGGCAGGTTTTAATAGTCTCGACTACAGACCCAATTTTGTGCTTTTAATTTAATGTACGTTTTTCTATGTAATTAAGTTTCCTAAGAATACTTTTAGAACGGGTTGATTTAGAGAAAATTAGTTTAGATATTCTTAAAAGTAATAAAAATACGGAACTGTTTTGTAATTTACCCAACATCGTACCTTTTACACTTTCCGAGATACCAAGCAAAATTAAAATAAACACACTAGCAAAATTAATCCAATACTGATATCGAAAATCACCCATACCTTGATATAATACCAACCAAAGGTAGTGTTAGTTTTTTTCCGAGCCCTGGCTCGATCATGATTAACGAAGCAAACTTAAATAAATAACCACCAACACACTTCTTATTTGCATTAACAATTTAATTATAATAAAAAAATACTTACCAGCTTAATAATTTTAATCAACATCCAATTATTAGTACTAGTTGTCATGAGTTTGAAGAAGACGGGAGCCAAGCTCAGGTAATTTTTAGGATTCTTCCTTGCCAATTCGCACACGACATTTACGGCAGCCGACTGTACACCTACACCACAACTGTTCAGTAAACAAATTTCACAAACATTTTTTAACTACCGACCTGGATCGGGATCTTCTAATTTTTCTTTAAGCCGCGGAAAAGCCGGTCGTAAAGCATCGGGATATTTTAGAAAAACTTTGTACATCATAAGCACAGCCTTTTTTCTTATATACGGCTTAGTAGAGCTCAGCTACATAAAAACAAAATTAAACTCATTATAAAATTACCTTAAATTAACATTACCAAAGTTAAAATATCATTAGATAAATCACGGGCTAGATCGGTGCTAATGTAACAGCTTAAAGACGTTAGAGCCAATCCGGCTTCGTATTGATTTTGCGAATTAAGTTCCTTACGTATCATATTCGTGGTTAACATCAGAAGCTAGAACCATCATAAAATAAATCATGATTTATAATAAAAACACGATTTGTACCTCCGAGTCGCAATGAAACGATTGGCTGGCAGACAAATATCCTATTCTTTTCAAAGTAAACTTATTTGAACTCATAACTTCTATTATGTTAAATCCGGCCCACGATATATCATACCCCAGCATTTGAAGCTAAAATTAAACCATACTTCAATGAATGATAATTAAATTAATCAACTATTACATACGTATGTTAATTTGGCTATCGCATTACTTTTAACAGATAAATTATCTTGTCGCAGCTCCTGCTTGATGTCCTCCATGCATTGTGAAATGTATTTCGCCTAAAAATCCAAAACTTTGCAGTTACTGTAAAAAAACTTAAAAAATTAGGTAAACATAACCTCAAAATTACTTACCTCATTTTCTTTATTATTTCGAATACCTCGCACTAAATCGGTTAGGTTTTTATCAAACATACGTTCGAAGTTGCCTTTTACTTTCTTTAAGGCCATTTTGGGCTAAAACATGAGTAAATATGGTAAATATAAATGATTGACCTGTCTCGAATTTCTTCTGATAAACACCCCCCTCTGTTGATAATTATGCATAAAATGTTAAATGGATATTTAAGCTCATGGATATCACTTTATCACAGTTTACTTATGATTATTATTCATTATTTTATTTATATTTAACTATCTTTACGCTCTTGTCTGTATGACAAGACAGCCACGTTCACGTTTGATAGGTTGTGCCAGTGGCGTAGCTTACAGTGGGACAGAGTAGATTTAAAAAGAGCAGAATAATGAACAATAGAAAACAAAACGCATGAAAAAATATTACAAGTAGGTATTTAGTTAATTACCTCTGCAAATTATTGGGTTTTTTTAACAAATTTTGATATAAATTTTATACCCATTTTATAGGTGTAGATTATCAAAAGAGAAAAGAACTTTCACTCCTGATCTGTATGTACAAGTTTAAAATTGATCTAAATAATGTGGCTTTCTAACTCTCAACATTCCCGTTCTATTTTTTATGTTATAACATTTATAATATCAGATCTGACACAAAATATAATCAGTACGATCAATAAAATTTTAGATAATAAGCGTTAGCGATTGCCATTACTGTCATCTCATTATCCTATGGAGTGATTATTGAAGTTATTTAAAATTGCTGAACATTCCTCTGAAAAAATTGCCCCTTTTGCATGCAGAAGTGTGTTACTGGTTAACTGCATACAGCTTTTATATTTTAGCTACTTTTATTCACTTATTTTTGGTTTGACCCAACTAATCTGTATTTTAAGGTCCCACTATGGTTAATGCGGCACTGAAAATACCAAAGAATAATGCCACTTCCTGAGAAAGTTTTTTCAAGAATTTTGTTGAATCGTCGTCAGAATGCTGTCTTACGTTGTCAACAGTTTCTTTGTTCTGAATCGATGGCTTGGTGCAACGCTTGCCGTGCCTTAGAATAAGTTTAGGATGTTTCTGACAGTATTTCACAAGTCAGCTTTAACGGAAGGATAGGGGATTACACCCAGTTTAATCAGGTAAGGACCAGCCTGTAGTTTGTGTGCCTTTTACAAGCATTTGCTCTGAAAGTTTGAGCCATGGTTGTTTGTGGGCCCTGCCTGCCTAAACAGGGTCGTGTGCTTAGATTATTTAAGCTTTCAATCATGAACTATAACGAAGTAAAGCTGGAACTTAATTAATAAAATAACGAAAATATTTCAAAACATCTTAAAAGTCTCTCAACTGCGTGTTAATAAATGACGAAAAAATATATTTATAGAAAACATTCCTTTCGGAATGATTTTCTTTTCGCATAAAAAAGAACTACAGTTGATACGCCGCCGGTCAAAACTGTGCAAGACAACTTCCTGAAGGACGTTCAGTGGTAATCACAAGTTGTGATAAGCGGAGTGTGTCAGTTTGTATGGTTACTGAAATAAAATTTTGCTGTGAGCTATATTTTACATCAATGTGGCATCTTGCTTAAAATTTTAAGTAAACACCAAAACATGAAGCAACAGCAATCGGTAAGTACATTTTTTTTAAATAACAGGGGCAGAATTTGAAAATATACGTAATTAGATAATGGGTGGGGCCAGAGAAAATCAGAGCTGCATATTAAACAGTTTGGTGGCATTTAATTTGCTGACTAGGAAAAAAGGTTGCTAACTCGACACTATAAAGTTAAGTTAAAGCACTTATATTTCATATTTATATTCACCTATAACTCCCCTCCCCATACACTATCTAAGCTTTCGCCCCATCTTAAATTATTTTACTTGCTGGGATTTTAAAACAAAAGTAAATCACTCAGCTATAATTACAATTTAAAACTTTTTCACAAGCGTATGTACCCATTGTACGATGGCTCACAAGGGGCCACAAGAGAAAAAAAATAAAACTAATACTTTCTACTTTACAACTAGAAATCTCTACTTTAAAGCTTCGGATGTGGTTATACAGGATGTCCCTAAAAGATCTAGCATTAATTTAACTACAAATTCGTTATGCAAAATTATTTATATAACCTAACTTACCTATATAGCAAAACGTCTCGTTACGGAGTTATAGCCTTTCGAAGTTACCTTACTATTTCTACCACTTGTGTTGGAATAATTGCTCCAGAATAAGTTTTGAATTGAATATTTTTCTAATGTTTACATTTTTCTAATGTTTAAAACTCCTTTTCCCCATACAAAGAAGCACTCTTGTTGAAAGTTAGTAAATTTAACGGTTTTCAAGGTAAATCTATTTTTTTCGCAAAATTAATTCGTTCTAGATCACCTAATGTCAGAGCTGCTCGCTCCGCAACTTTACTTCTGCTGGTGTTAGTTACGCACTGTAGTTAAAACCAGAAACGCATTTCTGCGCAAGTGTTAAACTGCTACAAATACGGACTGAAAAATTTGAATTAAAACTTTCACCTTTTTACCCCTTCTTTGGGCCCTTGAGTCCCTAAGCATGGTTTAACCCGGGCTAGCCCTCCCTTACCTCCAATTTATTTGCTGGTCTTTGATGTCTTGTGTTATTTCATTTCAAACAATCTTTATCCAAAAAAAAACGATTTTTTTTACACAGAACTTAAAAAATGTCTACTTTTACCTAGTGTTTCCGTGTGCGTAACTAACACCAGCACAAGTAAAGTAGCGGAGCGATCAACTCCGATAGCAGGTGACCAAACAGGTGACTATATGCCGCGAATGTGATGTAGCTACAGCACCCTCTACTAGGTACCGCCACCATTGAAGATATAAAGTTAATCAATTTACCGAAAAAATTAATTATCTTAAAAACCGTTGGACTTTTAACAAGAGAGCTATTTTGTATAGAGAATAAGAATTTTTATTTACATTAAAAAATTTGAAGATTGAAAAAAATTAGGAGAAACATATTACGTGACTTCCGTATTTCAATTTTCAAATATTCATAGAAGGTGTCGCAGACCAATTAGCGGAGTGGGACACAAAGTTGTAGCTGATCCATAGCTGTATTAGCGTGTTGCCAGTTTTTGAGAAAATTTCCAAAATTTTGAAAATATTTACACTTTATAGTTTTTATCCATTCGAAAATTTTTGTGTACATTTACATTGTGTCTCTCTCTGTAGGGCTATTACGATAAAAGTTTGATTCCGTTCTGTGAACTCGTTTTAGAGTAATAAGGCGTTAATATCAAAAAATCGTAGCAGCCGCCATTTTAAAGCTGGAACGTTCGGATTTCTAACACATCACCTTTTCAAATTTAGATAATTCAATTTAAAAAAAAGTGTTAAAAACCTGTCTAACATTCGCTTCCTGTTTCGGTTTTTTTCTTTTAAACTTAAACATTTCAAGCTCATCGAAATCAAACCATCCGTTTGGGAGTTATGAGCCCCACATACACACCCAGCCACAGAAAGATATTTTTTGACAAACACTTTTTGGAAAAAATATGGATTTCGAAATTTCGCATGAAATCATTACTGGAAGTATAGAAAAGTAGAAAAAGTAGAAATTTCTAGTTTTTAAAGTTTTATTTTTTCCCCTGTGGCCCTTTAAAGCCATCGTACCATTGAGACTTGAGATGGAAGGGTGGTGCACAGTAGTTATGGTGTGAACACCTCAAAACAAAGTGAAATTTAAAGTATCAACGAACAGATAGGGAAACACGTTGAGCAAACAGGCGAAAATATATGAGAAGAATCTACTTGACTTAATGTACAGGGTGGTTCTAAAGTACGTACAGAAACTTCAGGAGGTGATGTTTTGGGTTATTTCACGAAGAACAGTTTAAACAAACATATGTCAAAAATACTTCCTTACAAAGTTACAATTCTCCGAAGAAAGAACAGTCTAATAACTTTTTTGTCAATAGCTTTCGCCGTAGTTGCCCTAAAGTTCCGTAAACATTCCTAACCTATATGTATTGTCTGAATACCCACGGAAATTGGTAGGAAGCGAGGGAGGGACACCAGTTACTATATTGTCCATAGTGTTATGTTGGATTTTGCATCATCCCTTGCTTCGAAACGTTTCACACAATAAAGAAGTTTTATTGATAAAATTTCAGATAATTTTGTGAAAATTTGTTTTTTTTAATAATTATTCATTAGTTAGCATTTAAGTTGGCTTTTGTAGCAAACAGTAAATAAAATGTTCACTACTGTTACAACTGGCGTACTATTTTTTTCCAACAATTAAATTGCACTGATAAAAAAGTTTTGCAACGAATGTGCATACAGGGTGTCCATGATAAGGAGTGCATGCATGGGGATCTCGTAATCGGTAAGAGATAGAGATTCGGTTAAATGAGAAGAATTATTAAGCATCCGAATCTCTATCTGTTACCGTTTACGAGATCCCGATGCATGCACTCCTTATCTTGGACACCCTGTATACGTGCTAGAGATATACAGTGTATATTAGCGTTTTGCACATTTCTTTAACTCCGCATCGAGACTACGTCGGCGCATTCCTAAATCAGCAAAGAAAAGGTTAAGAAACGTGCAGTAAAATATTCTTTTTTATTACAGAAATTGGATACATAAACTTAACTGCAGTAATCACCGTTTAGGTTTCGTAAATAACATAACAAAACACAGCATACTCTACAAAACCTAGGCTGTAACAAGAATTGAACGAAACCTGCTTACTTTACAAGATTAGAAAAATAATTAGCAATGGCTGCACCACAGCAGGTATGATCGTGTTGGATTAGATACAAAAATTTAATGTTTATCTGGACGTTATTTTATTTTTATTATGATATAATGTTGTTAATGCAGACGCTGATGTAATAACATTTTTAAAATAGCAGAAATACAAGATACGCCCTGGTACAGTTGACTCAGGTAAAGAGTACGAAGCCAAAATAGCAGCTTTGTTATCGTTACGTTGTGTTCTTCACGGTGTAGATGAGATGTGGATTGCTTCCAACGCAGATGGTATCGGTGCATTCGATGACATCATCTTACATGCGAAGACGGCTAAAAATGACCAGATCACATTTATGATGCAGCTTAAGCACAAGGAGCACCGTAATAAGATACAAGAACAGGAATTTTTAAACCAGAAGGGCGACTTTTCGTTAAAGAGTTATTTTCAAGACATCTCTGACTTACAGCGATCTATTTCCTCTAATTTCAAGACTAAAATTGTTGAACACTTGGGCCAGTTTGATAATATTTATTTTGTATTTTTTACTAATAGGGGTGTATATGAAAATAGTGTAATATTACAAAAAGAAAATGAGCCTAATGGGCCAATATGCTTTTTGAAAGATGTTTTGAACACAAACGCTACAATGAATAGGTTATTTACGTTCAATCTGGAAAAGCTGTCTGAAATCGCATCAAACAATAACTTAAAAAATGTTTTTTTACTTGCCAATCAATTAAGTTCTAATCATATAGATAAATTAATAGCCAATAAAATTAAAGAACTTGTTGATCCTGCAGGGTTAGCGCAGGTTGATCTCAAGGGTATGGTTCAAAATTACTTGCAGTATATAAAAGATTGGGCAAGGGGCATTTTAGGCGGTCACTACTGTTTAACAAAGCAAGACGTGCTTGCTAAAATTTCTGAACTTGTTCTCAACCACTATGCAGTGAATTTAAGACAAAATCAATTAAATTTTTATGATTGCTATAAAAAAAATATTTGGAACCAGATTATGAGTCATGAAACAATTACTATTGTCGATTCAAATGATCAAGGGCTAGAATTTTTGGTCAAGTACATTGGAAGTGAGGTTGGAAAATACTGTGATGTGTCTAATGTTAAATCTTGGTCTGAAAACTTGCCTGATCAAGCCAAAACTTTATTTTATGAAACACACCGCGATCTCGAGGAACAAATGCAACAAAAAGTTGTTGGAAATTTTGGCAAAATAACTTTGTTTGATGTTTATAAATGTTTGTGGATGGTCAAAAGATTGCCGCTACTTTTAGAAGTTAAAAGAATTGAGGATTATGAAAATATTTTGCATGTACTCAAGTTAACAAATTATTCCTATAAAGTTATTGTTATTAATAATAGCATGGGGAATCTTCCAAACAACCAAGCTGGAATTAAAACGTTTTGTACTTTACAAGACTTGCGCTCTTATTTAAAATACGCAATTTTAAAACTACCGATTAAGTTACAGGGTAGGGCTGGAGTTGCTTTAGAAAGTGTTATTGACGAGACCATGCATCATTACATAAAATGCAATGACATAATCAGTATTTTCTTGGAAAATTTTAACATTGGCAACAATATAGAACAACTCACCGCATACTTTATTGAAAGAAGTTTCATCAAAACATTTATTAAAGCAGAAGCTTTGCGGGAAGTTGAAGGTGATGTTTTTCTCTTAGACAATCGTTCTGATAGATATGTTTCTCTTTTCCCACAAAATAATTTTAATGCTTGGAAACCAGACAATGTTGACGTTTTAAATAACTGCAAAGTAATTCTGCTGCAAGAAAATGATGGTCCAGAAGTAATTGAAAAAATTAAGTCTGTAGGTAAAACAGTTCACTATTTAACCTTGCATGATCAAAACTGTTTTCAAAGGAAATGGTCTTTTGGATCTACAAGGAACATTAAACCATTTAAATTCCAAGGAAAAGAGGAATATGAAAAGGACTTTACATCTTGTTTCTCCAACATCGTAAACATAATCAGCGACACTGCAGGAATGGGAAAATCGACACTCTTGGACTTTTTACAACACAGAGCTCCCACAAACAAATGGGTAATCAGAGTTAACTTAAACAGCCATCAAAAGTATTTTTACGATTGTAAAGATTTAAACACGAATCCGGATGCTACTAAATATTTAAGGTATTTTAACGATATGATGTTCGCTGAATGTTCTCAAAATGCCAAGTTGTCTCAAATGGTGTTCGACAAACTACTCAATCAAAAGGACGTTATAGTATTATTGGATGGATTTGATGAGGTTTCCTATTCGCATGAAGATGAAGTGATCAAGATAGCGAAATGTTTATGCCTTGAAGGGTACCACATATGGTTAACGACAAGACCACATATGCAATCGAACCTGGAAGAAACATTTGAAACCTTTTCCATCAGCTTAAAACCTTTTAGTGTGGACGATCAGCAACAATTCCTCATAAAATTTTTCAGCGCGAAAAATTCCGAAGTGGTTCTTCAATGTGAACATCTTTTGAAGCAGTTTGTAGAGAAGTTATTGCAAGCTGCCAGAAAAAATTTAAATGATTGGGATGCAAAATTTACTGGAATACCTTTGCAAGGCAAATTATTAGCAGAAGTCTTTAATGAAGATTGCAAAATTTATCTTCTCAGCAAAGGTACAGTTTGCTTCAACGAAACCTTTAATTTGGTATATTTGTATCAGAATTTTGTTGACAAAAAAATCGATATTCTTTGCAATAAATTTGGAGGATCGGCTATAGATCTGCACAATATGGTCAAAAAACACCAATCACTGTTTGCATTAAAACTTTTATATTCAGATGATGCTTTTGTTGGAAAGCATATTGATAAAGAGTTGGAAAAGCATTACAAGGAGGAACCAGACAAAATTCAACTATTGCAAAGAGACGGTATCATAACTGTAGATGAGAAGCTAAATATAAATTGTACACACCGTACATTTGCAGAATTTCTGGTAGCAAAATGGTTTTCAGAAAACTTAAACAGTGAACAGGCACATATAAATGAGTTCATTGGTGATATAATAATTAAACGTAAAAATCAGTTTTTATGCAGAATGCTCGATTATTTGTTAGTGTCTAACAAGTGTCCCGCTCATTTGGCAATGATCAATAGACAAATGGGAAAAGCGAAGAAAATTATAAGTTTGGACGTTAACAGTGCGGTCAAAACGTTCGATACGTGTGGAAGATCAATTTTGCATATAATAGCCTATAGTAGTCGTGTCGAGTTTCATAATTACTTTGAACTTTACTTCAAAAGCGAACACGTCGAGTGGGATTATGAACTAGACATCATTAAAATAATTCCAGACGATGCACTACAAGAATTGGCTGTTAAAAAGGACGTATTGGGATACACTCCCTTAGATTACGCCCTGTTAAATCATTCATTTGCCGTTGCAAATCAAATTTGCACTAAAATTAAAACTGTGGTTACTATTAATACTTGTCTCTTTAATGAAATTGATTTGTGTTATTGCAAACGCTGTTTAGAATTTAATTTCCAACCATTATTTGAAGTCGTTCTGCCTTGTGCAGTATGTAATAGCTTATTAATGAAAAGAATCGATTTAGATTTAGATGTTTTTAGCTGCTTACGTTTCAGTGATAATGTTTACATTAATGATGATAATTGTTTTCTGGATAGGTATAAGAACGTAACTTTATTAGAGATAATGCAATCCAAAAGTGGTTATCCTTATTCAGGTTTTGTTAACAATCATTATTTGGACTTACGTTTCGCTGCAGCTTTTGGTACAAAGAAAAATGTGCTTAAGCTGCTGTCTGCAGGTTTAGAAATTAATAGATTAGACCACAATACATATGCACCACTGCACTATGCAGTTTTACATGGAAGATCGAAAATAATAAAAACACTTTTACTTAATGGTGCAGATGTTAATATGGAAAACTTTGGCGGAAGAACGTCGTTGCATTTGGCAGTTGCTGAAGGTATCAGCTGCACTATTGGCGTATGTTTTTTCTTTGTTGCTTTTTTCTTTGTCCTTTTCTTGATAATTTGTTACCTGTGCATTTTTTATTAGATTTAGTGTAGGTACTATACAAGGATCGTTCGAAATGTACATAGCCTAACAAAGAAAACGCAAGTTTATTTTATTTTTTAATATAGTCTCCTGCTCGCATAACGCACTTATTCCAACGATGCTCCTAAGCAGCAATGCCGTCTTTGTAGGTCGATTAACCCAAGTCCTCAAAATAGCCATTTACAGCAGAGATTACCTCGGAATTGGATGAAAATCTTGTACCGCTGAGCCATTTTTTCAGGTTTGGAAATAGATAAAAATCGCTGGGAGCCAAATCTGTCGAATAAGGCAAATGAGGCACATGCATTTTGGCGATGGCGATTGCAGACGTGTGTACAGGTGCGTTATCTTAATGGAAAAGCACTTTATTTTTCGCCAAATGAGGCCTTTCTCTTTGATTTTGTCGCTTAATTGCTGCAACAAATTGGCATAATACTCGCCATTTATTGTTTTTCCCTTTTCCAAGTAGTCGACAAAGATAATTCCATGAGAATACAGTTGTCATAACCTATCCTGCTGACAAAACCGTTTTTGCCTTCTTCTGTGGCGGAGAATTTTTGTGTGTCCATTGTTTGGACTGTTTCTTGATTTCGAGAGTGTAACGGTAAACCCAGCTTTCATCGACGGTTATGAAACGGCGCAAGAAGTCCTTCGAACTGCTGCGAAAACGTGCCAAAAAGTCGCGAGAAACAATAAAACGATTAATTGTTGCTCCGGTGTGAGCAAACGCGGCACCCAACGCGGGGAGTATTTTTTCATTACCAATTCTTCGGTTAAAATTCTGTGCACACTGTCACTTGAGATGCCCACTATGTCTGCTATCTCACGCACTTTTACTCGACTATCATCCAATACGATACGGAGGACTTTTTCAATCATATCCGGGGTAGTAGCCGTTTTTGGGCGCCCACTTCCAGGTTCGTCCTTTGTGCTCACAAGACTACGCTTAAACTCCGCAACCCAATTTTTAACCATTGAAAACGAAGGAACGGACTTCAAAAATGTCGAATTCAACTCTGCTTTGAATATTGGTTGGTCTTTCAAATGAAAATATTTCATCACTGCTCGCAACTCAGTTTTTTTCCATTATTTACGAAATCACTCGAGACGGTCCCTTTGGCGCACTGTCAAACACAAACTAATTGACAGATCGCTGTATACTGTCATATTTAACCTAAGAAAGAATGATTCTGAAAAATGGTAATGCAAATTTCGCCCAGTCTGTGTTAGGCCACGTAAATTTCGAACGACCCTCGTAGACTACCTATAAAATGTATTAACGTAGGTTTATTCTGTGATTTATCCAAAGCATTCGATTGCGTGCAACAACAAGTAATTTCATGGAATGCAGTTGTAAGGGCAATACATTATTTCGCCCATGCTTAAAAAACGCAAGCAACTAGTATATATCACCCAATGTCAAAAAATATCGATAGAGTTTATTAAAACTAGTGTGGGTTGTACCTCATGGTAGCAAGCTAGGGCCACTTTTATGTATTATATCTGTAAACGATATTGATAATTATTTAGCAGACAACCTTTTTTCTTTGTGTAGATGATACAACCGTATCGTGGTCTCAAATAATATTAACATTATCTATAGTTAATAGTGTAGGTTGATATACATAATAAAAAAAATAGTTTGAAAAAATAAATCAACGCTTAACGTTCGATTATGCTTTTAACGAAACGTTTATAAATTATTTAATATTTTGCCGATATAATACTCGTATAATGTAATCACCGCTCTGTGGTTTGTTAGTAACATTATTATTATTATTACATGTTATATGTTTTGGATATTTATCAGTATTGTATGTGTTTATTCTATAATTGTATTAATTTGAATTTATTATTTGTATTTTTAAACACTGTTTTGTCTACACGATTTTTAGTTAAATATATTAAATAAATAAAAAATATCTTGACCCCCACCCGTTCCGAATATTTGGTATTTTTCTGAGTATTAATGATTGCGTCTTCTTCGTGCTTCTGTGCGCGATAAAGTCTCAAACCATTACCATTTACCCAAAAATACATTTTAGGGTAACATTACATTACATTAGCTCATTCGCCAATACATCACAAAGTGATTGTACGCATTGTGATACCACGAATCGTATGTATACAAACCTTGGCCATTCTTAATGTCACGATATCATGTATTTGCATTGTGAATTTGCAGGTGGCTAATGTAACGCGTATCGCTTGAACGTCCGCTTCCAAAATGGACAAAACAAAAAGTTTGAAATCGTAAAATCATTCGAATGATTTCTACATACATCTCGAAATATTTTAAAATAGAATAGTTCGATTCTACTTTCGGATGAAATAGTATCCATGTTTTCGTTCATTTTGTAATTCACGAACACAAAGTCGAAACAAACTTCACAAATCAGCAAATTTTTAATAAATATGCATAGCAACGAAACAACAACAATTGCTCACCGTTTCTATATCAACGATTAATGACACAGATTACTTCGAAAAGGGGATTTCAATTTCCATTTTTTGTTATAATTTTCAGATTGTAGTGCAGGTATAATAAAAAATAGCGTATAATACACGTGTAAAAAGGCACTCGGCTTTGCCTCGTGCTTTTAAACCCGTCGCGCGTGCTTTAAAAGGCTTGCTTATACACTTGTGTTATAATATGCTATTAAAACAACAAAAAACATTGTAAACACTTTGTTTAATGCTAAAAAAAACAGACAATTTACTAAAATCAGGCATCTACAAATAAAATTGCTCGCATTGTAATTCGGTTTATATAGGACAAACAATTAGAAATTTTGAAGATGGTAAAAGGAACACGTGCGCTGTTAAAAGTATAAACAGCCCCATAAATCTAATTGCGCTAAACACTTATTAGAACACAATCATTTAATGACATCTAAATAACACTGTAAATTGTTTACACTTTTGTGATGATAAACGTAAGTTGGTTATACTAGAAGGATTTGAAATTCGCAAACATTTAAAATCTGTACTTTTATGACTGAACAAAATAATCTCTTAAATTCACCGATATTGGACGTTTTGGAATGAGAAATCAAGTCATCTAGACGCAGATATAGAAAACCAAGATCAAGTTATGAAGATTTATTGTTTCTATAGCAACACCAACTGTTTACTTCTAATCTTGCCTTTGATAATGACGTGTAAACGCATTGAAACAAGTATAAAGCTAAAATAAAAAAACTGTTGAAGTTAGGAATTGTTTTATTTACAATAAATTACTTTGTATTTTATTCCCCTCCTTGCAAAATGTAAAATTCACATAAGCCGTGTTTTAATTTGTATTTCCACACGATAAGAGTTTAAATATCTAAGCTATTATATTTTTACACAGTTATTTTTTAAACTTTGTAGGCTGTTAGAACGGAAAATTGACTATGAAAATGGCTATATTAGCTTGATTTGGGAAGTTGTCAAAAATATGCAAAGAATAAAAAATGTATCTTTTAACTAGAGCTAATTGATAGGGGTAGTTAAAATACATAAATGCCGGAAAACGCGTTGTTGATATCGTTTTTTTAAGCAAATCCTAATAAAATACTTCAAATAGTCTATCGAACTGATAAAAGTTTAAAACGATCGGCGTTTGCGTTTTTGAATAAATAATTATTATATTTCATATTTTTTAAAATTTCCTGGAAGGCGTCAGAGTCAAATTTAGAAGATAATTAAAAAATAAATTTGTAGTTCAATGCAAGCTCTATCGGCTCAGAAAATTTAAAAGAAAAAGCACGTGGACAGTTTTTGAGGAATTTTTTTTTGAAAATTAGTAAAACTTTGAAGCAGCGCCATTGCGATATTTTTCGGATTTTCGAAATTAATTCTATTTCATCGTATACAACCTAAGAAGGGCTTTCAAACAAGTAATAGCTGATCAGGCAACTACTTTTTGAGTAAATGGGCGTTGAAGTCGAGATTTTCAAAAAGTTGTAGCGGCCGCCATTTTAAAGCTAGAGAGTTCGGTAAAAAAGTTTTCGATTTGCCTTACGTTCTTATCTCAGATCGCAAATTTTCAAAACTTTGTTTTGGAAAAAACGCTACAAGAAAAAACATGTCTAAGTTTCGTTTCGGATTTTTTTGAAAAGCTTGATATAAAATTTCATCAAAATCGGTCCAGTACTTTAGCCTGTAGAGACGTCACCCACTCACCCATCCACACCCACACACCCACCCACAGACAGACATTATTTAAAAACCACTATTTTAGGTACCTTGAGCGCCAAAACGTGTATCTTCGTTAAAATCTAGATTTCGAATATAAAACCTGCTTATTAATCAAAATGTTTGCCATAAAAGTACCTTTTTTAGGCACGATTCGTATATGAAACGCGCCTATTGCAATTTGGTGTTATTTTTAATACTTCTGCGTTTTATAAGGATATAATCTAAAGTTTTGTCTTGCTATACTGCGGCAAGTATCAAAAAATAGTCCCATTGTCTAGGAAAGTTTACTCAAGGATATTGTTGAATCGTCATCCAAATGCTGTCTTACGTTGTCAGCAGTTCTTTCGGTGCGAATCGATGGCCTGCCTTTCCTGTGTACGTGCAATGCTTTCTGTATCTTTAAATGGGAATAAGTTTACTGTATTTCTGACACTGTAGTCAAAATCAGCTTTATTGAATGCAATTTTAAGGGTCAAAACTGTTTTTCCTGATCAACGCCGGAGAAAAATGCATTAGCTGTTCTGCAGGTAAATGTCCATGAAAGCAAAAATTTTGCTTTAAGAAAATGTATTGGTAATACAATGATAAATTATATATTATTTATCTCATCTATAACAATCAGCAGTAGGTAAATACTGATATCGATACGTACTAAAACCGGTACCATATTATCTTGTTAAGGTTTCGCTTTTGATACAAACACACGTACATTATATTGATTTTAGAAAGTTTCGGTGTAAAATAATATGATATTGCGGAGTGAAGTATAAAACAATGTGTGAAAATATAAAATTTGTATGAGAATAAATTACATTAAAGCTTATTCTTAATGCAAAAAGTTAATGTGACAAAATATGAATTAAAATTTTGCAAAAACTGTACTATGCTTTTGTGAAAGTGCAACAAATAAGATTAGATTAGACCAAGGAGAAATTCTAAAAAAATAAGTTTGAAAATAAATTAATATTTAAAACCACAGGTTTTTTTGACATCATTTGTTACCAAAAAATCACAACCGGTTCTGTTACGTCACAGCAAGTTCCATTCCAAATTTTTAACATTTTCATATTTACAAACATTTTTTTATTTTCAATAATGTTGAAAAATTTTGAAAATAATTTTGAAACTTTTAAACATTTTAATAATTTTCAATTTGTTAAAAAAATTTTTGAGACATTTATTAAATTTATTAAAAATTAAAAATTTTTTGTTTTAGAAAAAAATTGTAATTTAAAAAAATTATTGAAATTTTTGAAAACTGATATACAGGGTGGGTAACTAAGAATGGGCGCCGGCCATATCTCAGAAACCAATCATAGCACAAGTTTAGGAAAAAAAATACCTTAAGTAAAGTGACCCTGAAAAATTGCTGGAAAATATTTTAGAGTTTCGAAAATGGCCGCTAGGGGGCGTAACAGCCATGACCAAATAGAAAATTAGGTTTTTCTCCGTATTTTGCTCAATTAAGTGGTATTGAAAATATATGCATCGTAATCCAGGGACAATTTCGAATCTTATTAGTTTCACAATTTTTGTTCTATCTTTAAAAATAAAGTGGTGGGGGGATGCCAAAATATATATTTTTTTAAATGTCGTTTACTCCGATTAGCCTTAATGGAATTTAACAAACTTGGTCTCGTTGCAAAGGGCGTTTCTTAGTCTATCGAGTGCGCTTTACGCTGTTTTCATTTGATTATTACCGTCGCCGCTAGAGGGCGTTATCTGACATGTCAACAAATATCGCGCTTTTTCTAAAGAAATTTAAATGGAATGGTATGTTTATTTTTACGCGGTAAAATAGAGAATTAAAAACTTAAGATGTCAGTGAAAACCGCAACTCGATAACTTTTTTCTAACAGTAGATATTAGCAAACAAAGTTGAAATTATGAATTATTCTCAGATCTTGGCGACGGAATTTGCAAAGTAGCTGCGTTGAACACAAGTAAACTGTGAAAATGACACAATGAAGAAACAACATAATGTGCCAAATATATCAACTTGTCACTGTTGCTATTTTGTGTAGTATTTACTTTTCTAACTGAATTTGAGATTTTCATTTTGGAATTAATTCTTAAAATTATAATGATTCTTAGAAATGGAAGCATTTGACAAGTTAGCGATTTACTTCGATTGCATGAGAAATGCAACTGTTGCTGCCAGAGTCTATGGGGTGTAGTACCCTGAAAGACGTCATCACGGTAAATTTCTTCGCCAAGATCTGAGAATAATTCATAATTTCAACTTTGTTTATCTATATC
This sequence comes from Ctenicera cuprea, assembly GCA_958336395.1. Taxonomy (NCBI): domain Eukaryota; kingdom Metazoa; phylum Arthropoda; class Insecta; order Coleoptera; family Elateridae; genus Ctenicera; species Ctenicera cuprea. The sequence continues at coordinate 2,782,987 of OY284493.1, forward strand.
TACTGTTAGACAAAAGTTATCTAGTTGCGGTTTTCACTGACATCTTAAGCTATTAATTCTCTATTTTACCGCGTAAAAATAAACATACCATTCCATTTAAATTTCTTTAGAAAAAGGGCGATATTTGTTGACATGTCAGATAACGCCCTCTAGCGGCAACGGTAATAATCAAATGAAAACAGCGTAAAGCACACTCGGTATACTAAGAAACGCCCTTTGTATCGGGACCAAGTTTGTTAAATTAAGGCTAATCGGAGTAAACGACATTAAAAAAATATATATTTTGGCATCCCCCCACCACTTTATTTTTAAAGATAGAACAAAAGTTGTCAAACTAATAAGATTCGAAATTGTCCCTGGATTACGATGCATATATTTTCAATACCACTTAATTAAGCAAAATACGGAGAAAAACCTAATTTTCTGTTTGGTCATGGCTGTTACGCCCCCCAGCGGCCAATTTAGAAACTCGAAAATATTTTCCAGCAATTTTTCAGGGTCACTTTACTTAGGTATTTTTTTTTTCCTAAACTTGTGCGATGATTGGTTTCTGAGATATGGCCGACGCCCATTCTTAGTTGCCCACCGTGTACAAAAAAAATATTTTTTAAAAATATTCAATATTTTTTATACATTTTAATAATTTTCAACGTTAAAGCTTCTGTGAAAATTAAAAACCTTTAACACTCATTAAAAAAATATTTCTAATTTAAAAAGTAATGAAATTTTTGAAAAAGTTGAAACAATAAAAATTTAAAAATTATTTTATAATATTGAAAATTATTCAAAATATTGAAAAATGTTGAAAAACATTTATGAAAATTATTAAAAACTTAAATTTTTATAAATTTTAGAAAAAATTGATAAATAAAAAATTATAGAAATTTTTGCAAAAGTTAAAATACTTAAGAAGTTTTGACCTTTCAAAATTAAAAATTTAAAAAAGAACTGCAACTTTCAATATTTTTAAAAATGTCAATATTACAATTTACTTTCGGCTTAGACCGCGTCGTCATTTGGGAACTACACCCAGCATAATCAGGTAAGGACCGACCTGTAGCTTGTCTGCCTTTACAAGCATTTGCTCTAGAAGTTTGAGCAATATTTGTTCGTATGCCCTGACTGCCTAAACAGGGCCGTGTGCTTAGATTATCAAGAGCAAATGCTTGTAAAGGCAGACAAGCTACAGGTCGGTCCTTACCTGATTATGCTGGGTGTAGTTCCCAAATGACGACGCGGTCTAAGCCGAAAGTAAATTGTAATATTGACAATTCGAGAAATCGCGAAAGCCTCAAAGAATATATTTTTAGAAATTTTTTAATACTATCAAAAATTTGAAAAATTTTCAAAATTTCTATATTTTTAAAGAATTTTTAAATTTTTTAATATTTCAATGTTTTTCAAACATTTCAATAATATTTTAAATTAGAAATAGTTTCTAAAATTTAAAAAATTTTAATTTTTAATATTTTTCATAAATATTTTTAATTCTCAAAAAAATTTTCAGGATAGCGAAAATTATTAAAAGGTTAAAAAAATTTAAAGATTTTGTAAAATTTTCAACTAGTTTCAAATTTTTCCACATTTTCCAAAAAATTCAATAATTTTTCAAAAATTTTAAAATTTTTCTGAAATTTAAAAACTTTACTTTTTAATAATTTTCCTAAATGGTTTTAATTTATAGATTTTTTTTCAACATATTTACAATTATTATAATGTTTAAAAAATTTTAAACTATTTTCAAAATTATTCCTCATTTTCAAAAATTTTATAATCTCAATTTTTTTAATTTTTAAAATATTTTCGAATTTTCGAGGAAGGTCCCGTGGCGGTTTCCCGACGGCTTTTTTAGGTTAGTGGCTTTGACCTTGACAACATTTCATTGGCAGTCAACGTGTTAAAGTTACCGAATAGGCCCGTGGACCTAAACATATCTTATTGTCTTTAAAAACCAATAATTTGCTATGAAAAAAATCGAGTTTTTGCAAAATGATTCGTTGGGATTAAATAAATATAAAACTATATTAGATAATGATAAATTTGTCCCCTATTATTTGGGTGAACGAGGGAAAATTAAATACCCTATATATTGCTGCATCTAAAAATTAAGATGTGAATTTTATTCTATAAGTAACATCAAACCTGATGATGATTACAACAATGCGAAATGTAAAAAAATGTGTTTAACCTTGAATCTTTCTTATCACATTTTTAGTTCTGCACTTTCGCATCTAATTTTTCAACTGTTACTCACTAGTTTTCTCAGATCATTCTCTATTCTATGGTCAGGGCTGTGTTCCACTTTTCATTTTTTGCACCTGTCCTAAACGGACTTTGTTTAATGTTTAAGGTCCTTGTAGCCCCCTTTTTGTCTCATAAGCACCCTGAAGAAACAAAACTAAATTACAGTTGATATTAGAAAAACATATTATGTAGAGTTATTTAAGATTCTTAACAAGTTTATTTTTAATTTTTACAGAAGTTAGTTTCGGAACCAGTTACTGCCCATATTGTAATTGTGTAGAAAAGGGGAGCCACGTTTGCGAAACCTAGAGTTAATCCAAATCCCATAATGAAGAACGATCAAAGAATATCGACTTGAAACCTGCTCGCTTTATACGACTTGAAGAAGATATAACCATGAGTACATTTGACCAGGTATGATAATGAATTCATGAGTTATGATTTTTATGTAGAATGTGATGTAATAACATTTTAAATTTGTAGAAATACAAGATACGCTCTGGCACCGTTGATTCAGGTAAGGAGTATGAAGCCAAAATAGCAGCTTTGTTGTCTTTACGTTGTGTTCTTCATGGTGTGGATGAGATGTGGATTGCTTCCAACGCAGATGGCGTTGGGGATTTTGATGATATCATATTGCACGTGAAGACTGCTGAAATTGACGGTATCACATTCATGATGCAACTCAAGCATAAAGATAAACCGAATAACATACAAGAACAGGCATTATCTTGCGATAGCGGAGACTTTTCGTTAAAGGCTTATTCTCAAGACATATCTAAATTACAGCAGTCCATTTCTACTAATCCCAAAGTTAATATTGTTAAACACTTAGGTCAGTTTGATGATATTTATTTTGTGCTTTTTACTAACAGAGGAGAATCCAAAAATAGTAAAATATTATATAATATAAATAACCCTAACAAGTCAGTATGCTTTTTGCAAGATGTTTTGAACACTAATACTACAACCAATAACCTGTTTGGATTCAATCTGCAAACACTGCCGAAAATTGCATCAAACAATAATTTTAAAAATGCATTTTTACTTGCAAACCAATTAAGTTCTAAACATCTAGATGAGCAAATTTCTGTTACAATTAAAGATATTGTTAACCATTCAGGGTCAGCGAAGGTAGATTTTAAGAGTGTGGCTAAAAACTTCATCCAATTTGTAAAAGATTGGGCAAGGGGAACATTAGGTGGTCACTATTGTTTAACAAAGCGAGATGTACTTACTAAAATTTCTGACCTTTTTCTTAACACATATGCAGTGAACTTAAGACAGAATCAATTTAATTTCTATGATTGCAATAAGAAAAATATTTGGAATCGAATTGTGTGCGAAAAATGTATCACTGTCATTGATTCAAATGATGTAGTGTTAGAATTCTTGGCCAAGTACATTGGAAGTGAAGTTAGAAAGTATTGTGATGTTTTTAGTATTAATTTTTGGACCGAAAACTTGTCTGATCGAACACAAACAATATTTTATGATAAACACCAAGATCTCAAAAAACAAATGCTTAAAATTGTTGGAAATCATGATAAAATAACTTTGTTGGATGTTTATAAATGTTTGTGGATGGTCGAGAAGTTGCCACTGATTTTAGAGGTTACAGGAATTCAGGATTACGAAAATATTGTGCATGCACTTACATTTTCAAATTATTCTTGTAAAGTTATTATTGTTAATAAAAGCACATACATTCTTCCAACCAATCAAATCGGAATCAACATCTTTTCCACTTTACAAGACTTACATTCTGATTATAAAGACGTAATTTTAAAATTGCCGATTAAGCTACAAGGTAGGGCTGGAGTTGCACTAGAAAATCTGATTAATGAGAACATGTACCAGTATGTCACGTGCAATGATATAATCAGTATTCTCTTGGAAAATTTTAACATTGGCAACAATTTAGAACAACTCCCCCCATACTTTATTGAAAGAAGTTTTATCAAAATGTTTATTAAAGCACAAGCTTTACGAGAAATTCACGATGATGTTTTTCTTTTCGACAATTCTTCTGACAAATATGATAATTTTTTCCCAGAAAATGATTTTAATGCTTGCAAACTAGGCGATGTTGACTATAATAATATGGATAATTATAGAGTAATTCTTCTTCAAGAAAATGATACCCGTGAAGTGATTGAGAGGCTTAAATCTACAAACAAATCCATTCATTATTTGCTTATCCATGATGCAGATTGCTTGGAATGGAAATGGACATTAGGACGTACAGGGAAACTCAGATCGTTTCAAATACGGCTTAAAGACATGTGCCAAAAAGACATTGCACCCTATTTTTACAATGCTGTAAACATAGTCAGTGACGAACCAGGAATGGGAAAATCAATGTTAATGAATTTTATAGAGCGCGAAGCACCAACAGACAACTGGGTGGTAAGAATTAATTTACTTGAGCATCAGAAATATTACAGAAAAGGAAATTGTACAAATTCTAAATCAAATGCTCAGGAACACTTGAGCTATTTTAATGATTTGCTTCGTCCCAAACATCCAGGTAATACCAAATTATCTCAAATGGTCTTTGAAAAATTGTTGGATGCAAAAAATGTCATTGTTTTATTGGATGGATTTGATGAAATTTCGGTATCGTATAAAGATGAAGTGACAGAATTGGCTACATGCCTATACACCAAAGGTTATCATATTTGGATAACTACAAGACCACATATGCAATCACACCTTGAAAGAACATTTGATGTTTTTTCATTTACTTTAAAACCTTTCGACAAAAATGACCAAGAATTATTCTTGAAAAAATATTTTAGTGCAATAAACAATGATTTGTTACAAAGAAACTTAGAACTGCTTCTTGAAAAATTTGTAAAACAACTGTTAGAAGCTTCTAAAAAAAATTTGAGTGATGAAGATGCAAAATTTGCAGGAATACCCCTCCAAAGTAAATTATTAGCTGACGCTTTTAATGATGATTGTAGAAATTATCTGAACAGCAAAGGTTTTACTAGTTTTGATACAAATTTTGATTTGTTAGACCTTTATCAAAATTTTATTGATAAAAAATTCGATATTTTTTATGAGAAGTTTGGAGAAAATGCTGCTGATACACACAGTATGTTCCGAAAGTATCAGTTCCATTTTGCTTTAAAGTATTTATTTTCATACTACGGATTATTAGATGAACTAGATATCGAAAACGAATTCAATAATGATTACAAAAGAGAACCCAAAGTTATTGAATTTCTGCAAAGGGACGGTGTTATAATGGTTGATGAGAAGCTCAATATAAGTTGTACACATCAAACGTTTGCAGAATATCTCGCAGCTCTTTGGTTAACACAGAATCTGAATTCTGAAAGTAAGAAAATAAAAGAAACTGTCGATGTTTTAACTGCGGAGAGATTTAGCGGAAACTATAAATTTTTATTTAATATATTTGATCGAATTTTGACAAAAACATATCCATTACATTCAGCTGTTTTGAATTCGAGAACGGAAGAAGTCATAGAAGCAATAAGAAAAAATCCTAATGTACTTAAGGATATTGATGATGGTAACAGGTCAGTTCTACACATAATAGCCCTTTATAGTAAACAATTTCCGCATTACGAGCTTGATAAAAAATTTATAGACAATCAAGAATTCAAATCTGACAGTATGTTAGATATAATTAATACAGTTACAGAGGGTGTAATCCTGGAGATTGACCAGGATCTGTTGGGATATAGCCCGTTTGATTATGCCTTAGCATATAATTCGTTAACGGTTGCAAATAAACTGCATGATATTTTAAAGATTCCAATATTTAAACGTTACAAAGACATATCGCTTTATAACAGTTCTTTGGCGTACTGTGCTATACTAAATTATGAGAAATTATTTAAAATATCATTGCCTTATTTTGTTTCTAGGGACTTATTATTAAACTTAGTAAGTAAAGACTCAAATATTACAACTTATATTGAGAAACAGTGGTCACACCGTTTCCCGGATCTTAATATTCTTCAAAATTACGTAAAGAAACTGTACAAAGACATAACTGTATTCGAGTTGTTACATTCTGCTGATGGATACCCATACACAGGATACCAGAACGGTTTTTATTCAGACATACAGCATGCCGTAATTTCTGGAACTGAAGCAAACGTTAGCAAACTTGTATCTCTAGGCCAAAATATTAATAAAAAAGATAGATATGACTATACACTGTTAGTTTACGCCGTTTTGCATAAAAGAGTGGGAAATACACTTATACTTATTGACAATGATGCAAATGTCAACGCACAGGAATTTTCTAAAGCAACACCTTTGCATTTGGCAATTGATAAAAATGAAATAGAATGCAAAATAGTATATAAATGTTTCAACGCTAGCGATAGGCGTTGCATTGTAGCCAAATTGCTAGCTAAAGGTGCCAACCCCAATAGTCTGGATGATAATGGAGATAGCCCTCTTCATTTTGCGTCAATTAATGGTTATACAGACATTGTAAAATTGCTCATTAATTACGGTGCTAATACGAATCTTAAAACCACAGTACTCGAACGCACACCTCTTCAGTGTGCGATCGAAGGATGCTACATTTCTACTGCTTCTAATGCGTTAGGTGACAATGAACCTATTCATCAGTTTTCTTTTGATGGTAACAGCATCGGCAACTCACAAAATAAAATTACACTCCACTGTGCAAATAAAACAGGTCTGAAATGTACTTTGACTGATCTTTTGAATCGGGGCACTCCAATCAGTAGGCAAAGTGTAATAGAATGTGCATCTATTCCTTGTTTGTACGAAAGTTGTCATTATTGCACTATTGTACAACTAATGAATTACGGTGCTGATATCAACGAACAGAATGATGGTGAGCAAACACCTCTTCACGAAGAATTATATAAAGATGAAGAATATTTTGATGTCAACATTGCTAAATTACTTGTTGTTTATGGTGCAGATGTAAACAAACCGGACTTCCAAAGTCAAACAGCTCTACATTCTGCTAGCAAAGGAGGCCATAGCAGTATCTTGGGGGAATTGTTAATTAATGGAGCTGATGTCAACAAACAAGATACAGAAGGGAATACACCGTTGCATTTGGCCAAAAATGGCGATACTGCACGCGTTCTTATCTCAAAAGGTGCTAATGTTAATGCAAAAAACAACAAAGGCCAAACACCTTGTCATAATGCATGTCAGTACAACTACAGCAGCACCATTGAGAAACTTATAGCTAGCGGTGCAGACATAAATAACCAAGACAATGATGGTCATACAACACTTCATTCTTTATTTTATCAAATACAATTTGTACCTGATTCTGGCAATGCAATATTAAATACTGCAAAATTATTAATAGCCAATGATGCAGATATTAATATACAAAATAAAAATGGTGAAACAGCCCTACATGTTGCTGTTAAAAATACTTGTTACTGTAGCTTAATTCCCCTTCTTTCTAATGGGGCTAATATCAATATACAAGATAACGATGGTAATACACCTTTGCATTTTGTGAAGTATAAAGCTGTTGCTGATTTACTTATCGCTAATGGTGCAGATACTAAAATAAAAAATAATAATGGTGAAACACCTTCGCTTAATAATCTTATTTCTCCTCCTTATGTACCCTAGTAAAAAAGAAAATAATACTGGCTATGTTTATTAGTGTAGAGAGTCTAAAGTACATGCATCAAAACTTTCCAATCCTATCTGCGTTTTATAGTTAAAATTAAAGTTAGAATTGTTCTTTACAAGTATGTAGGACGGTGCCTGTAATACATTTAAGTTTTTTTAATTCAAACAACGTTATTTTTATTAAATCTAATATTGATATGTTAAAACAAAGTTCTGCAGAGTCTGGTAAATATATGAAACAATGGTTGTACACCTAAACAAGTTATAATGTTACGCATCCAAAAATTCATTGAATTCAAATTTTTTACTAAATTATTGGCCTCTGTTTCGGCATAATTAAGGTAGTTTTTCAACATTTTTAGCCTTATTTCACATAGCATGAAAGGAAGCTGTTTTTTGACGGCCTACTTGAAGAAAAAGCATTTGCATACTTGTAATTTTGCGATGTAAGGGTAGGATACCATTATACGGTTAAAAACAAAAAATTCTGTTTAGTTTGCTACTAAAAAAAATCTAAATTGCCATCAAAAAAATATAAGCTGACATAAGCGATTACTAAAAAGACTAGTGATGGGCATAATCGAATGATTTTCATAAACGAATGATTGCCGTTCGAACGGTTTTAGTAATCGAATGATTCATTCGGTTACAATCAATCCGCTAGAAAGTTTTCAAAACGCATGGTCTCATGAATGAATAATTCGCGTTCTCATCGTCTTTTCTCGGGTCGCTCGGCAAAACAGCGTAAGCTTTCGGTTTCGAATCGAATTTTTAATCACATCCCAACGCTCATTCCGGCTTGTGTTTAGAGTAATATTTTTATAAATCGTGAAAGTGGATAAATTTTTTATTTTATTAAGCAATATTTTTTATAAATGAGACAGTCCAGCGACAAAAACCAACAGCTAGTCACGTATGCAGGTTAAACTTCCGGTGTCTTTCTCTCCTTCAAAGCAACGCTAATTTCTTACAATATTTTTAAATTTCATTACAATTGGAGGCTACTGCCGGCCTCTTTTTAAGTAATATTTTTATAAACCGCAAAAGTGGATACATTTTTCTGTTTTATACATAAATAATTTTTTTTAAATTTGACCGGTGACAAAAGCATTATAGGAATATTCAAAAAAATATTAGTATCTCGTTGTTCCCCGTCGCAAGGCTTTTTATCTTTATGCGTTTGCATTCAAGTAATTATGTCTGTATTAGAGCAATCTGCATTTTTATCGTCACAAAATCATCTGTGTATGTACACAAACCTTGACCACCTCTAATATCATCGTACCATGTATTAGGCATTTCCAATTGACTACTGTAATCATTCGAATGATTTTCTGTAAACGCTCGAGATATTTCGATAATCTTGACCACCTCTAATATCATCGTACCATGTGGTACCATTAGGCATTTGCAGTTGACTACTGTAATCATTCGAATGATTTTCTGTAACCGCTCGAGATGTCTCGAGATATTTCGATAATCGAATGTTTCGATTATTTTACTTCGAAATATCCCATCACTAAAAAAAACTTTTTTCAAAACGATTCTTAATAATTGCAAAACGTCAATAAATCCATTTATTTCTATAATTATAAAGGCTTACTTATATTATTATAGTATTAGTTGTGTTGTAATTTCAATTTAGGTAACAGTTATGGAGCAATTTTTTATTCGCCAATTGGATTCCGGATTGGAGCCGCATAATCGGTACTGCTCTTATCGACGTTCCGTCCACATTTGCACGGAACACTTTCAGTGCTGTTCATTTCGTTGCTGGTGCTGGAACACAATTAAGTCGACATCAGCAGTACCTAACGATAACGCGGCTGCAACCCGGAAGTCAATTATGTGATAATTTTGTGAAATGATTTATTATATTAAATGTATGTATCGAGTTTTATATGTAATCAGGTATTGTTAAATAAATAATTGTTGATTATTACAATTTTATTTTATCTATCACATTTATTTTAAACAGCTGTAAAAGTCGTTTCCAGACCTTCATTGTTGATCAATGTTCCCTTTTGAGCATTCCTGTCATTATAAACTAGCAAGATCAAGCAATCAAAAGCAACAAAAGGTGTTTATGTAATGCCGACAAACAAAAAGACTATACACAGGCTGCTTAGATTTCAATTTTTTTTTCTATTTTAATATCACTCGTTACGAAATAGTTTTTAATGTTATAAAGCTAAGAAATGAAAAGCAAATTATATGTGAATGGTGATTCAAAATGAAATTATATAATCAAACAAAAAACATTTTTTTAATTTGGCAATTTAGCTACTGGGGGCGGTTAACAACATTATGTTCGCCAAATTCCGGCTCAAAATTTTTTTTTCTAATCGAAAACCATTTGTGTTTGGTATCATATGAAAGGTAATAATGTCTATTTTCTAAATATTTAAATTTTTTAAACTAGTTTATACTTTCGAATTCAGGGCCGTATTAGTCTGATTTACAACACGAGGATTTTGAGAAAATCAGCACGTCTATATTAATCTTACTACAAAGTCATAACAACACGTGTTAGGGCGCACTATTTTAAATAAGACAAATACAATTTATTATCATTTAGATATTTAACTCCAGGGGTGGTGAATAGGGGGGTTTAGAGGAATAAAAGACCTAAACTCTTGAACTTATGCTTCAATCCATTCACGTTTGACATCATTTTAAAGCTTTGGATGTCTATATTTAGAGTATTCAAAAAATTAGAAAATTATACCCTCTTCCCCTATACCTACCCCGTAATTCCATAATATCTATCTCGACTATTATAAAAGTAAAATGGTATATGGTATCTAAGTGTTCAAAGAACCCAAAAAAGTTCTTTTCAAAACCTGTCTGTCTGCGGGTGGGCGTGCGGGTATGTGTGTGGTAGTGGCGTAACTCCTGCAATTAACGCGCCTACCCGTCCCATCAAAAAATGTCCATACCTTAAAAAAATTAAAATATTGAAACGTTTTTAATAAAAATAAGAAATAATACGAAAGTTGGTAAGTAAACAAGTAACAACGCACCGTCGGGGCTGTGGATTCGTAGTTACGCCACTGGTGTGTCGCTACATGTCTGCGCGTATCTCCCAAACGAATGCGCCGATTTCGATGAGCTGACTAAACTTTCAAGGACGAAATAAACTTAAGAAAGAATCCGAAAGCAGAAAGTGAATTTTGTAAGTTCACTAATGAAATAGAAAAATAAAGTAACATGTGGCACATTAATTACGTCAAAAATAAAAAGAAAGATAATGAAACTAACCAGGTGTACCATTATCAAGGTAGAACTGGTCTTAATTGTGTTGATGCCTCCAAATGCTTCGCCGATTATTTTAGTTCAGTATACAAACCTGGGTCACATTACGACATCAACACAATATTATCTGAATCCAATCAGCCTGCATTGACATTCTTAACATTGATGCTGTTAAAATTGAAGAAGTAGCTAAAGAGCTAAAAACCTTAAAACCAAAGAAACGACAGGACCGTCTTATATATTTAAAGCATGCTGGGAAATTCTGCAGTACCCGCTTACGTTACTATATAATTTTGCTTTGAAATCTAACACATTCCCTGATAAATTTAAAATAGCCAGGGTTACACCTATACATAAATCTGGAGATAAAGGTGATGTTGAAAATTACAGGCCCATCTTAATTTTATCTGGACCAGCTAAAGTGTTCGAAAAGATACTGTATAAAAAGATTTTTTACCATGTAAAAAATAGTATAGTCATTGAGCAGCATGGTTTTTTTGAAGGTACATCAGTCGACACTAACTTATTAACATTTACTAATTTTGTCAGTGAAACTCTTGATTCCGGAGGACAGGTGGATGTAGTATACACCGATTTCGCCAAAGCTTTCGATACAGTTAATCATGATATTTTACTAAAAAAATTATGCGAATTTGGTGCATCTAATACATTAATTTGTTTTTTAAAGTCATATCTACAAAATAGGTAGGTACCAATTTGTAAGTTTGTTTGGTTGCAACTCAGATCGATATCTAACACCATCAGGAGTACCACAGGGTAGCAATCTGGGGCCGTTAATGTTTCTTATCCTTATTAATGATTTACCTTTCGGTGTTAAATATGCTCATAGTTTACTGTTTTCAGATGATCTGAAAATTTAAAAAAAAATCAGTAATAACAGTGATGTTGAGCAGCTTCAGAATGACATACATGCATTAGTAGAATGGAGTAATAGAAATAAACTTTATTTCAACATAGAAAAATGTAAAGTAATGACGTATTCTTTAAATAAATTACAAATACTTTTAAACTATGCGATGCATGGGAATATTCTCCGGCGAGAATATCTGGTTAAGGATTTAGGAGTATTCTTTAATCCTAATTTAAAATGGGATAAACACGTTGATTATATAGTTAATTCCTCATTGAAAAACTTAGGTTTTTTAATGAGGAACACTTTTAATTTTGCAACAACCAAACCTATAGTAATACTATATGTATAATTCGATCGTTAGATCAAACCTTGAATATGCGTCTAAAGTATGGAATTCTTCTATTTTAACGAACCAGATAAAAATTGAAACAGTACAAAACAAATTTCTGAAATACCTATATTTTAAAAAACATGGGCGTTATCCTGAATATGGATCTTTCCATAATATCAGGCGCGAATTTCAAATTTTTAAATTACGTCAACGGAGAGAAATAATTGAGTTGTTTTTTTTTGTTTAAACTTATTAATAATAATAGAATGGACTGTCCCGGATTGCTGCCTCTTGTGAGATTGTACGTTCCTGCGTATCGAACGGGGCCGCGGTGTGTACTACATGTGCCGTCTCATCGCACTAATTTACGAATGTACTCGCCTATGGTAAGAATGCCTATGCTCGCAAATTCATTCGTTAGTGAATCAGATGTTAATATTTTCAACGCTTCATTTCGTAGTTTTAAAACGGTGGTGCTCAAATTCTATAAAAATAAATTTTTGCAATGAACACCTAGGGCCAAGTTACTAAGTTACTAGATGTACTAGATATAGGTTAGTTTAGTTTAGATTAGTTTTAAATATAAGTATAATTGCTTCTTTTTTTTTTTCTTTCACTCTTTTGTTGTTAGATAATTATTATTTCCATGAAGCCGGATAGTGTAATTGGGCGTATGCCCGTTCTATCCGTATTTTAAATAAATAAATAAATAAACACAATTTATTACGGCCATTCCAAGTTAAAAAAAAAGAGCCAACTAACTAGTCCCACTATTCTTCTACATTATGTGGGCTTATCAGGATAAGAATGAGCTACATTTTGGAAGGTATCAGTTGAAAATTGAAAATTTATACTTCTTTGTTAAATAAACGGGGAACGATAAAACATTTCTGCTTAAGCTAAACTGATCATGAGTGATAGTAGAATAAGATGCACAATTTAATTTTGGGGTGCAACAATATGTTTAGCAAAGGAGGATTAATTTTCCTCTCTCCATCCCATTTCAATTACTGTTTTGCAGGACAATTGCCATAAAAAAAAGTTTTTGCTTTAAGAAAATGTATTGGCAATAAAATTAAATATTGCCTATCTTATCTATAATCAGTAGCTGGTAAATACGATATGTGATACCGATATATGCTAAAAATTGTTATTATCTTGTTAAAATTTCGTTTTTTGATATAAACACACTAATATTATACTGATTTTAAGAAGTATTAGTGTAGAATAATATGACATTGTGCAGTGAAGTATAAAACGATATGCGTTAATATAAAAAAAAAGATTATTCTAGACGAAAAAAGCTTATATGATGCAATCACAGAAAAACCATAAATTAAAATTTTGTGGAAAACGTACAAAACGCTTTAGTTAAAATTGAACAAATAAGATTAGATTAGACACTGATTAGACCAAGGGTTATTTAACAAGGTAAAAATAAACGTGACGTTGAAAATTGTTCAATTTTATTTTCGCATTCTTCCAGGGTTATAAGATAAGCAAGTGTAAAACGCATAAAAATTGTCGATTTGTAAATTTTAATCAAAAGACGTGTCTGTCTATAGATGGGTACGGTTATTTGTTGGTTCCCTCATATTATTCATATCTCCCGAACGGATGGTTTTATTTTGATGAAACTCGTAAGGTGGTGGTATATCAAAAGGTTCATATCATTGCAATAATAAGCTTTAAAAGAAGTCCGAAACCAAAAACAGTGTTTGTTTACGTTTGCTTCATATCTTTTTTTCGAAAAGCACAACCGATTCGACTACATCAAAGCAATTTCAACGATTCTTTTCTTTAAAACTTTAGTATTCATATGATGCTTTTTAACCGACATCAAAAAAAGGAGGAGGTTCTCAATTCGTCTGTATATATATTTTTTTATGTATGTTCGGGCATAACTTCTTTGTTTATGAACCGATTTTAATTTTTGCGTTGGGTTCAGTATAGTTCCAAGGTGGTCCTATTTTAATTTCATTGGTATTGGACTTTGAACTTCGAAGATACACCGGGGAACTCCTCAAAATCTATTTTTCTCTAAGCGTTTCCGTCTTTCATCTTCCGTTTCAACTAGCCGTCGTTTCCTCATTCGAGAAGCATCCTTACTAGGTCTTGTTACATACGATAATTATGCCTGCCAATATAATGGACCATAGAAAGGAATGTGGTTGTTAAATTGTGAAACTCGCTGCGTGTCTTTCCCTCGTTACCCGAGCTTACGTAATAATTTTGCGGAATGTTAAGACGGATTATCTCAAACCCGGGACATCGGAAAGTCCAGGAAAAGACGCGTTCTCCTACGTCACAACCCCACCACTCAAGGGTTGAATAAGTAGTTTTGGTGGTAGCAATTAGAAAATAGTTAAGTTAGTTCTTAAGAAAATGTTCACAAGCAAACAGTTGTATAAAATTCAACCATTAAATTAATAAAATTTATTATAAACTCTTCGAAGATTTTTAATTTAACTAAAACGAACCTATTTTAGTGTCTACCCATCACTTAAAATTGTAAAATAATTAACTTTAAAAAAATAAAGAAAACCGACTTCAAATAAAAAGACAAAAGTAACATAAGTTAACTAAAAAGCAAAAAATAAATGTTTTTTATACAACAATTTAATATGTACTTATTTGTTGTTCCGTTTAATGTAATTAAGAAATTATTGTTTATTATATAATTATTAATTGTTTTATAATTTTTAAGTCGGTGCCAAGTAAAACATAAAAATTCGAATCTAATTTGTTATTATTGCAGCAAGGTATATAATTTTTATGTTTTACTTGGCACCGACTTCAAAATTATAAAACAATTAATAATTACATAATAAACAATAATTTCTTAATAGTACAAGAAAAATTTGCAGTAGATATAGGGTGCGGCAACGAAAGTGTTACAAGCTTATATCTCCAAAACTGTAAAAGGTTGACCAACATTTTTTTAAATTTTATAAAACGGAAGAAGCCGTATATTAGACTAATAGTAAGATCTGGCAAACCATCTTACTTTTAAGGGGTTGGGAGTTGGGGGTTGGGGGTTACTTAAAAATTTTAAATGAAATGATCCGTTTTTTTATATTTTTTTAATTGTCGTTTCAAAACAGGTACAGTCAAAATTAGAACAAACAAAATTTAATATCAGTAAAAAATATAAGTTATTTACAACCCCTAATAAATTGAGGCATGAGTTCTATAAATTAGGGGTTGTACAAAAATTTTTCACTCATTAAATTTTGCTTGATCAGATTATGGTTGTATTTTTAAATTTAAAAAAAACAGTATAGCTGTTTCGCTTTTTAATATTTAATATTTCTCCCCATTAGGGGTAGGGGGAATAAATGTTTTTCAAAAAATTTGAAAATTAAAAGCTGTGCCTATTTTGATGTGGATATTAAAAAAATAACTTTTTTAATTTAAATTACCTCTCACTCCTTAAAATAGAGTCTTTTTTTTAAACTTACTAATACTATAATATACGGCCTCTGTTGCTAAATCTTTTATAGTTGTGGAGATATCAGCGTGTAATTCTTTTAGTTGTCGCACTCTGTGCATTAAACGGTGTTTAAATATTAGTAAAAAACATGTTTCACCTGGGGGTTGTATATCCGTAACTAGTAATGAAAAACAACGGTAAAATTGAACAATTGCTTAAACAAGCTTAGCAGGATAAAATAAAAAGCTGAAGTGTGGACTTTTCCATACTAGAACTTATCGTATTGTCAAAAATGTAAATTTTATAATTATAACCTTCCATTCCATCCATCCAAATTCATAGAAAGCGCCACAGTGAAATTATAGCTTAAAAAAACAAATTGTAGCCAATACTAAATACTAATATTTGCCGTTGCCGTATTTGCAAAAGTGTAACTTTTAATAATTATAACGTTGTACAGTTCAGCGAGTATTAGATTTCTAAGAAAACAAGCGGCGGGAATTTCAATTTGCGATAGGCTGTTCAATTGGTTTCCGTACCGTAACTCTACCCATAGAAGCAGCGACTACTGTACGAAAGCAAGGTAAGCGCCCGCCGCCGCGCCTATCCACGGATTACAATTTCTGTTTCAGATGTCGGACAAAAATGACTATACTCGCTTTATTTGGGAAGTTATCAAAAATATGCAAAAATTAAAAAATATATCTTTTAACTAGAACTAATTGATAGGCGTAGTTAAAATCACGTAACTGCCGGAAAACGCATTGTTGATATAAAAAAGTATTGTTTTTTTTTCTTAATTTTTAAAATAGTTGAAAATTAGCAAATCCTAATAAAGTACTTCAAATAGTTTATCGAACTGAGAAAAGCTTATAACGATCAGCGTTTGCGTTTTTGAATAGATAATTAATCAATTACACATTTTTTTAAAATTCCTGAAAGGCGTCAGAGTAAAATTTGGAAAATAAGTAAAACAAAAATTTGTAGTTCAATGCAAACTCTATCGGCTTAGAAAGTTTAAATAAAAGCCTGTAAAGGGTTTTTGAGAATTTTTTTTTTGAAAATTTTTACAACTTTGCTGCAGCGCCATTGCGATATTTTTTTGATTTTCGAAATTAATTGTATTTTATCGTATACCATCTAGGAAGGGCTCTTAAACAAGTAGTAGCTGGTCCCGATCAGATAACTACCTTTTGAGTAAAAAGGCGTTAAAGTCGAGATTTTCAAAATGCTGTAGCGGCCGCCAGTTTAAAGCTAGAAAGTTTGGTATAAAAGTTTTCGATTTGCTTTAACTTTTTATCTCAGATTCCTAGCTCAAATTTAAAATTTTGTTTTGGAACAAAACCCTACACAAAAACAGGTCTAACTCCCGTTTTGGTTTTGGATTTTTTTGAAAAGCTTAACTAGCACTACAATTTTCGATAGACCTCTTGATTTAAAATTTCATCAAAATCGGTCTAGTACTTTAGCCTGTAGAGGCGTCACGCACTCACACACCCACAGCCACAGACAGACATTTTTAAACAACACTTTTTGGGTTCCCTGAGCCCCAAACGTGTGTTTCCGTCCGTTAAAATCTAGATTTCGAAAATTTTCATGAAATCAATACTTCCCTATACGGTATGGGAAAGTAAAATGAATATGGTTTTCATCTTTACCCGATTTAAATCCTTTAAAGTTAACCAGAGAAATGTTAAAAGCATTTTCTGCACACTTTAGAATTAAAAATAAAAACAATACTTTTGTCGCATTCAATCTCCTTTTAAGAACTGATACGAAATAATTATTCAACAAACAAACAAACTACAAGCTCCAACCTGTCTATTGAAACCGGCAAGGTTAAGGAATGAAAACAAGCAAAATGCGTTCATGTAACGATGAAAAAAAGTTACGATATGCAGCTGTTTAGATTTCAAGAAACGTTTTCGCCCTTTATCTAACTTGTTACGAAATAAGTTTTAAAATAGCATTTTTAATATTCCAAAGCTAAGAAATAAAATACAAATTAGAGATGTGTATAGGTAATGTTGGAAAATGAATTTTACTTTTCATAAATTCTGAATTAATCAGATAAATATCAGTGGCGTATCCGTTTGGTAGACACTCGAGCGCCTGCAAATTTCCGCCCAGGGCGTGCAATAATTTCAAGCAGTAGTAAGCACAACACTTAAACACTAAATACTATTTGGTGTAAACTTTGCTCCAGTCGTTAAATAATGTCTGACGTAAAAATAATTTATGACGTCTGAAAATCGTGTAATTTAAAAAACCATAATAGAAGAACGAAAAAATTATACGAAAAGTAGAAACAAATTATTATCCGACGTCAATAAATAATTTAATGACATTTTGACCAGTGGCGTAACTTCAGATTTTGCAAGATACCTGAAGGGCCCTGGCCCCATCCTCAAAAAAACTTCAATAATAAAGTAATTGTTAATAAGAACAATAGAATAGAAATAAAATTATTTGCAGTACAGTAAATGAAAATAAATATATTAAAGCCGTGTCTAATTAAGATAAGCAAATCTTCAATTTTCTGAAGTTAATGTGTCTGAGTCGGTATCAAAAAGTGTGGGTGTTGTGTTATTACTTACATAGAATTTCCAATGTTTTTTGTTGAATATAAAAATATAGACTGTCGAAAATCAAAAAAATTTATTGTAACAACTTCGTAATAGAGAAATAAAGAAAAAACAAACTTGTGGCTCGTAGCAGGGCCCCCTTAGGCCTCGGGCCCGGGGGCCGTTGTCCCCTCTACCCCATGATAGTTACGCCACTGATTTTGACGGCAGTAAATATGGTTGTGACGCCAAAAGCTCATTTATTATTTCTGAAAATAATTAATTATAATTATACAGGATGTTATTAAAACACGTGCAGATATTTTAACATCTAATAGAACTCACTAAACTGAACTTTTTTCTATTTATCATATATCCAAAATCGCATCTTTTTTTAAGTAGGTACAGTTAAATGTGAAAGGACAAAAAGTGATTATGCAAACACTGTATAATTTATTGTCCTGCACAGATTTACTTGATTATCTTTTTTAGTTTATTAATTGACATGATAAAAAACTGACCTTTATAAAAAGTGTCCAAAATTTTAAAATAATAAGCCGTTATTTTACAGGCAAGCACGAGTTATTCGTAACATGGATTCGCGCGGTCTAGAAAATACTATCAGATTTTTGCGAGTAATTTTTGCGGCTTTCTACACGTGCTCTTATTTCATATACCTACTCTTATAAAAAAAATCTCAAGAATTTAAGTCCGCTGATCGCGGGGGCCATAACACCGGCCAATTTCGACCAATCCACTTTCCCGAAAAATTATTATCTAACCGCACTCGCATTTAACGAGAATATGAACTGGTGCGGAAGGCAGAAAAAAGTTCGGAAAAAAAAGTAACGGGAATAATGTCCCCGGATAAAATAACTCCAGGAAAACAGTCTCCGGATAAAAATCTCTGCAAAAGAAGTCCCCGGAAAAAAGTTTCCAGAAAAAAAAATCGGAAAAAAGTCCCCTGAAATAGTCTCCAGGAAAAAAGTCTCCGAAAACAATCTCCGGGAAAAAATCCCCGGAAAAAAGTCTCCAGACAAAAGTCTCCGAAAAAAAGTGTCGGGAAAAAATCCCCGGAAAAAAATATCCAGAAAAAAAATCTCCGGCTAAAATCTCCAAAAAACGTGTTGGATATTCAAGCCCCGTATAAGAATCGGTTAAAATAAACGACTCCATCTGATTTTCATACACGGTTAGGTTAGGTTATAATAATCTAGCCCTGAATTTATCGGTATAATCAAAATATAAGCATTTTAATAAACTCAGTGTCAACGATGAACACTACAAAAAAATGCATGTTTGTCTTATATTTAAATAAACTTATTTTATATTTAAAACGTTTCCGTGTTTTTATGAGTTTTGCGTTTCTTTCTGAAGTTTTTCGGTTTTTTGCGTAGATATTTTTATTCCAGGAACTTTTCCGGAGCCTTTTTTCCAAGAGACTTGTTTCCGGAGACTTTTTTCCAGGAGACTTTTTTCATGAGACTTCTTTTCCGGAGATTTTTTTCCGGAGACTTTCTATCCAGGGTACTTTTTTCCATAGACTTTTTTTTCGTTACTTTTCTTAGAGACTTTTTTCTAGATTCGCTGGTGCACCATCAAGGTATTACATGTCCCTGTGCACATCTAAAGGCACTTCTAAAAGTTCGCTTGAATTTTCATTAAGAAATCGCAAATAGTCAATGCCGTTTAGACTAAGTCCCACCCACAATGCCACAAAATTTCTGTTGATGACGATGTCCCGAGACGGGTGTATGGACTTTGAAAATCATCGGTACACAGTAAACAATTAAAAAAAAATAGAGCTGCTCCCTTACTTTCCTCAAAATTCATCGACGATGTGTAGGCAGTGGCGTCTCGTAAACCGTAAGGGTCCCGCTGCAGACTTTGCAAGTTTTCAGCCACTAACAGTTTTGTAATAATTAAAAAATGTTAAAATTTTTTTTAACATGTTGAAAAATTTTGAAAGGTTAAAATTATTGAAAATTTTGGAAAATCGTTGAGGGGACACTGGGGGTGGTAAGGAAATCGGGCTTGCGCAGATTGGCTATTCGACATGTGTAGAATACGAATCTAAGGTTCTTTTCCAAGCGCATATATTTTACCATATTATGAAGTACAGCACCCCTCCCCCTCCCCAGTTTTTAAAGCAGTCGCTTCGTTGTATAATGTTTTGTGTTTTTTAGTTGCAACCAATGTTTATCTCTTGACATTTCAAAAAAGTTCTTTTTGGAGCGCGTTTATTTTGAAATAAAACACCCCTCCGTTCCTTCCTTTTTTTAACAAACCAACGTTAATTTCGTTGGAGTGCAAAGCGTATACAGACGCACAGACAAACACGTACACAGACACCTGCAATGTCTTCTTTATCGGCCTCCCAAGGCCCTATAACCTGCTTATTATTCAAAATGGTTAGGCTGAAAATCTTTGACATAAAAGTACCTATTTTTAGACACAACACGTATATTAAACGCGCCTATTGTAATCTGGTGTTATTTTTAATAAATCTACGCTTTATAGGGATACAATCTAAAGTTTTGTCTCGGTATACTGCAGCAAGTATCAAAAATTAGTCCCATTTCCTAGGAAAGTTTACTCAAGGATATTGTTGAATCGTCATCCAAATGCTGTCTTATATTGTCAGCAGTTCTTTCCGTGCGAATCGCTGGCCTGCTTTTCCTGTGTACGTGCAATGCTTTCTGTATCTCGAAATAGGAATAGGTTTACTGTATTTCTGACACTGTAGTCAAAATCAGCTTTATTGAATGCAATTTTAAGGGTCGAAACTGTTTTTCTTGATCAACTAATCAACGCTGGAGAAACATGCATTAGCTGTTCTGCAGGTAAATGTCCATGAAAGCAAAAATTTTGCTTCAAGAAAATATATTGTAATAAAATGACAAATTAAATATTACTTATCTCATCTATAATCAGCAGTAGGTAGATACGATATCGATATGTACTGAAAACGGTACCCTATTATCTTGTTAAGGTTTCGCTTTTGATACAAACACACGTACATTATGTATTTATTTTAGAAAGTTTTGGTGTAAAATAATATGATATTGCGGAGTGATGTATAAAACAATGTGTGTTAATATAAAATTTGTGTGAGAATAAACTCCATAAAAGATTATTCCTAATGCAAAAAGTTAATGTAAATTACTAGACAAAATATTAATTAAAATTTTGCAAAAACTGTACTATGCTTTTGTGAAAATGCAACAAATAAGATTAGATTAGACTAAGGTAAGAATGAAGGTGACCTTAAGAATGATTCGATTTTATTTTTACATTGTTCCAGTGATTTATAGGAAAATATTAAACGCGTGAAAATTCACGATTTGTAAATTTAAGCAAAAAACATTTTTTGATGTACCTAGTAAGAACTGATTTTTTTTTGAAAATGTTGACTGTTAGTATCATATCTCTTATCTCCAGGACAGATGGTTGAAACGGAAAAAATAAGTTTAAAAAAAATTAGTAACTAAAGCCACGAGTTGTAACAGGTTTTCTTTCATTTGTTACATCACAGCAAGTTCCACTCCAAATTTGCAACATTTTTATATTTTCAAACATTCTTTTAATTTTCAGTAATGTTGAAAAATTTTGAAAATAGTTGTAAATTTTTCAAAATTTAAAAAAATGTTAATTTTGAAAATATGTTAAAAAAATTTTTGGAAATTAAAACCATTTAAGAAATTTATTAAAAATTTAAAATTTTTGTTTAAGAAAAAAAAATACAAATTAAAAAAATTATTGAAATTTTTGCTAAAGTAAAAATACTTAAGAATTTTTAATCCTTAAAAATTTTGAAAAAAATTGAAATTTATCAAAAAAAACTGAAAATTTCAATATTTTTAAAACTTTCAATGTAACAATTTACTTTCGGCTTAGACCGCGTCGTCATTTGGGAACTACACCCAGCATAATCAGGTAAGGATCGAGCTGTATCTGGTCTGCCTTTACAAAACATTTGCTCTAAATAATCTAAGTACACGGCCCTGTTTAGGCAGTCAGGGCATACGAACAAATATTGCTCAATCTTCTAGAGCAAATGCTTGTAAAGGCAGACGTGCTGCAGGTCGGTTCTTACCTGATTATGCTGGGTGTAGCTCCCAAATGCCGACGTGGTCTAAGCCGACAGTAAATTTTAATATTGACAATTCGAGAAACCGCGAAAGCCCCAAAGAATATATTTTTAAAAATTTTTTAATATTATCAAAAATTTGCAAAATTTTCAAAATCTCAACATTTTTAAAGAATTTTTAAATATTTCAATATTTCAATGTTTTACAAACATTTCAATAATATTTTAAATTAGAAATATTTTCTAAAATTTTTAAAATTTTAATTTTTAATATTTTTCATAAATATTTTTAATTTAAAAAAAAATTTTCAGGATAGCGAAAATTATTAAACTGTTAAAAACATTTCAAAATTTTGTAAAAGTTTTCCACATTTTTCAAAAATTTCAATAATTTTTTTCTTCTTCTTCGCCATTTTCCCTTTACGAGTTCGCCGTCTTTTGTTTCCGTCTTTCTCTATTTTCCCAATCTCCTGTCTATAAACCTCTATCATCCATTGCTGATTATATATTTCTCTTCCAACTAAGTGGAGGCCTACCCCTTTTGTATCTCCCCTGTGGGTACCATTGCGTCATTCTCTTGGGCCACCTATGGTCCGGCATCCGTTGTACATGTCCATACCACTGGAGTGCCCGGTTTTCCAAAATTTTCGTAATCGAGCATGTGATATTCATTCTTTGCCATATCTCTTCATTCCTTACTCGATCGTGTCGTGTTAGCTGTAGACTTCTTCTCATGAAGTCGAGTTCCACAGTACGAATTTTGTTTCGGATAGTCGTTGTAAGGGGCCACATCTCTGCTCCATATAGAACGATATTTTGCACTATACTGTTGAAAAGCATTTTCTTAGTTTCTTGTCTTATTGTGTTGTTCCATATTAACCCGTGGAGAGCCTTTGTTGCTCTTTTTCCCATTGCTATACGGGTCTCAATGTCCCGTTCACATGGTCCTGTAGAGTTTATAATGGATCCTAAATATTTAAAATTCGTACATGCTTTAATATTTTCTTCCCCTACTTTTATATCCAACGATCTTCTTCCTGTGCTTAGATATTCTGTTTTTTTTAAATTCATTTGCAGTCCCCATTTCTCATATTTCTCTCTTACTTTTCCCAGCATGTATCTTAAATCCTCTTCGTCTTATGCAAATATGATCTAGTCATCTTCGTACAGAAGGGAGTGAAGAGTAGTGTTACCAACTCGGAAACCCATACCTGAACATTTTCGGTGCCAGGTGTGCAAAGCCTGCTGCAGCCCTGTTTAAGACCTTTCGAGACCTATTTCTATTTGTGCCCTTATGTTGTTATATATTTTCTTCGTGAGAGTGATCCATTTTTCTTTTGTATGCTTTCTTCTCATCGTATTTCACAAATCGCTTCTGGGAACATTGTCGTATGCCCTTTATAGGTCTATAAAGGCCATATATGTGTCAATGTTCTTCATCCTATTTTTTTCGATTAATTGTCTTACACAGTGTATGTTATCTAAACATGATCTTTCCTTCTTAAACCCACTCTGCTCTTCGTTTAATGATGTCACATTTTCTTCTATCTTATTCTTAAAGATACTACTAAAAAGCCTTGCCACCGTAGGTATTACACTTATTCCTCTGTAATTGGAACATGATTTCTTGTCGCCCTTTTTAAATATGGAGCAGATGTATGATAAATTCCATTCTGGTGGTAAGTCTTGTCCATCCTCTATTTTATTGAAAATTCTTTTTAAGTATTGGGTTACTTTATTTCCACCACATTTGAGAAGCTCCATACTGAGGTTTCCAGGACCAGCGGATTTATTTTTTGCTTTCCTAAGCGCTCTTCTTACATCTTCTTCTGTAATTTCATGTTCTGTCTCTCTGATTTCTTCGACTTCCTCCGTTCTTAAATATTGCTGTCTTTGTTCCTGCAGCAGATTAGAGTAATGCGCCATTCACTTCTCTGGCGATATTATCTGAATTATTCCTTTATTTGCCGTGTTGGCTCTGATTTTACTAATAACTTTCCACGCTTCACTGGATCTATTATATCCTATCGAGTTGTCAATGTCCCTACAAAGTCTATCCCAGTGTTCGTTCTTTTCTTCCCTCACTTTCGTTTTGACTGATCTTCGTATTTCTATATATGCTTCTCTGTGTTGTAGGTTTCCACTTGTCAGCCACTTCCTGTACGCTTTTTTCTTTTTCTTTATCATGTTTTCTAACTCATCTGAGAATTTCTCTGTATGTCTTGCGTTCTTTTTTTGTATACCTAGAGCAGACATGGGCAACCTTTTCAGCCCACGGGCCAAATAAAAACTTTAGAAATGTTCTGAGGGCCGGACCAACACCACTTTCGTGTTACTTATAAAACAAATGACATAATAAAATTTATAATAAACACACTTTATTTGATGATGACAAATTTAAAACATAAAAATAGTCAAAACACATAGTTGTTGCTCAAATTAAACTTCAATAAAAAGTTAATGTAATCCTTGTAGTTGTGTACCACTAACGAGGCGGTCCATATTTGAAGAAATATTGGTTGTTGCAACACGCAGAACATTTTCCAAATTAATGTCTGTAAGCTGGCTTCTAGTTTTGGATTTAATAAGTTTCGTCTTTAAAAAAAATTGTTCACGGCAATAGGTACTGCCAAACTGAGTCAATATTTTGCTAGCAAAATTTGCTATATTTGGGTATTTTTCAGTTTGAAAATATTTTTTATAGAACTCTTCTAAAGTAAGTTCATTGAATTTCGCCTTTAGTTCCGCATTTTCCTGAAGTTTAATCAATTCCATTTGAAGTAATAGCGGAGCATTATCCACATCAACAGTAAAAGGCCCAGAAAATATGTAATATATAGAAATTCTTGATTTCGAAAATCTTGAAATCTTGAAACAAATTCCTTTTCAAGGGACTGAAGTTCATCTGCCAATACATTACCATTAAATTTGTTTTGGCTAGCCAGTGTAGAAAAATGGTAAGCTTCTCGAAGTTGCTTCTGCCAAAGGCGGAGTTTATTTTGAAAAGTTTTTATGAGTGCAAAAGACTCATGAACAAATTTCCCGGGGGTTTGTAGCTGAACATTGAGTTCATTCAAATGAGTTGTAATGTCCACCATGAAAGCCAAATCGCACAACCATTCATTATTTTTTAATTCATCGACTGCTTTTCCTTTCATATCCATGAAAAGATGCACCTCATCTTTCAGATTATAGAAACGTTTTAACATCTTTCCTTTACTAAGCCAGCGAACATCACAATAAAAAATTAGATTTCCACAGTCTGCTTCGAGGTCATTTAAAAACTCTTGGAATTGTCGATGATTCAAAGCTCTCGCTTTCATGAAATTTATACAGAAAACAACCGTTGTCATTATATGGTTAAATTTAATTGACTTGGCACATAAAGTTTCTTGATGCAAGATACAATGAAATGTAAAACAATGCGTTGTATCAATATCTTTACTAGATAATTCTGATTTGATTTTTGCAACGACACCTGCGTTTGATCCAACCATTGCAGGAGCTCCGTCTGTAGCCACCCCGCTTAAATTTTCCCATTTAAGGTTAAATTCATTAAAAGCAGATCTTATTTCTTGAAAAACATCCTCTCCGGTTGTTGTATGCTTCATTGACTGTAGCGCCAGCAAATCTTCTACAATTGTATAATTTTTATCAAGCCCACGAATAAAAATATCTAATTGTGCTGTATCTCTTACGTCTGTACTTGCATCCAATGCAATTGAAAATGATTCAAATTTCCCTGCAAGGTCGTTAAGGCTCAGCTTTATGTCGTCAGAAATAGCATCAATACGCCTAGTAACAGTTCTACGGGATAAAGATATCTGTTCAAAAGTTTTACATTTTTCAGGACAGAATATTTTCACTGCGGCAATTAAACATTCCTTTACACATTCCCCTTCCGAAAATGACTTTGAATGTTTTGCAATTTTTTCACTTATAATAAAGCTCGCGCGAACAATATCTTCAGCTTCACTGTTGCGTTTTAAAAAAATGTTTTGTTGATTAATCATACCTTTTTTTTTTCTATCTTGTCTTTTCTCAGAGCACCCTTAAATTTATCATAACATTTTTGGTGTTTACTACTGTAATGTCTTTTCAAATTATATTCTTTTAAAACTGATGTTGCTTCATTGCATATTAGACAAATTGGTTTATCTTTAAACAAAATAAAAAAGTATTCTTCTGTCCATTTTTCTTGGAACGTTCGGCATTCTTTAACAACTTTTCTGATCTTACTGGAAGATGGCATGCTAAGTGACATTGTATTTTTGATCTTTATAATTAAATACTACACAGCACCAAGACAACACTTTTCAACGTCTGAAACAGACATATAGCAATACTACAATAATTAAAGTCGGAAGACGTGCACGTGCAGTAGGTAGCTATGATTCATAGCTGGGGTCAGACACGAGTCAAATTTGACTCCAGCCGACGCGTCGGCCGGATTTATATGTAAGCGAAAAAAGTAATCGCGGGTCGTATTTATATCTAAGTAGAAAAACTTTGGCGGGCCGTAATAAATAGCCTCGCGGCCCGTATCCGGCCCGCGGGCCGTAGGTTGCCCATGCCTGACCTAGAGCTTCTTTGGCAGCATCGGCTATCGTCTGTTTCAAATGCTCGAACATTTCTTCAGGTATTCCTTCTACGTTTAGGTTTAGCTTCTGTTCCATCCTATTCTGATACAAAGCTTTAACGCTACACTGTTTTAATAAGTCCGTTTTGAAAAATATTTCTTTAAGTTCTGTCATCTGTTTATGTTCGTTCTTTACACAGCTGTCAGGTTTTATTGTTCTATTTGTATATAGATTTCCTATTACCATGTGATGGTTACTCTGGTTGGCGATAAACCCTTACGTCCTTTATCTTAAACGTTTTCATTTAATTTTAAACAATTTTAACATTTTTCTAAAATTTAAAAAATTTACTTTTTAATAATTTTCCTAAATGGTTTTCATTTATAGATTTTTATTCAACATATTGACAATTAAATTATCTAATCTCAATTTTTTTAATTTTAGAAAATGTTTGAATTTTTCAAAATGTCAAACTTCAAAAATTTCCTAATTGTTTCATAATTTTAAAATTTTTAATTACAAATCTTTTTCTACTTCCGTTCGAATAAATGCAAAAATGCATTTAAAATTATGAATTTTTGACATTTATTTAATGGCACATGAAACACTATGAAATTTTTAAAAATTTTAATAGATGCGAGAAAGGTTCCGTGGCGGCTGCCCGACAGCATATTTAGGTTAGTGGCTTTGACCTTGACAAAATTTCATTGGCAATCAACGTGTTAAAGTGACCGAATAGGCTCGTGAACTTGCCAATAAAAAAAGTCGAGTTCTTGCATAATTATTCCCTGGGAGTAAATAAATTAAAAACTATATTAGATAAAGATAAATTCTAGTTAGTCACTTGTTTTCTCAGATCATTCTCTATTCTATGGTCAGGGCTGTGTTAAACTTTTCATTTTTTGTACCTGTCCCTACGGACTTTGTTTAATGTTTAAGTTCCTTGTATCCCCCTTTTTTATCTCATAAGCACCCCAAAGAAGCCAAATTAAATTACAGTTGATATTGGAAAAACATATTATGTAGAGTTATTTAAGATTCTTAACAAGCAAACAGGTAAATGTGTCTATTTTTAATTTTTACAGAAGTTAGTTTCGGAACCAGTTACTGTCCGTATTGTAATTGTGTAGAAAAGAGGGGCCACGTTTGCAAAACCTAGATTTAATCCAAATCCTATAATAAAGAATGATCAAGAACTTGTAGAAGATATAACCATGAGTACATTTGACCAGGTATGATAATGAATTCATGAGTTATGATTTTTATGTAGAATGTGATTTGTAATAACATTTTAAATTTGTAGAAATACAAGATACGCTCTGGCACCGTTGATTCAGGTAAGGAGTATGAAGCCAAAATAGCAGCTTTGTTGTCTTTACGTTGTGTTCTTCACGGTGTGGATGAGATGTGGATTGCTTCCAACGCAGATGGCGTTGGGGATTTTGATGATATCATATTGCACGTGAAGACTGCTGAAATTGACGGTATCACATTCATGATGCAGCTCAAGCATAAAGATAAACGGAATAACATACAAGAACGGGAATTCCTGAGCGATAGCGGAGACTTTTCGTTAAAGACTTATTCTCAAGACATATCTAAATTACAGCAGGCAATATCTTCTAATTCGAAGACCGATATTGTTAAACACTTAGGTCAGTTTGATGATATTTATTTTGCGTTTTTTACTAATAGGGGTGAACCTAAAAATAGTGAAATATTACGTAATATAACTAACCCTAACAAGTCAGCATGCTTTTTGCAAGACGTTTTGAACACTAACACTACAACGAATAACCTATTTGGATTCAATCTGGAACAACTGCCTGAAATCGCATCAAACAATAATTTTAAAAATGCATTTTTACTTGCAAACCAATTAAGTTCTAAACATATAGATGAGCAAATTTCTGTTACAATTAAAGAAATTGTTAACCCTTCAGGGTCAGCGAAGGTGGATTTTAAGAGTATAGCTAAAAACTTTATCCAATTTGTAAAAGATTGGGCAAGGGGAACATTAGGTGGTCACTATTATTTAACAAAGCGAGATGTACTTACTAAAATTTCTGACCTTTTTCTTAACAATTATGCAGTGAAGTTAAGACAGAATCAATTTAATTTCTATGATTGCAATAAGAAAAATATTTGGAATCGAATTGTGTGCAAAGAATTTATCACCGTCATTGATTCAAATGATGTAGTGTTAGAATTTTTGGCTAAGTACATTGGAAGTGAAGTTAGAAAGTATTGTGATGTTTCTAATATTAATTATTGGACCGAAAACGTGTCTGATCAAGCACAAACAATATTTTATAATAAACACCAAGATCTCAAAAAACAAATGCTCAAAATTGTTGGAAATCATGATAAAATAACTTGGTTGGATGTTTATAAATGTTTGTGGATGGTCCAGAAGTTGCCACTAATTTTAGAGGTTAATGAAATTCAGGATTACGAAAATATTGTGAATGTACTGAAGTTTACAAATTATTTTCGTAAAGTTATTATTGTTAATAAAAGCACAGACATTATTCCAACGAATCAAATCGGAATCAACACCTTTTCCACTTTACAAGACTTACATTCTGATTATAAAAATGTAATTTTAAAATTGCCGATTAAGCTACAAGGTAGGGCTGGAGTTGCACTAGAAAATGTGATTAATGAGAACATGTACCGTTATGTCAAGTGCAATGATATAATCAGTATTCTTTTGGAAAATTTTAACATTGGCAACAATTTAGAACAACTCCCCCCATACTTCATTGAAAGAAGTTTTATCAAAATGTTTATTCAAGCACAAGCTTTACGGGAAATTCACGATGATGTTTTTCTTTTAGACAATTCTTCTGACAAATATGATAATTTTTTTCCAAAAAATGATTTTAATGCTTGCAAACTAGGCGATGTTGACTATAATAATATGTATAATTATAGAGTAATTCTTCTTCAAGAAAATGATAGTCGTGAAGTGATTGAGAGGTTTAAATATACAAAAAAATCCATTCATTATTTGCTTATCCATGATGCAAAATGCTTTGAATGGAAGTGGACATTAGGACGTACAGGGAAACTTAGATCGTTTCAAATAAAGCTTGAAGGCATGTACCAAAAAGATATTGCACCCTATTTTAACAATGCTGTAAACATAGTCAGTGACGAACCAGGAATGGGAAAATCAATGTTAATGAATTTTATAGAGCGCGAAGCACCAACAGACAAGTGGGTGCTAAAAATGAATTTAATTGAGCATCAGCAATATTACAGAAAAGGAAATTGTACAAATTCAAAATCAAATGCTCAGGAACACTTGAGATATTTTAATAATTTGCTTTGTCCCAAACATCCAAGTAAGATCGAATTATCTCAAATGGTCTTTGAAAAATTGTTGGATGCAAAAAATGTCATTGTTTTATTGGATGGATTTGATGAAATTTCGGTATCGTATAAAGATGAAGTGACAGAATTGGCTACATGCCTATACACCGAAGGTTATCATATTTGGATAACTACAAGACCACATATGCAATCACACCTTGAAGAAAAATTTGATGTCATTTCATTTACTTTAAAACCTTTCGACAAAAATGACCAAGAATTGTTCTTGAAAAAATATTATAGTGAAAAAAACAATGATTTGTTACAACAAAACTCAGAACTGCTTCTTGAAAAATTTGTAAAACAATTGTTAGAAGCTTCTAAAAAAAACTTGAACGACAAAGATGCAAAATTTACAGCAATACCCCTCCAAAGTAAATTATTAGCTGAATATTTTAATGATGATTGTAGAAATTATCTTAACAGCAAAGGTGTTACTAGTTTTAATATAAATTTTGACTTGTTAGACCTGTATCAAAATATTGTTGATCAAAAATTTGATCTTTTTTATGTGAAGTTTGGGGAAAATGCTGCTGATACACACAGTATGTTCCAAAAGTATCAGTTCCATTTTGCTTTAAAGTATATATTTTCATCCAACACATTATTAGAACTAGATATCGAAAACGAATTCAACAATGATTACAAAAAAGAACCCAAACTTATTCAATTTCTGCAAAGGGACGGTGTTATAAGGGTTGATGAGAAGCTCAATGTAAGTTGTACACATCGAACGTTTGCAGAATATCTCGCAGCTCTTTGGTTAACACAGAATCTGAATTCTGAAAGTAAGAAAATAAAAGAAACTGTCGATGATTTAACTGCGTTGAGATTTTGCGGAAACTATAAATTTTTATTTAGTATATTTGATCAAATTTTGACAAAAACAAATCCATTACATTCAGCTATTTTAAATTCTAGAACGGAAGAAGTCATACAAGCAACAAGAGAAAATCCTAATGTACTTAAGGAGGTTGATGGTGGTAAGAGGTCAGTTCTACACATAATAGCCCTTTATAGTAAACGATTTCCAGCGCATTACGAGCTTGATAAAAAATTTATAGACAATCAAGAATTCAAATCTCACAGTATGTTAGATACAATTAATACAGTTCCAGATGGTGTAATCCTGGAGATTGACCAGGATCTGTTGGGATATAGCCCGTTTGATTATGCCTTAGCATATAATTCGTTAACGGTTGCCAATAAACTGCATGCTATTTTAAAGATTCCAATATTTAAACGTTACAAAGACTTATCGCTTAATAATAATTCTTTGGCGTACTGTGCTGAATTAAATTATGAGAAATTATTTAACATATTATTGCCTTATTTTGTTTCTAGGGACTTATTATTAAACTTAGTAAGTAAAGACACAAATATTACAACTTATATTGCGAAACTGGGGTTTTCCCGAGATCGTAATAATCTTCAAAATTATGTAAAGAAACTGTACAAAGACATAACTGTATTCGATTTGTTACATTCTGCTGATGGATACCCATACACAGGATACCAGAACGGTTTTTATTCAGATATACAGCATGCCGTAATTTCTGGAACTGAAGCAAACGTTAGCAAACTTGTATCTCTAGGCCAAAATATTAATAAAAAAGATATATATGACTATACACTGTTACATTATGCCGTTTTACATAAAAGAGTGGAAAATACACATATACTTATTGACAATGGGGCCAATGTAAACGCACAGACATTTTCTAAAGCAACACCTTTGCATTTGGCAATTGATAAAAATCAAATAGAATCCAAAAAATTATATAAATGTTTCAACGCTAGCGATCGGCGTTGCATTGTAGCTAAATTGCTAACTAAAGGTGCCAACACCAATAGTCTGGATTATTATGGCGATAGCCCTCTTCATTTTG
Source organism: Ctenicera cuprea (assembly GCA_958336395.1). Lineage (NCBI taxonomy): Eukaryota > Metazoa > Arthropoda > Insecta > Coleoptera > Elateridae > Ctenicera > Ctenicera cuprea. The sequence continues at coordinate 2,815,247 of OY284493.1, forward strand.
CGTCAATTAATGGTTATACAGACATTGTAAAATTGCTCATTCAAAACCATGCTAATACGAATCTCAAACCCCAATTATATGGTCACACACCTCTTCGCTGTGCAATCGAAGGATGCTACATTTCTACTGCTTCTAATGCGTTAGGTGACAATGATCCTATTCATCAGCTTTCTTTTGATGGTAGCAGCATCGGCAACTTGCAAAATAAAATTACACTCCACTGTGCAAATAAAACAGGTCAGAAATGCACTTTGACTGATCTTTTGAATCGGGGCACTCCAATCAATAGGGAAAGTGTAATAGAATGTGCATCTATTCCTTGTTTGTACGAAAGTTGTCATTATTGCACTATTGTACAACTAATGTGTTACGGTGCTGATATCAACGAACAGAATCATGGTGAGCGAACACCTCTTCACGAAGAATTATATAAACATGAAGAATATTTTGATGTCAACATTGCTAAACTACTTCTTGTTTATGGTGCAGATGTAAACAAACCGGACTTCCAAAGTCAAACAGCTCTACATTCTGCTAGCAAAGGAGGCCATAGCAGTATCTTGGGGGAATTGTTAATTAATGGAGCTGATGTCAACAAACCGGACTTCCGAAGTCAAACAGCTCTACATTTTGCTAGCAAAAGCGGATATAGCAGTATCGTGAGGGAACTGTTAATTAATGGAGCTGATGTCAACATACAAGATACAGAAGGGAATACACCGTTACATTTGACCAAAAATGGCTATACTGCATGCGTTCTTATTTCAAATGGTGCTGATGTTAATGCAAAAAACAACAAAGGCCAAACACCTTGTCATAAAGCATGTCAGTACAACTACAGCAGTACCATTGAGGAACTTATAGCTAGCGGTGCAGACATAAATAGCCAAGACAATGATGGTCATACAACACTTCATTCTTTATTTTATCAACCATTTGTAGATAATTCTGGCAATTCAATATTACGTACTGCAAAATTATTAATAGCTAATGGTGCAGATATTAACATACAAAATAAAAATGGTAAAACAGCCCTACATTTAACTGTTAAAAATAGTTGTTACTATAGCGTAATTCTCCTTCTTTCTAATGGGGCTAATACCAATATACAAGATGGCGATGGTAACACACCTTTGCATTTTGTGGTGTATAAAGCTGTTGCTGATTTACTTATCGCTAATGGTGCAGATACTAACATAAAAAATTATAAGGGTGAAACACTTTTGCTTAATAATCTTATTCCTCTTCCTTATTTACCCTGGCAAAAAAGCATATAATACTGGCTATATTTATCAATGTAAAGAACCTAAAGTACATGCATCAAGTCAAAACGTTCCAATCCTATCTGCGGTTTATAGTTAAAATTAAAGTTAGAATTGCTCTTTACAAGAAAGTTATTTTTATTAAATCTAATATTGACATGTTAAAACAAGACTGTGTTATTCAGAGTCTGGTAAATACAGTGCGAGTGCAAAGTCTGGAACCAATTCGATAAAATTGAAATTTTCTAATTTTTCAAACAATTCTCGTACACGTCAAATTAATTTTTTAAACGTGCATCTTTTCTGGTAATTGTCACGGTTCGATCGTCTTTTGTTTTCGACGTCATCGACAATTTTTTTAAATGGCATTCCATATTTTTGTCGTCATATTTGGATAGAGGTTGAAATTCCGAATTCGGCCATATGTCAAAGTATGACTTGACAATGACAGTTTTCTAAATAACCAAGTTTAAAGTCAGCAAAAATCATGAAAAATAAATTAAGTTAGCCATGGAATATTGATAGTTTAATAGTTTGGAAATGATCTAAATTTTATAAACTAACATTAATTAACTAAAAATAACAATTACATCTAACCATCATCAAAATTTGAATTCGTTGTTTTTCGCCTAAATATCGCACTATTTGTATCAGTAACAAATACAATGTCATTGTCATACTTTGACGTATGGCTGAATTCGTAATTTCAATTTCTATCCAAATATGACGGCAAAAATATGGGGTGCCATTTAAAAAAATGTCGATGACATTATTGTTCGAAAACAAGAGACAATAGAAAAATGACAACTATCCGAAAAGATGGACTTTTAAAAAATAGGGTTGACGTGTACGAGGATTTGTTGAAAAAATTGACAATTTCAATTTTATCGAATTATGGAACAATGGTTGTAAACGTAAACGAGTTATAATGTTACGCATCCAAAAATGCCTTAAATACAAATTTTTGCTAAATTATTGGTCTCTGTTTTGCCATTATTAAGATAGTTTTTCAACATTTTTAGCCTTATTTCACATAGCATGAAAGGAGGCTGTTTGTTGACGACCTACTTGAAGAAAAAGCATTTACATACTTGTAATTTTCCGATGTAAGGGTAGGATACCATTATACAGTTAAAAACAAAAAAATTTGTTTAGATTGCGACTAAAAAAAAACTAAATTGCCATCTAAAAAAATATAAGCTGACATTGCAGCGATTGGTAAAAAATAGTGATGGGCATAATCGAATGCTTTCAATAATTGAATGATTACCATTCGAATGGTTTTAGGAATCGAATGATTAATTCGGATAAAATAAATCCCATGTACAGATGCTTCGAATCGAATTTCTAATTTCACCACATTCCATCGCTAACTCCTGCTTGTGTTTGGAGTTACATTTCTATAAACCGTGAAAGTGGATACATATTTTTATTTTATTAAACAATATTTTTTATAAATGAGACAGACCAGCGACAAAAACCAAACCAACAGCTAGACACGTATGCAGGATTAACTTCCTTCAAAGCAACGCTAATTTCTTACAATATTTTTAAATTTCATTACAATTTGAGGCTACTGCCGGCCTCTTTTTGAGTAATATTTTGATAAACGGAAAAACCGGATACATTTTTCTGTTTTATATATAAATAATTTTTTAAAAATTTGACCGGTGACAAAAGCATTATAGGAATATTCAAAAAAATATTTTTATCTCGTTGTTCCCCGTCGCAAGGCTTTTTATCTTTATGCGTTTGCATTCAAGTAATTATGTCTGTACTGGAACAATCTGCATTTTTATCGTCACAAAATCAGCTGTGTATGTACACAAACCTTGACCACCTCTAATATCATCGTACCATCTATTAGGTATTTGAAGTTGACTACTGTAATCATTCGAATGATTTTCTGTAACCGCTCGAGATATTTCGATAATCGAATGGTTCGATTATTTTACTTCGAAATATCCCATCACTAAAAAAAAGCTTTTTTCAAAACGATTCTTAATAATTCCAAAACGTCAATAAATCCATTTATTTCTATAATTTTAAAGGCTTACTTATATTATTATAGTATTAGTTGTGTTGTAATTTCAATTTAGGTAACAGTTATTCAGCAATTTTTTATTCGCCAATTGGATTCCGGATTGGAGCCGCATAATCGGTACTGCTCTTATCGATTTAACACCTTCAGGGCTGTTCATTTCGTTGCTGATGCTGGAACACAATTAAGTGGACATCAGCAGTACCTAACGATAACGCGGCTACAACCCAGAAGTCAATTATGTGATAATTTTATGAAATGATTTATTATGTATGTATCGAGTTTTATATGTAATCAAGTACTGTTAAATAAATAATTGTTGATTATTACAATTTTATTTTATCCATCACATTTATTTTAAACAGCTGTATCTGATCTATTGTTCTCTTTTGAGCATTTCTGTAATTATAAACTAGCAAGATCAAGATTCAAAATCAGCAAAATGTGTTTATGTAATGCCGACAAACAAAATGACAATGACAATGACTGTTTAGATTTCAAATTTTTTTTTTCAATTTTAATCTCGCTCATTTCGAAATAGTTTTTAATGTTATAAAGCTAAGAAATGAAATGCAAATTAATTATGTGAATATTGATTCAAAATGAATTTTACATGAATGTGCATGAAGGGTGGCATAAGCTTCAGGAGCGTGGTGGTTTAAAGGCCAAAAAGCCCCACTACCTCCTACTACACAAACCAAGAGCCTACCCGGAGTGAAAGACCTCGACACCTTCAGGTATAAGAGGTTATAGATTATGATGATGACGATGCTGTACTGTAAATTGATTAATCAATAAAAACATTTTGTAAATTTGGCAATTTAGCAATTTTTTAACTAATCGAAAACCATTTGTGTTTGGTATAAAAATGCATACTTTCTAAATATCTGAATTTTTTGAACTAGTTTTTACTTTCGAATTTAGGGCCGTATTATTCTGTCTCCAGGAAAAAAATCCCCGGAAAAAAGTCTCCAGGAAAAAATCTCCGGAAAAACGTCTCTAAAAAACGTGTTCGATATTGAAGCCCCGTATAAGAGTCGGTTAAAATAAACGACTTCATCTGATTTTCATACACGGTTAGGTTAGGTTATATTAATCGAGCTGTTTAACTAGCCTTGAATTAACCGGAATAATCAAAATATAAGCGTTTTAATAAACTCACTGCCAACGATGAACACTATATTTATAGATAAACTTATTTTATATTTAAAACTTTTCTGTGTTTTCATGAGTTTTGCTTTTCTTTCTGAAGTTTTTCAGGTTTTTTTCCTAGAGATTTTTATTCCGGGGACTTTTTTTTGTGACTTTTTCAGGAAACTTTTTTTTCGGGACCTTCTTTCCAGGTGACTTTTTTCCATGGATTTTTATGCCTCGACTTTTTTTAGAGGCTTTTTACCTAGATTCGCCGGATCACCATCATCGAGGTATTACATGTCCCTGTGCACATCTAAAGGCACTTCTAAAAGTTCGCTTGAATTTTCATTAAGAAATCGCAAATAGTGAATGCCGTTTAGACGAAGTCTCACCCACAGTTCCACAAAATTTCTGTTGATGACGATGTTCCCGAAACGCATTAGGATTTTCATCTAACCCGATGTGGGTGTATGAACATTGAAAATCCCACTTCGTCGGAACAATGTAAACAATTTAAAAAATTGAGCTGCTCCTTTACTTTCCTCAAAATTCATCAACGACGTGTAGGCAGTGGCGTCACGCAAACCGTAAGGGTACTGTAGCAGCCCTTGGATTCAATTGTATTTTGTAACTTGGCGACTTGCGTTGCTTGCTATTGCTATTGCGACTTGCTATTGACGTTGGTATAAACATTCATCAAGATAATCTTGTAAAAGCAAAACACATTAAAAGTTCTTCCTGCAAATTAGTATTTTATTTATAACTCCCAAACCAAACATTACATTATTGGTGACCTCCCTCTCGACGTGATTTATTTTTCCCTAAACGTTGACCTTCTTGAGATTTCAAGCAGAATTTCAAAACTTCCACAAACCGCAACAAGCATCTGCCTAGTACCTCGCACATCGCCACAGACCTCCGGATCTTTAAGACTCCATTGAATTGCAAGATAAGTAACGTTATTAAATATGGCTGTAAATCGTGTTTGTATTGACTTTCCCGAATTTAATACCAATGACGTCGATTCAAACTACAGCTTGTTACCAAACGCTTTCTTTCACAACCACACAACATGCATAATTTAATGACAGACTGTGCTGTGAGAAGAGTGGTTGAGCGAGTTTCTGTTAATGATCTATAATGTTCGACCCAGAGATTCGTGAGTCATCCATTCTTCCAGAGACGGGTGGTAATTCACCTGTTCAACAAACAAATCACAACCATCACCCCAACCCACTTCATCACAATCAAAGATCCAACCGATCTCTCATTCATCTCTCTCAAACAAATCACAACTAGTCACACATCCTAATCAACTTTCCAATCTTCTTTCTTCTGAACTCAACGACTACCAATCGCCTTCTACGGTAGAAACAGATGTTAATGTTTAAGAAATTTCTTCTAATTCGCTCTCTTTACAATCTTTATCACCTGAACGCACGCTTTACTCTAATCTTCTTCAACAATTTCCGACTTTAACAGCTGAATTCGACATTAACACCCCTATTAAACATAATGTAGTGCATCGAATAAAAACTAACGGTCCTCCAATTAGTGCAAAGTGTCGAAGACTTAATCCAACACAATTACTGTTTTTAGCAAAACATCTGCATGAACTGTTACGTGCTGGAATCATCGAGCAGACAGACAGTCCTTGGAGCAGCCCAATACATATGGTATTAAAACCTGATGGCAGCTATCGTGTCTGTGGCGATTACAGGCAGCTGAATGCGATGACAGTTACGGATACCTATCTAATTCCCTTCATAAAGCATACTTCCAAATTCCTTTGCATCCAGATGATATGGACAAAACCACAATTACCACGCCTCTGGGTGCATATCGTTACAAAAGACTTAATTTTGGCTTAAGAAACGCTCCTTCTTCCTGGTCCAGACTCGTCCAGAAGATTCTTACAGGGATGTATTACATTTATTTTTACCTCGACGATATATTAATTTTTAACCGCGTCAGAACATTTGCGTCATGTAAAAATGGTTTTTGAACGTTTGGCTAGATACGGACTTTTGTTGAACGTTGATAAATGTGTTTTTGGGGTTAGTCAATTAGATTATTTGGGGCACACGGTTTCATGTAAAGGCATTCTGCCACAAGACTCAACTTTTTGTTTATGCACGTTTTTTTCCCTTTTTGTTCTGTTTTTTTAGTGCTTTTTCTGCTCTGCTCTTGGAATCTCAAGAATTGGACAGGCACCTAGAAGAACTAGAAGCAACTTTAAGCTAATTTAATTTTATTTTCTATAATGTTCAATTATTTACGTTACTTTCTTAATACTTGTATTGTTTTTGAAAAGATCAGAAGTTTTTGTAGGTAAGATAGCATGCGCTTCACGTTTGCTGCGTAGTTGTTTTTTCTTCTGCAAGTTGGGGGGGGGGGGGGGGGGGGGTTATTAATGTAGCAGCCCTTGGATTCAATTGTATTTTGTAACTTGGCGACTTGCGTTGCTATTGACGTTGCTTCATCAAGATAATCTTGTAAAAGCAAAACACATTAAAAGTTCTTCCTGCAAATTAGTATTTTATTTACAACTCCCAAACCAAACAATACAGTACCGCCGCAGATTTTGCAAAGCTTCAGCCACTAACAGTTTAGTAAAACTTTAAAAATGTTGAAATTTTTTTTAAATGTTGAAAAACGAAAATTATTAAAATTTTGGAAAAAAAAGGTTCTTTTTCGAGCGCGTCTATTTTGAAATAAAACACCCCTCCGCTCCTTCCTTTTTTAGCGAACCAACGTTAATTTCGTCATGGTTAGGTTAAAAATGTTTGCCATAAAAGTACCTCTTTTAGACACGACTCGTATATGAAACGCTCCTATTGCAATCTGCTGTTATTTTTAATAAATCTACGCTTTATAGGGATACAATCTCTCTTTTGTCTCGGTATACTGCAGCAAGTATCAAAAAATAGTCCCATTTCCTAGTAAAGTTTTCAAGGATATTGTTGAATCGTCATCCAAATGTTGTCTTACATTGTTAACAGTTCTTTCGGTGCGAATCGATAGCCTGCCTTTCCTGTGTACGTGCAAGGCTTTCTGTATCTTTAAATAGGAATAAGTTTACTGTATTTCTAACACTGTAGTCAAAATCAGCTTTATCGAATGCAATTTTAGGGGTCAAAACTGTTTTGCTTGACCAAGTACTCAACGCTGGAGAAAAATGCAAAAGCTGTTCTGCAGGTAAATGTCCATGAAAGCAAAAATTTTGCTTCAAGAAAATGTATTGGTAATAAAATGATAAATTAAATATTATTTATCTCATCTATAATCAGCAGTAGATAGATAAGATATCGATATGTACTAAAAACGGTATCATATTATCTTGTTAAGGTTTCGCTTTTGATACAAATACACGTACATTATATATTTATTTTAGAAAGTTTTGGTGTAAAATAATATGACATTGCGGAGTGAAGTATAAAACAATGTCTGTTAATATAAAATTTGTGTGAGAATAAACTCCATAAAAGTTTATTCCTAATGCAAAAAGTTAATGTGACAAAATATTAATTAAATTTTTGCAAAAACTGTACTATGCTTTTGTGAAAGTGCAACAAATAAGATTAGATTAGACCAAAGAGACTATTTATCAAGGTAAGAACGAAGGTGACCTTAAAAATAATTCGATTTTATTTTTATATTGTTCGAGTGGTTTATAGGAAAATATTAAACGCGTGAAAATTCACGATTAGTAAATTTTAAGCGAAAAACATTTTTTGATGTACATGGTAAGAACTGATTTTTTTTGAAAATGTTGACTGTCAGTATCATATCTCATGTCTCCAGGACAGATGGTTGAAACTCAGAATATAGAATATCAACAGCTTCACGAAAAAATAAGTTTAATAAAAATCATTAACTAAAACCACGACTTGTTACAGGTTTTCTTAATAATGTTACCAAAAAATCACAACCGGTTCGGTTACATCACAGCAAGTTCCATTCCAAATTTTCAACATGTTTTCAAAACATTCAATATTTTTAAATATTCTTTCAATTTTCAATAATGTTAAAAAAATTTAAAAATAATTGAAAATTTTTCAAAATTTTGAAATTTTTCTAAAATTAAAAAAATTTACTGTTTAATAATTTTCCTAAATGGTTTTAACTTATAGATTTTTATTCAACATATTGATTATTATAATTTTTAAATTTTCAAATCTCAATTTTTTTAATTTTTAAAAAATTTTTGAATTTTTCAAAATTTCAAATTTCAAAAATTTCCTAATTATTGTTTCGTAATTTTAAAATTTTTAATTATAAATCTTTTTCTACTTCCGTTCGAATAAATGCAAAAATGCATTTGAAATTATGAACTTTTGACATTTATTTCACGGCACATGAATCACTGTAAAAATTTTTAAAATTCAATAGATGCGAGGAAGGTTCCGTGGCGGCTGCCCGACAGCATTTTTGGGTTAGTCGCTTTGACCTTGACAAAATTTCATTGTTAAAGTTAGCGAATAGGTCCGTAGACCTTGACATATTTTAGTGTCTTTAAAAACCAATAATTTGCTAGGAAAAAAAAGTCGAGTTTTTGCAAACTTATTCCTTGGGATTAAATAAATTAAAAACTATATTAGATACAGATAAATTCTGGTTAGTCACTTGTTTTCTCAGATCATTTTCTATTCTATGGTCAGGGTTGTGTTAAACTTTTCATTTTTTGCACCTGTCCTCTACGGACTTTGTTTAATGTTTAAGCTCCTAGTATCCCCCTTTTTTGTTTCATAATTACCCCAAAGAAACCAAATTAAATTACAGTTGATATTGGAAAAACATATTATGTAGAGTTATTTAAGATTCTTGAGAAGCAAACAGGTAAATGTGTTTATTTTTAATTTTTACAGAAGTTAGTTTCGGAACCAGTTACTGTCCGTATTGTAATTGTGTAGAAAAGAGGGCCCACGTTTGCAAAACCTAGATTTAATCCAAATCCTATAATAAAGAATGGTCAAGAACTTGAAGAAGATATAACCATGAGTACATTTGACCAGGTATGATAATGAATTCATGAGTTATGATTTTTATGTAGAATGTGATGTAATAACATTTTATATTTGTAGAAATATAAGATACGCCCTGGCACCGTTGATTCAGGTAAGGAGTATGAAGCCAAAATAGCAGCTTTGTTATCTTTACGTTGTGTTCTTCACGGTGTGGATGAGATGTGGATTGCTTCCAACGCAGATGGCGTTGGGGATTTTGATGATATCATCTTGCATGTGAAGACTGCTGAAATTGACGGTATCACATTCATGATGCAACTCAAGCATAAAGATAAACGGAATAACATACAAGAACGGGAATTCCTGAGCGAGAGCGGAGACTTTTCGTTAAAGGCTTATTCTCAAGACATATCTAAATTACAGCAGGCAATATCTTCTAATTCGAAGACGGATATTGTTAAACACTTAGGTCAGTTTGATGATATTTATTTTGTGTTTTTTACTAATAGGGGTGAACCTAAAAATAGTGAAATATTACGTAACATAAATAACCCTAACAAGTCAGTATGCTTTTTGCAAAATGTTTTGAACACTAACACTACAACCAATAGCCTGTTCGGATTCAATCTGGACAAACTGACGGAAATCGCATCAAACAATAATTTAAAAAATGTGTTTTTATTTGCAAATCAATTAAGATCTGAACATATAGATGAGCAAATTTCTGTTACAATTAAAGAAATTGTTAGCCCTTCAGGGTCAGCGAAGGTGGATTTTAAGGGTATGGCTGAAAACTTACAATATATAAAATATTGGGCAAGGGGAACATTAGGTGATCATTATTATTTAACAAAGCGAGATGTACTTACTAAAATTTCAGACCTTTTTCTTAACAATTATGCAGTAAACTTAAGACAGAATCAATTTAATTTCTATGATTGCAATAAACAAAATATTTGGAATCAAATTGTGTGCCAAGAATTTATCACTGTCATTGATTCAAATGACGTAGTGTTAGAATTTTTGGCTAAGTACATTGGAAGTGAAGTTAGAAAGTATTGTGACGTATTTAATATTAATTATTGGACCGATAACATATCTGATCAAGCACAAGCGTTATTTTATCAAACAAACCAAGACCTCAAAGAACAAATGCTTAAAATTGTTGGAAATCTGGGTAAAATAACTTTGCGGGATGTTTATAAATGTTTGTGGATGGTCAACAAGTTGCCGCTACTACTAGAAGTAAATGAAATTCAGGAATACGAAAATATTCTGCATGTACTTAAATTTACAAATTATTCTTGTAAAGTTATTATTGTTAATAAAAGCACAGACATTCTTCCAACCAATCAACTCGGAATCAACACTTTTTCCACTTTACAAGACTTACATTCTGATTATAAAAACGTAATTTTAAAATTGCCGATTAAGTTACAAGGTAGAGCTGGAGTTGCACTAGAAAATGTGATTAATGAGAACATGTACCGTTATGTCAAGTGCAATGATATAATCAGTATTCTCTTGGAAAATTTTAACATTGGCAACAATTTAGAACAACTCCCCCCATACTTTATTGAAAGAAGTTTTATCAAAATGTTTATTCAAGCACAAGCTTTACGGGAAATTCACGATGATGTTTTTCTTTTAGACAATTCTTCCGACAGATATGATAATTTTTTCCCAGAAAATGATTTTAATGCTTGCAAACTAGGTGATGTTGATTATAATAATATGGATAATTATACAGTAATTGTTCATCAAGAAAATGATAGCCGTGAAGTGATTAAGAGGCTTAAATCCACAAAAAAATCCATTCATTATTTGCTTATTCATGATGCAAATTGCTTGGAATGGAAATGGACATTAGGACGTACATGGAAACTTAGATCGTTTCAAATGAAGCTTGAAGGCATGTACCAAAAAGACATTGCACCCTATTTTAACAATGCTGTAAACATAGTCAGTGACGAACCAGGAATGGGAAAATCAATGTTAATGAATTTTATAGAGCGCGAAGCACCAACAGACAAGTGGGTGCTAAAAATTAATTTACTTGAGCATCAGCAATATTACAGAAAAGGAAATTGTACAAATTCAAAATCAAATGCTCAGGAACACTTGAGATATTTTAATGATTTGCTTCGTCCCAAACATTCAGGTAACATCGAATTATCTCAAATGGTATTTGAAAAACTGTTGGATGCAAAAAATGTCATTGTTTTATTGGATGGATTTGATGAAATTTCGGTATCGTATGAAGATGAAGTGACAGAATTGGCTAGGTGCCTATACACCAAAGGCTATCATATTTGGTTAACTACAAGACCACATAGGCAATCACACCTTGAAAAAGAATTTGATGCCATTTCATTTACTTTAAAACCTTTCGACAAAAATGACCAAGAATTATTCTTGAAAAAGTATTTTAGTGCAAAAAACAACGATTTGTTACAACAAAACTCAGAACTGCTTCTTGAAAAATTTGGAAAACAATTGTTAGAAGCGTCTGAAAAAAATTTGAGGGATGAAGATGCAAAATTTGCAGGAATACCCCTCCAAAGTGAATTATTAGCTAACGCTTTTAATGATGATTGTAAAAATTATCTAAACAGCAAAGGTGTTACTAGTTTTAATAAAAAGTTTGATTTGTTAGACCTTTATCAAAATTTTGTTGATAAAAAATTCGATATTTTTTATGTGAAGTTTGGAGAAAATGCTGCTTATACACACAGTACATTCCGAAAGTATCAGTTCCATTTTGCTTTAAAGTATTTATTTTCATACTACGGATTATTAGAAGAACTAGATATCGAAAACGAATTCAATAATGATTACAAAAAAGAACCCAAAGTTATTGAATTTCTGCAAAGGGACGGTGTTATAATAGTTGATGAGAAGCTCAATGTAAGTTGTACACATCGAACGTTTGCAGAATATCTCACAGCTCTTTGGTTAACACAGAATCTGAATTCTGAAAGTAAGAAAATTAAAGAAACTGTCGATGTTTTAACTGCGGAGAGATTTAGCGGAAACTATAAATTTTTATTTAATATATTTGATCAAATTTTGACAAAAACATATCCATTACATTCAGCTGTTTTGAATTCGAGAACGGAAGAAGTCATAAAAGCAATAAGAGAAAATCCTAATGTACTTAAGGAGGTTGATGGTGGTAAGAGGTCAGTTCTACACATAATAGCCCTTTATAGTAAACGATTTCCAGCGCATTACGAGCTTGATAAAAAATTTATAGACAATCAAGAATTCAAATCTGACAGTATGTTAGATTTAATTAATACAGTTCCAGACGGTGTAATCCTGGAGATTGACCAGGATCTGTTGGGATATAGCCCGTTTGATTATGCCTTAGCATATAATTCGTTGACGGTTGCAAATAAATTGCATGATATTTTAAAGATTCCAATATTTAAACGTTACAAAGGCATACCGCTTTATAACGATTCTTTGACGTATTGTGCTGAATTGAATTATGGGAAATTATTTAAAATATTATTACCCTATTTTGTTTCTAGGGACTTATTATTAAACTTAGTAAGTAAAGACTCAAATATAACAACTTATATTGCGAAACGGTGGCTTTTGTCGTATCATCATAGTCTTCAAATTTATGTAAAGGAACTGTACAAAGACACAACTGTATTCGAGTTCTTACATTCTGCTGATGGATACCCATACACAGGATACCAGAACGGTTTTTATTCAGATATACAGCATGCCGTAATTTCTGGAACTGAAGCAAACGTTAGCAAACTTGTATCTCTAGGCCAAAATATTAATAAAAAAGATATATATGACTATACACTGTTACATTATGCCGTTTTGCATAAAAGAGTGGGAAATACACATATACTTATTGACAATGGTGCAAATGTAAACGCACAGACATTTTCTAAAGCAACACCTTTGCATTTGGCAATTGATAAAAATGAAATAAAATCCAAAAAAGTATATAAATGTTTCAACGCCAGCGATAGGCGTTGCATTGTAGCTAAATTGCTAACTGAAGGTGCCAACACTAATAGTCTGGATTGTTATGGTGATAGCCCTCTTCATTTTGCATCAATCAATGGTTATACAGACATTGTAAAATTGCTCATTCAATACGATGCTAATACGAATCTCAAATCCAAATTACACCAACCCACACCTCTTCGCTGTGCAATCGAAGGATGCTACATTTCTACTGCTTCTAATGCGTTAGGTGACAATGATCCTATTCATCAGCTTTCTTTTGATGGTAACAGCATCGGCAACTTACAAAATGAAATTACACTCCACTGTGCAAATAAAACAGGTCAGAAATGTACTTTGACTGATCTTTTGAATCGGGGCACTCCAATCAATAGGGAAAGTGTAATAGAATGTGCATCTATTCCTTGTTTGTACGAAAGTTGTCATTATTGCACTATTGTACAACTAATGTGTTACGGTGCTGATATCAACGAACAGAATGATGGTGAGCGAACACCTCTTCACGAAGAATTATATAAACCTGAAGAATATTTTGATGTCAACATTGCTAAATTACTTCTTCTTTATGGTGCAGATGTAAACAAACCGGACTTCCAAAGTCAAACAGCTCTACATTTTGCTAGCAAAAGCGGATATAGCAGTATCTTGAGGGAACTGTTAATTAATGGAGCTGATGTCAACAAGCAAGATACAGAAGGGAACACACCGTTACATTTGGCCAAAAATGGCGATACTGCATGCGTTCTTATCTCAAATGATGCTGATGTTAATGCAAAAAACAACAACGGCCAAACACCTTGTCACAATGCATGTCAGTACATCTACAGCAGTACCATTGAGGAACTTATAGCTACCGGTGCAGACATAAATAACCAAGACAATGATGGTCATACAACACTTCATTCTTTATTTTATCAACCATTTGAAGATTATTCTGACAATGCAATATTAGGTACTGCGAAATTATTAATAGCTAATGATGCAGATATTAACATACAAAATAAAAATGGTGAAACAGCCCTACATTTAACTGTTAAAAATACTTGTTACTATAGCGTAATTCTCCTTCTTTCTAATGGGGCTAATACCAATATACAAGATGGCGATGGTAATACACCTTTGCATTTTGTGAAGTATAAAGCTGTTGCTGATTTACTTATCGCTAATGGTGCAGATACTAACATAAAAAATGGTAAGGGTGAAATACCTTCGCTTAATAATCTTATTCGTCTTCCTTATTTACCCTGGCAAAAAAGAAAATAATATGTTTATCAGTGTAGAGAGTCTAAAGTACATGCATCAAGTCAAAACGTTTCAATCCTTTCTGGGTTTTATAGTTAAATGTAAAGTTAGAATTGTTCTTTACAAGTATCTTGGGCGGTGCCTGTAATACATTTAAATTTTTTTGTAATCCAAACAAAGTTATTTTTATTAAATATAATATTGATATGTTAAAAATGTGTTATACTGAGTCTGGTAAATATATGGAACAATGGTTGTAAACGTAAACGAGTTATAATGTTACGCATCCAAAAATGCCTAAAACACAAATTTTTGCTAAATTATTGGTCTCTGTTTTGGCATTATTAAGTTTTTCAACATTTTTAGCCTTATTTCATATGGCATGAAAGGAGGCTGTTTTTTGACGGCCTACTTGAAGAAAAAGCATTTGCATACTTGTAATTTTGCGATGTAAGGGTAGGATACCATCATACAGTTAAAAACAAAAAATTCTGTTTAGATTGCGACTAAAAAAAAATCTAAATTGCCATCTAAAAAAATATAAGCTGACATTGCAGCGATTAGTAAAACAATAGTGATGGGCATAATCAAATGATTTCAATAATTGGATGATTACCATTCGAATGGTTTTAGTAATCGAATGATTAATTCGAATAAAATCAATCCGATGTACAGATGCGCTAGAAAGTAATAAAAACGCATGGTCTCATGAATGAATAATTCGCGTTCTCATCGTCTTTTCTCGTGTCACTCAGCAAAACAGCGTAAACTTTCGGCTTGGAATTAAATTTTTAATTTCATTACATTCCATCGCTAATTCCGTAAAAATGGATACCTTTTTTTATTTGATTAAACAATATTTTTTATAAGTGAGACAGACCAGCGACAAAAACCAACCGCCAGTCACGTATGCAGGTTAAACTTCCTTCTTTAAAGCAACGCTAATTTCTTACAATACTCTTAAATTTCATTACAATTCATCGCTACTTCCGGCCTCTTTAGGTAATATTTTTATAAAACGGAAAAGTGGATACATTTATTTGTTTTATACATAAATAGTTTTTTTTTAATTTGACCGGTGACAAAAGCATTATAGGAATATTCAAAAAAATATTTTTATCTCGTTGTTGCCCGTCGCAAGGTCCCTTATCTTTATGCGTTTGCATTCCAAGAATTACGTCTACATTAGAGCAATCTGCATTTTTATCGTCATAAAGTCATCTGTGTATGTATACAAACCTTGACCACTCCTAATGTCATTGTATGGTGCATTGGGTATTTCCAGTTTACTACTGTAAGGCGGTATTGCTTCAACGCCCGCTTCCGAAATAAACAAACCCAAACATTTTTAAATCAAAATCATGCGAATGGTTTTCTATAACCGCTCGAGATCTCTCGAGGTATCTCGAGATATTTCGATAATCGAATGGTTTAATTATTTTAGTTCGAAATATCCCATCACAAAAAAAAACTTTTTTCAAAACGAATCTTAATAATTCCAAAATGTCAATAAATCCATTTATTTCTATAATTTTATTGGCTTACATATATCGTTATAGTATTAGTTGTGTTGTGATTTCAATTTAGGTAACAGTTATGCAGCAATTTTTTATTCGGTATCTTGGATTCCGGATTGGAGCCGCATCATCGGTACTGCTCTTATCGACGTTTCGTCCACATTTGCACGGAACACCTTCAGGGCTGTTAATTCCGTTGCTGGTGCTGGCACACAATTAAGTTGACATCGACAGTACCTAACGATAACGCGGTTACAACCCGGAAGTCAATTATGTGATAATTTTATGAAATGATTTATTATATTACATGTATGTATCGAGTTTTATATGTAATCAGGTATTGGTAAATAAATAATTCTTGATGAGTATCTGTATATAAAATACTTAATCACTTTAACAATATATATTTATTTAAACCTTATACGTATTTCGACATGTTTACATGCCATTGTCAAAGGTTATATGAAGGTAAACAGTTAGTGTTGTTATAGCAATAGAACTTTTTTACTTATCTTGGTAATCGTCTGCAGATGACTTGATTTCTTATTCCAAAATGTCCAGTAGAGGAGAATTTAACAGATCAATTTGCTCATTCATTAACGGTACAGTTTTTAAATGTTTGTGAATTTCAAAAGCTTCTAGTATATCTAATTTACGTTTATCATCACAAAAGTGTAAACATTTTATGGTGTTATTACATGTCATTGAATGATTTTGTTCTAGTAAGTGTTTAGCGTAATTGGATTTATGTGGGTGTTTGTATTTGTAACAACGTACGTGTTCTTTATACCTAATATCAAAATTTCTAATTGTCTGGCCTATATAAACCGAATTACAATGCGAACAATTTAATTTGTAAATGCCTGATTTCAACAAATCGTCTGTTTTTGATTTTGCATTAAATAAAGTGTTTAAGATGTTCCTAGTTGTTTTAAAGCTTACTTTATATTTATTTGTTTTGTTTATAATTTTAGAAATTTTTTCTGATTTCTCACCAAAATATGGGATCGAAGCATATTTAATTGTATCGAATAAATTTTTTGAATGGCTAATTTATAATCTTTTTCTTTAATTAATGTATCAATGAGTTTAGTATTATAACCATTACTGTATGCAATTTGTTTAATAATTGAAATTTCTCTATTATAATTAATTTCATCTAAAGGGACCGTCAAAGCCCTATGTATCAGGGACCTGTATGCTGCTAATTTATGTGTTTTATGGTGACAAGAATCGTGTGGTATTGTAATGTCTGTTTGTGTAGGTTTTCTATAAACTGAGTACTCAAATTTATTAGTTGAATTAATTTTTACGTTTAAATGTAAAAGGTTAATGGACTTATTTTGTTCAGTTTCTAGTGAAAATTTTATGTTTGGGTGCAAGCTGTTAATAAAAATTAAAAATTCGTTAATTAAATCAAATGAACTATTAAAACATGCTAAAATGTCATCAACATAACGAAACCTTAATATAACTTTCTCAGATTGATTTGATTCGAATATTTGATCTTCTAGATTTTCCATAAATATGTTAGCTAAAATATCCTAACTTCGTTCGATACAATTAAATATGCTTCGATCCCATATTTTGGTGAGAAATCAGAAAAAATTGCTAAAATTATAAACAAAACAAATAAATATAAAGTAAGCTTTAAAACAACTAGGAACATCTTAAACACTTTATTTAATGCAAAATCAAAAACAGACGATTTGTTGAAATCAGGCATTTACAAATTAAATTGTTCGCATTGTAATTCGGTTTATATAGGCCAGACAATTAGAAATTTTGATATTAGGTATAAAGAACACGTACGTTGTTACAAATACAAACACCCACATAAATCCAATTACGCTAAACACTTACTAGAACAAAATCATTCAATGACATCTAATAACACCATAAAATGTTTACACTTTTGTGATGATAAACGTAAATTAGATATACTAGAAGCTTTTGAAATTCACAAACATTTAAAAACTGTACCGTTAATGAATGAGCAAATTGATCTGTTAAATTCTCCTCTACTGGACATTTTGGAATAAGAAATCAAGTCATCTGCAGACGATTACCAAGATAAGTAAAAAAGTTCTATTGCTATAACAACACTAACTGTTTACCTTCATATAACCTTTGACAATGGCATGTAAACATGTCGAAATACGTATAAGGTTTAAATAAATAGAAATTGTTAAAGTGATTAAGTATTTTATATACAGATACTCATTAAATATGGACTTTAACGAAGTAAAGCTGGAATTGATAAATAAAAAAAATAATTCTTGATTATTACAATTTTATTTTATCTATCACATTTATTTTAAACAGCTATAGAAGTCGTTTCCAGACCTTCATTGATGATCAATGTTCTCTTTTGAGCATTCCTGTAATTATAAACTAGCAAGATCAAGCAATCAAAAAAAGCAAAAGGTGTTTATGTAACGCCGACAAATAGAAAATGACAATATATGCAGTTGTATAGATTTCAAAAATTTGTTTCTATTTTAATCTCGCTCATTACGAAATAGTTAGTTAAGTAACGAGGAATGTAAGGACGTAATAACATCCGAGGTATACGAGCTGAGGCAGAGCCGAAGCTTGTCGCCTGCCGAGGATGTTAATAGTCGATACATTCCGTGTTACTTATAACATTTTTTCCGCTACCGGTAATAAGTAGCTTAAAATAATAAGAAAGTATTATTTGTAAAATACGAATCATGTGTCATTTGTGATCAGAATTATTATAGTTAGCTGTGCGTCCTATCAAATCACAAAGCTGGTAGCAATGGCAACGGTAAACAAACAAACAAACTTAAGAAAGAATCCAAAACCGAAAGCAGAAAGTGAATTTTGTAAATTCCACTAATGAAATGGAAAAATAAAGTACCATGTGGCACATTAAACACAATTCATTACGGCCATTTCAAGTTAAAAAAAAAGAGCCAACTAACTAGTCCCACTATTATTCTACATTATGTGGGCTTATCAGGATAAGAATGAGCTACATTTTGGAAGGTATCAGCTGAAAATTGAAAATTTATCCTTCTTTGTTAAATAAACGGGGAACGATAAAACATTTCTGCTTAAGCTAAACTGATCATGAGTGATAGTAGAATAAGATGCACAATTTAATTTTGGGGTGCAACAATATGTTTAGCAAAGGAGGATTAATTTACCCCTCTCCGCCCCATTTCAATTACTGTTTTGCAGGAAAATTGCCATAAATACAAATTTTTTGCTTTAAGAAAATGTATTGGCAATAAAATGATTAATTAAATATTGCCTATCTTATCTAGAATCAGTAGCCGGTAAATACGATATGTGATACCGATATGTACTAAAAATTGTTATTATCTTGTTAAAATTTCGTTTTTTGATATAAACACACTAATATTATACTGATTTTAAGAAGTATTAGTGTAGAATAATATGACATTGTGGAGTGAAGTATAAAACGATATGCGTTAATATAAAAAAAAAGATTATTCTAGACGCAAAAAGCTTATATGATGCAATCACAGAAAAAACATGAATTAAAATTTTGTTGAAAACGTACAAAACGCTTTAGTTAAAATTGAACAAATAAGATTAGATTAGACACTGATTAGTCCAATGGTTATTTATCAAGGTAAAAATAACCGTGACATTGAAAATTGCTCAATTTTATTTTCGCATTCTTCCAGTGTTATAAGCAAGTGTAAAACGCATTAAAACTGCCGATTTGTAAATTTTAATCAAAGGACGTGTCTGTCTTCAGATGGGTACGGTTATTTGTTGTTTCCCTTATATTATTCATATCTCCCGAACGGATGGTTTTATTTTGATGATAGTCTTAAGGTGGTGGTATGTCAAAAGGTTGATATCATTAATAAGCTTTAAAAGACGTTCGAAACCAAAAACAGTATTTGTTTGTGTTTGCTTGATATCATTTTTTCGAAAAGCACAACCGATTCGATTACATCAAAGCAATTCCAACGATTCTTTTCTTTAAAACTTTTGTATTCAGATGATGTTTTCGTAGAAAAGCATGTTGATAAAGAGTAAGATAAGCATTATAACCGGGAACCAGACCAAATTCAACTATTGCAAAAAGACGGCATTAAAATACCTTTCTTTTGGACATAACTCGTATTTCGACCAGTAAACCCAAAGCGAAAAAAACTTTGCTGAATGAACGCATTTGCTTCAAATCCAACCTAACGATCACAACACATTTCTCTATATAGCCATACTTTGTACAGCGAGGAAGGTAAAAAGAAAGTAAATCACAACCCCACGAAAATTGTTACTCCAGTAAAAAATATTAATATATTAAATACTAACAAAAATAAAACAATAAAATTTTTTCAAAAAACCTAAGGGAATCATAAAAACTATATAAAAAAAGATGGACATTAGTGAGATGTCTAGATTGTATATAGTCCTAGCTTCAAGTAAACTATTAAAACATCTTTGTTTTGCTCAGATGGGTTCCCCAAAATTAGAGAGTCCCCTCTACCAATCAACGTCAATTGATAAGCCACCGGTCAAAGACTGCAACATAATCTCGTAAAGGATATTCAGTAATAACCACAAGTTGTGATAAGCAAAGTGTATCACAAGGTATGTTTTTATTAAAGTGAAATAAAAGGTTGCTGTAGGTTATTTTATATTAATGTGTCATTTTTATAAGTGAACACCAAAACAAAAAAACGACAATCATTGCTCACTGGTGAGTGTAAATAATTTTATTTATGTCGGACAAGAGCATATCTTGGAAATATCGGTAATTGGTGAGGTCGTAGAAAAGCAGAATTATTGATTGGAAACTCTACTTTGTGGCTTGGGTAAAAATGCTGCTAAGACCTTAAAGTTTGTAAACACCCTGTATATAAAAATTGTTAAATCATGGGGTATTTATTAGTTATTTACGTTATAAGGCCGGGAGATGACTTATTACATAACGAGTCGAGATGTTTCCGGATGAGGCGACGAAGGAGCCGAATCTGAAATTTCGAGACGAGTATTGTAAGATCATCTCATTGCCGTGTGACGTACAACATTTTATTTCATACTGTATCGCTTTTTTAACTTTTTAAATAAAGGATAATATTTTAATCAAGCAAATTATTAGGCATAATCTGGTTGCCTTATTTAGAGTAACGATAGCAACCAAATGTTTGAAGATTTTTCTTGTTTTGTGATTGGCCAAAGGTTGCGAGGCAACGCTTCCCGGCCTAGTACTGTAATGTGTCATTTCCCGGACTCAAGTTAATGACGTAAAGTAGTGTACGGTGGACAGTATGAAATAAAATATTTAAAAAACATTGATTTGCTATAACAAAAGTATGAAAAACACTGATCTAACCTACTTTAATTCAATAAAATTAAAACAATACTAAACGCCTAATTACATACACATACAGGGTGTCCAGTGGGTGACATGGACATGCTCAGCGCCTTTATTATTCAAAATAGAAAAAAGTTATTCCTACTGTAAATTATTTTCACTTATACAAATGATACTTTTTAAGCAATAATTAGCAGCTTTGTTGTTTTAAATGGAAATCCTATGAAAGTTTTGCATGCTCCAGTGATGTAATGAAGACTGGTGTTTGCACTCTATTCAATTGTTTTCAACTCCAAACTTTGACAATCTCAGGGATCTTTGTAAGTTTTATCAACAGATGGGGCAACTGTAAATATCAATTTTATATTAAAATAAACTTGAAAAGTAAGAAGTGTTCTTATTTATTTATTATCACGGTAATATTCTAAGCAAAAAATGCCAAAATGCTGTTGTTTGCGCAGCTTATCAAAAGACGATAACAAAGATTTATCATTACTTGCTGTTCCCAAGGTGAATTTACCTATTTTGCTTACCTATAATTGCAAAATATATAATCCGTAAAGAAATAGTTTGTATTAAAATTATGCTTTGTACCAAGTTAAGTTTATGCAGTGACTGGACAAAACGCTTACAGTTTGTAGTAGTAAGTAACGAGTTCTATTATTCTAGTGACTACTTCTGTTATGAATACAGTTTGCTTTTGCACTATAAAACCAGCTTATTATGGCGACTTGTTCGTCCAATGTTGTTGGTTGTTGGTATTATTTGGATTTTAGTAACATTATCCCTTTTTTCCAACTAAAAACCACCGAGTTCCGAGATTGTCAAACTTTTAGGATAAATTGTTTATTTAGACAAATAGTAGGAGTTGCAACACCATACTCTTCCTTACAACACACATGCTCCATTTAATTCTCTGGAGGATTTTAAGGGACGTTTCTACGCCTAAAATGTACGGTTTAATAAAATATGATTTTTTAGAGCGAGTTTAAATGTAATAAATGTACCGTTGGAATTTTTCTTCAATTATACAGGGTGTTGATTTTTAATTACCATTTAGCAAAAAAATCAATCAGGAGTGTGTCTCATTTTTTTGAATAAAACGTGCTGTATTATTTTTTAGTAATTGCTATAATCTGTTCAAAAATCGACTAAAATTAAATCTCCCAATTAAGTAATCGCGGATTTTTCGAATATTTACAGAAGCTCTTTCGTAAAAAGAGGTTAGTTCTATGGTTATTTTATACTTTCCTATTCAATTTAAAGTCAAAATTTAGAAATATTTATAAATGATAGTGGAGAGGGATGTCGTGCCATTTTACGACTATAAGATAGAACTAGGACACCACTTCCCTCTTCTATTTTTACGCACTCAGGTCGTTTCTTAGGGGATTAATCTGCGGGAAATAACTGATTGTTTGAGCAAAAACTTATTATTTTATTTAAGACGTTCAATATTTTCTTTTCAGGATTCAGTTTCAGACCCGTACTGCACATATTTAAATTATCAACAAGTATAGGTCTTAAAAAACCTAAATAAATTTTAAATCGGATTATGCAAGCATAATATTGATGGCGAGTTTGGAATAAGAATTATGAAAACACATTGACCCTAAACGTACGGACTTTATAGAGTAAGAAAACGGAATACACAACCATGAATCCATCTCAACAGGTAAGATCATGGCTGTTTTAATCCATGGGTGCCGATGGGATTTTTTCCACGGAGGGGCAAGCCAAAGTGGATAGTTTGAATCTTAAATTTAAAAGGTGCAGACCTACCCCGTAGAAAAGAAAAGAACCCTTTCCCGTACAATTTAAAAAAAATTTAAGTGGAATGTGCTGTTTTAAAATAAGAATAAATTGACTGAATCAAGTAATTTCTAGTGATTTTTGTTGCATTTGTTATGTCTTCTTAAGTAATGCGTCCATATATCATGTTTTGAATGTTCTCAGATCTTACTTTCAGGAGCTGTATGTGGATGGTGTATGAATTCAATAACATATTTTGCAAGTTGTTTATGCATAGCGGTTCGTTTCTCGTATCAATAGTTATGAATACGGTCGATTCCGGGAGATTTCCACTTATGAGTTTTCATAAGCGCTTCACTCAGTTCGTCCTCACGCAAGTCTTCATATTGTGTGTTTTTCTGATATCCAGCTAGCATCTATATGTATTTGGTTGGAAGATCATATAAATTTCAAAAATTCTTCCAAATCTTGTGCATTAGGTAGTTCAATATTCAAAAAGCCCCTATTTCGCAGTTCTTTCTTTAACGTTCTGTAGAGTGTTTGGTCCGTGTCAGGCATTGTGGCTATATAATAGCAACGCGTTACTGTCATATTTAGCTCTAATGACCACGTCATACGTTGCTTGGGTCTGCCTGCGTTGGTAGTACCGGGCTGAGCCATTGGTAAAACACCAGGAGCATCTAGAGTATGGGGTTCTTCAACTCTGAGACAGGCTCTGCTCCTCTATTTGGCCCGCGGGTGAATTTTACACCTACCCTGCATATCTAAAGGATGTTCCCCGATACGCCACGTGGGGACGCGTCGACGTGTCGCGGTTGAGGTTCCCCATCTGACTCACACATGTCATCCCCCTACTCGGTTCAGAGGTGACCCGCATGTGATTTACCAACATGGTATTATTATTATTAAAACATTGTTCCGCAATTGTTTCCGGAAACTTATTCAAAATTACACGATTATTGAATGTCTCGTGGAGAAAACATTCAAATAATCATTTATGCAACAAACGGGGCAAAATATTATTTTTTTTATTGCGTTTCTGTATACTTGTCTAATTATTGTAGACGTTTGCATAAAGCAAAACTTCTTCTTCTTCTTTTTCGTATCCCATTTATAACTTACGGCGTTGGGTCCTCGATCCATCTCCTGTAGTTGTTCCTTTGCCTCGCCAATATCCTGACTTCCTGGATGGTTTTCCCTCGCTTCCTTGACAGCTCCCTGATGTTATCCTCCCATGTGATTCGGGGTCTCCCTCTTTTCCTTTGCCCTTCAGGCCTCATTTCAAATACTTTACGGGGGTATGCTTCAGCTCTCATGCGAATAAGGTGTCCATATCATCTGAGTTGTTTATTTTCCATCTCCACTACTATTGGTTTTTGGTCTAGTTCTTCTCTTACACTTCTGTTTCTGACCCTATCTTATCTAGTCTTTCCTATCACTTTCCTTAGATACTTCATTTCCGATGCTGTTATTTTTGACCTAACTTTATCTTGCATTGCCCAGGATTCTGCCCCGTATAGTAGTGTAGGTGTATATATTGTTTTATAAAGTTGCATTTTTGCCTTGACACTAAGTTCTTTTTTGGCTATTAGGGTGTTGTTTATTTGATAGTAAATTTTATTTGCCTTGCTTATCGTGTGTTTAACGTCTTCCTCTATTTTTCCATCTTTGTTGATGATCGTTCCTAGATATTCCATTTTATCAACATATTCCAGTCTTTTGTTATCTATTTGAATGTCCATTCTTGCCATTTGTTCTTCTCTGGCGATACGCATTATTTTTGCTTTTAATGATATTGATCTCCATCCCTATTTCTTCTAGGTTTCTTTTCCAGATGTTTATATTATTCTGAAGTTGACGCATGTTATCGGCTATGAGTAGTATGTTGTCTGCGTATATCAGGTCCTGGGTCATTATTTGCCTTAAATTGTGATATCCTAGTCTTGTTCTTCTAGTTTCGTTTTTGCATTTTTTGATTATGCTGTTCATATGAATTATGAAAAATAGCGGGCTAAGACTGTCTCCCTGTTTCACACCCTTATCCATCTGGAACTTTTCCGACTTATGTCCATTGATCCTTACTACTCCCACTACATTCTTATTGATGCTTTTGATTATTCGTATCATTTTTGAACTGGTTTGTACTTCTTCGAGTGCCTTCCATATGTGTTTTCGTGGTACCTGGTCGAAGGTAGCTTTAAGATCTAAGAAGGCCAAGAAGATTTCTCCATTTTTGTCTATTTTCTTTTCTATTATATTTCGGATCGTAAAGATGTGGTCCTGGGTTTGTCTGCCAGGCCGAAAAGCCGCTTGTTCCTCTTCCAGTCTGTCCTCAATTTCGTTTCTTAATCTTTTTTCTACAATTTTGGAGTATAATTTGCTTACGACTGATGATAAGCATATTGCCCTATAATTGTCACAGTTCGTGGTTTCTCCCTTCTTGTATATGGGCACAATGATATTTATCTCTCAATCCGTTGGTATATGCTCTGTTTTCCAGGCCTGTTGGAATATTGCCTTGAGCCATTTTACGATTGGTTCTCCTCCTTTCTTGAGTAGTTCCGGTGTAACATTATCATCTCCAGCAGCTTTTCCGTTTCGTGTTGTTTTTAAGGCTTGTTTTATTTCTTCGTCAAAGATATCGTCAATTTCGTTCTCTTCTTCCGTCTCCGGTTCTCTACCTTGGTCTTCCTCGTTTTGGAACTTAGGTTTGTAGTAGTCTTGCCAAGCTCTTAGGACTCCTCCGGTCGTTGTTTCCAGCTCTCCTCTTTGAATATTTATGTTTCTTATCGGTTTTGCTTGATTTCCTTTTAATCTTTTTACCACATTCCAAAACTGTTTTTGATTTTCTATGTAGCTCTCCTCTATTTTTCTCCCGAACTCTTCCCATGAGACTTCCTTTGCTTGTTTTACTGCTTCCTTTGCTTGGTTGCGTTTTTGTATATAGTTATCTCTGTCTTCTTCTGTATTTGTTCTTTTGAAACTGCCTCATGCTTCTTTATTCTGCTTAATTTTGTCCTTTACTTCTTCGTTAACCATCGGGTTATTTTATTTTGGTCACTTTGACTTACTGCTTTTGTTCTGCACTGGCCGTTTGTATTAGGGTTTCCTTAAATTTGTTCCATTTTTCGTTTAGGTTCCAAGAGGTCTCTAAATTGCCTTTCTTCTGTTTCTAGTGTTTAATTTATTATTCAGTGTCCTCTCGTATTCTTCTCTTGTCTCTGGATTTTCTAACTTCTCTAGCTTAATTTTGTTGTATTTTTTAGTTGGTTCTTTTCTTGGTTTTTTGATTGAAGTGTCTACCACCAGTAGTCTGTGATTGGTATTAAGCTCTGCTCGTCTAATTACCTTTATGGCCTGCAGTGCATATCTCATGCTTCTGGTTATTGTTATGTAGTCAACCACGCTCTTGTGACCGAGTTGTTCGGCCTCATAGGTTATTTTGTGTATCGTTTTATGTTTAAACAGAGTATTTCCGATTAGTAGTTCGTTGGTGATACAGAAGTCAATTATCCGCTCTCCGTTGTTATTTATTTCTCCCTCTACTCCCTGGTCTCCCATTGTTCCATACCCTACCTCTTTGTCATTTCCGATATGGGCATTCCAGTCCCCCATTATAATGCGATGTCTGTTTTTGCTTTGCATTTTTTCCACTGTTCTCTGTAGTTCTTCGTAGAAGAATTCCTTGTCGTTCAGGTTGGCGCGTTCTGTTGGCGCGTATATTTGTATGATTCCCACTTTTCTTGTAGCTCTAGGTTTACAGTTATTATCCTAGAGCTTATGGCCTCCCAGCTCGTCACCTTCGTTTCTATTTCATCGTTTATGATTATTCCTACTCCTTCCGTTATTCTGCTTCCTATTGGAGTTTCAGCAAATCTAAGTGTATACCCCTCATCAAGTCTCTTTATACCCTTCCCTCTCTTTTTAATTTCTGCTATTCCTAGAATTTGTATTTTGTATTTTTCCATTTCCTCTATTATCTCTACTTCCTTCCCTGTTAAGGTGGTGATATTCCACGTACCAAATGGTATCCTGTTTCTTGCGTGTTGTCTTCGATCAATCCGTCCGTTTCTGAGGCTTCTGTAGTTTCTCTGAATCTGTGTACCTCAAGTGGGTGATTGGCCCGACGATGAGGGCCCCGTTATCTCGGGACAACTGAGCCGTATCCTGGCAAAGATCCCTTACAGGGTGCTATCAGCCGGGCCAACTGAACCCTGGGTTTTTTGAGAGGTGTTACTCCTCTATCACTCCTAATTTATCCTGGCTTGTGACAAGCAGAGCCTGAATCCAATTCTTGGGCCCAGGATAGCTGGGTTATCAAGTAAAACAAGATTGTTAATTATTTCGTGGCCCACTCTGTAGGTAGTAACAAATTACTAAAAAGTACATTCAGGACCGTGTGCGGAGGACTTGTTGTGGTTCCTGTGAACATTTGTTTCTGAGTTCAAATTTCAGGGGGGTGGGGAGAAACTGCCACCTCTTGACCCTCCATCGGGCGCCCATGGTCGACTATGATGTAATAACATTTTTATATTTGCAGAAATACAGGATACGCCCTGGCACAGTTGATTCAGGTAAAGAGTACGAAGCCAAAATAGCAGCTTTGTTATCTTTACGTTGTGTTCTTCATGGTGTGGATGAGATGTGGATTGCTTCTAACGCAGATGGCGTTGGGGATTTTGATGATATCATCGTGCATGTGAAGACAGCTGGAATTAACGGCATCACATTTATGATGCAGCTCAAGCATAAAGATAAACGGAATAACATAAAAATAAAGGAATTTTTAACAAAGGGTGACTTTTTCTTGAAGAAATATTCCGAGGACATATCTAACTTACAGCAGGCAATATCCTCTCATTCGAAGATTGCAATTGTTAAACACTTGGGTCAGTTTGATAATATTTATTTTGTATTTTTTACTAATAGGGGTGAACCTAAAAATAGTGAAATCTTACAAAATAGCAATGACCCTAACGGGCCGATGTGCTTTTTGAAAAATGTATTGAACACTAACACTACAACGAATAGCGTATTTGAATTTAACCTGAAAAAACTGCCTGGGATTGTTTTGACTAATAATTTTAAAAATGTATTTTTACTTGCTAATCAGTTAGGTTCTCAACCTATAGATAGACAAATTTCCGATAAAATTAAAGAAATTGTGGACCCTGCAGGGTTGGCGCAGTTGGATTTTAAGCGTATAGCTCAAAGTTACATGCAGTATGTAAAAGATTGGACAAGAGGTACATTAGGTGGTCACTATTATTTAACAAAACAGGATGTACTTACTAAAATTTCTTATCTTTTCTTTACTCATTATGCAGTGAACTTAACACCGAATCAATTTACTTTTTATGATTGCAATAAGAAACTTATTTGGAATCAGATTATGTGCCATGAAACTATTACTATTGTTAATTCAAACAGTGCGGTGATAGAATTTTTGGTTAAGTACATTGGAAGTGAAGTTAGAAAGCGTTGTGAAGTGTCCAATAATACATATTGGTTCGAAAACTTGTCTGGTCAATCACAAAGCTTATTCTATCGGAGAAACCAGGATCTCAAAAACCAAATGCTTAAAATTGTTGGAAATATTGGTAAAATCACTTTGTTGGATGTTTATAAATGTTTGTGGATGGTCAACAAGTTGCCACTACTTTTAGAAGTAAATAAAATTCAGGATTACGAAAATATCTTGCATGTGCTTAAATATGCAAATTATTCCTACAAAGTTATTGTTATTAATAATAGCACAGATATTCTTCCAAGCAATCTAATTGGAATCAAATCATTTTGTGCATTACAAGACTTGCATTCTGATTATAAAGATGCAATTTTAAAATTACCTATTACGTTGCAAGGTAGAACAGGAGTTGCACTAGGAAGTGTTATTGATGAGACCATGCACCACTGTATGGAGTGCAATGATATAATCAATGTTCTCTTGGATAATTTTAACATTGGCAATAAGTTACAACAACTTCCTGCATACTTTATTGAAAGAAGTTTTATCAAAATATTTATTCAAGCACAAGCTTTAGGAGAAATCGAAGATGATGTTTTTCTTTTGGAAAATTGTTTTAACAAATATAATACTCTTTTTCCACAAAACGATTTTAAAGCACGTAAAGTAGAGGATGTCGACATTGAAAATTTAAGTAAATATAAAGTAATTCTCTTGCAGGAAGCTCATAGCCCGGATGTAATTGAAAAGTTTCAGTCTGTCGGTAAAATAGTACACTATTTATCTGTTCATGATCAAAATTGCTTTCAAAGGAAATGGTCTTCTGGATCTACAAGAAACATCAAACCGTTTCGAATTCAAGGAAAAGAAGAATATGAAAGGGACTTTACAGCCTGTTTCTCCAATATTGTGAACATAATCAGTGACACTGCAGGAATGGGAAAATCAACACTTATGGATTTTGTACAGCATAAAGCTCCGACAAATAAGTGGGTAATTAGAGTCAATTTGAACTGCCATCAAAAGTATTTTCAGGATTGTAAAACTACGAATATGGATGCTTGTAAACATTTAAGGTACTTCAACAATATGATGTTCCTTGAAAATAGTCAGAGTAGCGAGTTGTCCGAAATGGTATTCGAAAAACTGCTCGGTACTAAAGACGCCATAGTATTATTGGATGGATTTGATGAGGTATCGTTTTCTCACGAAACCGAAGTGATCAAAATAGCAAAATGTTTATACCTGGAAGGGTATCAAATATGGTTAACGACAAGACCACATATGAAGTCAGACTTGGAAAAAGAATTCGAAACCTTTTCCATCAGTTTGAAGCCTTTTAGTATGGAAGATCAACATCAATTTTTGATAAACCTTTTCAGTGTAGCAAATTCTGAATTGGTTTTGGAATCTGAATTTCTCTTAAAACAGTTTGTAGATAAGTTATTAAGGGCTGCCAGAAAAAATTTAAATGATTTGGATGCAACATTTACTGGAATACCTTTGCAAGGCAAGCTGTTAGCAGAAGTCTTTAATGAAGATTGCAGAAATTATCTTCTTAGCAACGGTACGGTCTGTTTCAATGGAACTTTTGATTTGGTGTATTTGTATCAAAATTTTATCGATAAAAAAATTGATATTCTCTGCAATAAGTATGGAGCAACGGCTATAGATCTGCACAATATGTTCAAAAGACATCAGTTACTGTTTGCATTAAAACTTTTGTACCCATTTCATGGTTTTATAAAACAGCACGTGGACAAACAATTGGAGGAGTACTATAAAGAAAAATCAGGCAAAATTCAACTTTTGCAAAGAGACGGTATCATAACTGTAAATGAAAAGTTGAACATAAGTTGTACACACCAAACATTTGCAGAATTTCTAGTAGCAAAATGGTTTACAGAAAATTTAAACAGTAAACAGGCACATGTAAAAAAATTCATTCATGATATGGTAATTAAACGTATGTTCAGACGAAAATACGATCAGTTTTTCAGCAGAATGCTTGACCATATGCTAGTATCCCATAATTGTCCTATTCATCTGGCGATTATAAATAGAGAAGTCGGAAAGACCAAAGAAATTATTAGTTTGAATTTAACTAATTCTATTAGAATATTCGATAAGGGTGGAAGATCAATTTTGCATATAATAGCCTTTTGTGGTGTACAGTTCCCTCTTTATGTTCAAGTCGACTTTGAAAAGCAAAATTTTGACAGTGATGACATGCTAGACCTCATTAAAATGATTCCAGACGATACAATGCAAGAATTAGCTGTCAAAAAGGAAATGTTAGGATACAATCCTTTAGATTACGCCTTACTGAATCATTCATTTGCCATTGCTAATTGGATTTGCACCAAAATTGAAAATGTAACCATTAATGGCTGCCTTTTGAACGAAATTAATTCATTGTACTGCCAACACTGTTTAAAATTTAATTTTCAACCATTATTTGAAGTCCTTCTACCTTGTGCAGTATGTCGGGACTTGTTAATAAAAACATCTGATATAGAGTTGGGTGTTTTAAATTACTTAAATTGCAGTGGTAGCACTTACGATGATGACAGCCATTTTGTGCATTCATATAAGAAAAAAACTTTATTACAAATAATGCAATCTGAAAGTGGTTATCCTTATTCAGGTTTTACTAACAATCATTATTCGGACTTACGTTTTGCTGTAGCTTTTGGTACAAAGCAAAATGTACTTAAGCTGCTGTCTGCAGGTTTAGAAATTAATAGATTAGACCACAAAAATTCTGCACCACTACATTATGCGGTTTTACATGGAAAATCGAAAATAATCAAAATCCTTATACTAAATGGCGCGAAAATTAATACCCCCGGCGAAGGTGGAAATACGCCTTTGCATTTAGCAGTTGGTGAACATATCCGTATAATTGGTGAATTTCAGTTTTTAGAAAATCCATGTGATCAGATCAATTACATAACCAACAAACGATATTATTACGTTGTGTTGCATCTTCTGACGAAAGGTGTTAACGTAAATAAGCAGAATCTCCTTAATGATGAAACACCTCTTCATTTTTTACTTTGTAATATCTACGATAGTATTGATTATTATCGTAAAAATTATGGTAAGCGCTTATCTACTTTGTTTACCAACAACGTAATGGATTTGGTAAACTTGCTTATTTCGAATGGCGCAGATGTAAATATTAAAAATAGAAATGGCAAAACCGTCGTTCATCTAGCATGTGATAAACATTTTAATGATTTTGTTATCGAATGTCTACCCAAAATTGATGATATCGATGAACCAGACCAGTGGGGCACAACACCCCTTCATATTGCGGTTAGTAATGGATATTGCGACCTTGTAAAAATCCTTCTGTTAGCAGGAGCAGATATTAACAAACAGGACATTACTGGTTACACCTCTTTCCATTTGGCAAAAACAAGGGAAGTGGCTACTTTACTCATGGCACAAGAGCCAAACATTTATTTAGAAACCAAATATGGCGAAACTGCCCTACATTGCCAAGCATCACACGGTCGGGTAGGAATAGTAAACAGACTTCTGCGGAAGGGGTTTGACGTCAATAAACAAACTAATAAGGGCGATACAGCACTTCATTTGGCAGTAAAGAATAATCGAGAATGGAAAAAAAGCAAATTTAAACGCACAATTGAATTCCTTTTAGCGAAAGGCGCAGATGTTAACATTAAAAACGCAAGTGGAAGAACTCCTTTAGATTTTGGCTCCACTTTGTTTTCACATAATTCCGTATTCGGTGATATAGTTACCGTGAGTTCCAATAGAACGCTTTTTCTTTCAACGAAACATGGGGTGAACAGCCATCAGAATGTTTCTACAAGCAATGAAATTGTCCCCGGTGGTGGTGCACCGAATTCATCAATTGAAAACTGTGGGTTTACGGTGGATTGAGCGTTTTTATCGTGACAATGGGGAAGTGACGACAAAAATAAGATATTTTATCGAAGCGGAAGATGCGCTGATTAAAGACAATTATCTATTCGTTATTAATGGATAAGACACAGATGTCTATATAGGTTTGTTAGATACACGACTCCCTTCTGAACAATTAAATAAGTGAAACCAGGCGGACATTTTCAAGAAGGTTAAAATGTTAAATATCGAAATTACAATAACTTGGCAAACGAGAAGTATTATTACATATAGTAAAAAGGCTCAACGGGGGTTAGTTCCCTCTAGGTAGACGAAATAGGTTCTGCAAGTTCTACTAGTAACGTATCTTGCATTCTGTGCAATTATTGTAAGATCGATAGATGGTAAGGTATATTTTTAGCCTACTTGTTTATATCGATATCAGTGTATGCCCTTCGAGGTAATTTATTTAGTTTTTTGGATATGGCTTTCAATAAAGTGCTGCTCCCGATTTACATGGTCTTAGATATAGGGCAGAACTTTTTTTCCCTAATGCAATAACTTCAATAATTTTATTATGGCGTTCACTTTCTTCTGTCGTGTTTGAGCAGTTTTTGCATCGTTAACTGCTTTAGCAGTACCGCCTGCTGATGGAATAGATGGAAAGGCGGTGACTTGGTACACTGGTTTCAGGACATTGTAAATAATTATTGGATGTAAAATTGTTGCTGCAAATAATTACATTTGTGTGGATGTAAAAGATTTTCAGTTTACCAGTGCCGTAACTACCATGGGGCAGAGGGGGCAACGGCCCCCGGGCTTGAGGCCTTAGGAGGCCCTGCCACGAGCCACGAGTTATTATTTGTTTTTATTTCTCTATTACCAAGTTTTTTCAATAATAATTTTTGATTTTCAAGTCTATTTTTATATTCAACAAAAAACATTTAAAACATTTAAATTCCATGTAAATAAGAATGTACTTATACAATGAAAAACACTAAAGTGAAATTATATTTAGTAATAACACAACAATCTTGTAAACGCTCTTGGCATGTTTCAACTGAAAAACATTATTTATATTTGAATATACTTGAAGAAAAATTTTATAAGAAAAAAGCCGATTTGCTTCGTTTGATGTAACAATTACGAATAACATTCGTACATTTTTACAGCTTTTATATATTTTTATAGTAATTTTGTTTCAAGTAACTGTAACATTTGTTATAATTATGGTTAAAATTTGTAAACTATGGTGATCTGTTAGATTTTAACATTTTATGCTAAAAGCTGAAATATCTAGCAATTGTGTGTTTGTATTTTTATAATAAAATTCTGAATTTACTCTATTTCAATTAATTCTACTGCATAAGATGTTTATTATAAAACCCCTAGATTGCTTAAAAATATGGGGGGGAGGGGTGCCTACTTCAGAATAGATGCGCTCGGAAAAGAACCTTAGATTCGTATAACACAAATCTCGAATAAGTGATCGTCCTCCCCTCCCCCCAGTGACCCACCCAACGAATTTTTGATATTAAAAAAAATGTACGAATTTCGGCTTTAAAATCGGTATCACCACATTAAATGACAATAGGAACAATCTTCGATTGAAAAAGCACCTCTGGGATGTTTCCTTTTGGTTGTTTACCTGAACAGTTTAATTGGATAATCGCAAAACAAACGACAATAACCAAATAATGAAATCGATTTTAGATTTCAACAAATAAATATTGTTTATAATTAACAAACACTGAAAACAAAAAAATTTACAAATTTTCAAAATATCTTAATATTTACAAAATTTCACATTATTTCAAAATTTTAAATGATATTCAAAATTTTTAAAAGTTTCAAATATTTTCAATATTACAAATATTGTAAAAATAAAAAAATTTTAAGTCAAAATCGTTTTAAATTATAGAAATTTTTAACATTATCCAAAAATTTCAATATATGTATAACAAAATTTTCAAATTTTTGAAAACTGAAAATTTTCAATATTTTAAAATATTTTCAAATGTTTAAATTTTTTTCATTTTTCAAAAATTTCATAAAACTTTTTTTCAATTTAAAAATTTTTTTAAAATTTAAAAATTTTCCGCAAATTTAAAAATTTCAACGTTTTTAGAAATTTCAAAATTTTACAAAATTTTTAAAAATTGTATGAAACGTTTACAGTTTTTTCTTTAAAGTCGTTTTACTCTCGAAAGAGCGTGGTTGCTTTCTCTCCTGTGCCTGTGGTGAGCGTGCATAATGAATCACACAGACATAGGGGACCTACTGTTTAACGCGGGCTCCGAACCGCAGAAAGTGCAAGCACTTCTTCTCCAGAGAAAGTTTTCTAGGGAGAATACCTTATTCGAATTTCTTTAAATTTTCAAAAATTGTCAATATTTTTAATTTTATAATTTTTGAAAAAAAAATCAAAATTTTCAACAAAATACAAAATTTTTAAATTTATATAAAACATCCGGTATAAAATTTATTCGAAATTCTTTCAAGAATTTTAGATATATTCTAAATTTCCATAAAATTGTAAAAATTTACGCAATTTATTAAAAATTTAAAAAATTATAAATGCGAGGCAAGTCTAGTGGTGGTTGCCC
Organism: Ctenicera cuprea; assembly: GCA_958336395.1. NCBI lineage: Eukaryota > Metazoa > Arthropoda > Insecta > Coleoptera > Elateridae > Ctenicera > Ctenicera cuprea. Next base: position 2,850,433 of record OY284493.1, read on the forward strand.
GACAGCTTATTTTAAATATAATTCAAGCAAGATAGAACATTTTTTTATTTAACTACATTATCAACAATGCCATGGGTATTAAAAATGCAAACGTTTCTGAAAATATGTACAATTGTTCAGTTGTTATAAATAATTATATCAATAAATCATCAATAAAAATCTAACAAATTTGTAAATTTTATAATGAAAGTCGCCTAAAAACATTTGTGTGCACCACTGCTAAAAAGTGTTTTTTCGTCCTCGGCCAAAAAACGGTTACTTTTTGGCCGCTTTTGAGTACTAAAAATTCAATTTCTTGTTAAGGTCGCCTAAAAAATATATTTATAGAAAACACTCCTTTCGGAATGATTTTCTTTTCGCATAAAAAAGAACTACAGTTGATACGCCGCCGGTCAAAACTGTGCAAGACAACTTCCTGAAGGACGTTCAGTGGTAATCACAAGTTGTGATAAGCGGAGTGTGTCAGTTTGTATGGTTATTATTAAACTGAAATAAAATTTTGCTGTGAGCTATATTTTACATCAATGTGGCATCTTGCTTAAAATTTTAAGTAAACACCAAAACATGAAGCAACAGCAATCGGTAAGTACATTTTTTTTAAATAACAGGGGCAGAATTTGAAAATATACGTAATTAGGTAATGGGTGGGGCCAGAGAAAATCAGAGCTGCATATTAAACAGTTTGGTGGTATTTAATTTGCTGACTAGGAAAAAAGGTTGCTAACTCGACACTATAAAATTAAGCTAAAGCACTTATATTTCATATTTATATTCACCTATAACCCCCCTCCCCATACACTATCTAAGTTTTCGCCCCATCTTAAAGGTTAGTTTACTTCTTGGGATTTTAAAACAGAAGTAAATCACTCAGCTATAATTACAATTTAAAACTTTTTCACAAGCGTATGTACCCATAGTACGATGGCTCACAAGGGGCCACAAGAGAAAAAAAATAAAACTAATACTTTCTACTTTACAACTAGAAATCTCTACTTTAAAGCTTCGGATGTGGTTATACAGGATGTTCCTAAAAGATCTAGCATTAATTTAACTACGAATTCTTTAGGCAAAACTATTTATATAACCTAACTTACCTATATAGCAAAACGTCTCGTCACGGAGTTATAGCCTTTCGAAGTTACCTTACTATTACTACCAATTGTGTTGGAATAATTGCTCCAGAATAAGTTTTGAATTGAATATTTTTCTAATCTTCACATTTTTCTAATGTTTAAAACTCTTAGTCCCCATACAAAGAAGCACTCTTGTTTTTCGCAAAATTAATTCGTTCTAGATCACCTAATGTCAGAGCTGCTCGCTCCGCAACTTTACTTCTGCTGGTGTTAGTTACGCACTGTAGTTAAAACCAGAAACGCATTTCTGCGTAAGTGTTAAACTGCTACAAATACGGACTGAAAAATTTGAATTAAAACTTTCACCTTTTTACCCCTTCTTTGGTCCCTTGAGTCCCTAAGCATGGTTTAACCCGGGCTAGCCCTCCCTTACCTCCAATTTATTTGCTGGTCTTTGATGTCTTGTGTTATTTCATTTCAAACAATCTTTATCCAAAAAAATCGATTTTTTTTTACACAGAACTTAAAAAATGTCTACTTTTACCTAGTGTTTCCGTGTGCGTAACTAACACCAGCACAAGTAAAGTAGCGGAGCGAACAACTCCGATAGCAGGTGACCAAACAGGTGACTATATGCCGCGAATGTGATGTAGCTACAGCACCCTCTACTAGGTACCGCCACCATTGAAGATATAAAGTTAATCAATTTACCGAAAAAATTAATTATCTTAAAAACCGTTGGACTTTTAACAAGAGAGCTATTTTGTATAGAGAATAAGAATTTTTATTTACATTAAAAAATTTGAAGATTGAAAAAAAATTAGGAGAAACATATTACGTGACTTCCGTATTTCGATTTTCAAAAATTCATAGAAGGTGTCGCAGACCAATTAGCGGAGTGGGACACAAAGTTGTAGCTGATCCATAGCTGTATTAGCGTGTTGTCAGTTTTTGAGAAAATTTCCAAAATTTTGAAAATATTTACACTTTATAGTTTTTATCCATTCGAAAATTTTTGTGTACATTTACATTGTGTCTCTCTCTGTAGGACTATTACGATAAAAGTTTGATTCCGTTCTGTGAACTCGTTTTAGAGTAATAAGGCGTTAATATCAAAATTATCAAAAAATCGTAGCAGCCGCCATTTTAAAGCTGGAACGTTCGGATTTCTAACACATCACCTTTTCAAATTTTCAAATTTAGATAATTCAATTTTAAAAAAAGTGTTAAAAACCTGTCTAACATTCGCTTCCTGTTTCGGTTTTTTTCTTTTAAACTTAAACATTTCAAGCTCATCGAAATCAAACCATCCGTTTGGGAGTTATGAGCCCCACATACACACCCAGCCACAGAAAGATATTTTTTGACAAACACTTTTTGGAAAAAAATATGGATTTCGAAATTTCGCATGAAATCATTACTGGAAGTATAGAAAAGTAGAAAAAGTAGAAATTTCTAGTTTTTAAAGTTTTATTTTTTCCCCTGTGGCCCTTTAAAGCCATCGTACCATTGAGACTTGAGATGGAAGGGTGGTGCACAGTAGTTATGGTGTGAACACCTCAAAACAAAGTGAAATTTAAAGTATCAACGAACAGATAGGGAAACACGTTGAGCAAACAGGCGAAAATATATGAGAAGAATCTACTTGACTTAATGTACAGGGTGGTTCTAAAGTACGTACAGAAACTTCAGGAGGTGATGTTTTGGGTTATTTCACGAAGAACAGTTTAAACAAACATTTGTCAAAAATACTTCCTTACAAAGTTACAATTCTCCGAAGAAAGAACAGTCTAATAACTTTTTTGTCAATAGCTTTCGCCGTAGTTGCCCTAAAGTTCCGTAAACATTCCTAACCTATATGTATTGTCTGAATACCCACGGAAATTGGTAGGAAGCGAGGGAGGGACACCAGTTACTATATTGTCCATAGTGTTATGTTGGATTTTGCATCATCCCTTGCTTCGAAACGTTTCACACAATAAAGAAGTTTTATTGATAAAATTTCAGATAATTTTGTGAAAATTTGTTTTTTTTAATAATTATTCATTAGTTAGCATTTAAGTTGGCTTTTGTAGCAAACAGTAAATAAAATGTTCACTACTGTTACAACTGGCGTACTATTTTTTTCCAACAATTAAATTGCACTGATAAAAAAGTTTTGCAACGAATGTGCATACAGGGTGTTCATGATAAGGAGTGCATGCATGGGGATCTCGTAATCGGTAAGAGATAGAGATTCGGTTAAATGAGAAGAATTATTAAGCATCCGAATCTCTATCTGTTACCGTTTACGAGATCCCGATGCATGCACTCCTTATCTTGGACACCCTGTATACGTGCTAGAGATATACAGTGTATATTAGCGTTTTGCACATTTCTTTAACTCCGCATCGAGACTACGTCGGCGCATTCCTAAATCAGCAAAGAAAAGGTTAAGAAACGTGCAGTAAAATATTCTTTTTTATTACAGAAATTGGATACATAAACTTAACTGCAGTAATCACCGTTTAGGTTTCGTAAATAACATAACAAAACACAGCATACTCTACAAAACCTAGGCTGTAACAAGAATTGAACGAAACCTGCTTACTTTACAAGATTAGAAAAATAATTAGCAATGGCTGCACCACAGCAGGTATGATCGTGTTGGATTAGATACAAAAATTTAATGTTTATCTGGACGTTATTTTATTTTTATTATGATATAATGTTGTTAATGCAGACGCTGATGTAATAACATTTTTAAAATAGCAGAAATACAAGATACGCCCTGGTACAGTTGACTCAGGTAAAGAGTACGAAGCCAAAATAGCAGCTTTGTTATCGTTACGTTGTGTTCTTCACGGTGTGGATGAGATGTGGATTGCTTCCAACGCAGATGGTATCGGTGCATTCGATGACATCATCTTACATGCGAAGACGGCTAAAAATGACCAGATCACATTTATGATGCAGCTTAAGCACAAGGAGAACCGTAATAAGATACAAGAACAGGAATTTTTAAACCAGAAGGGCGACTTTTCGTTAAAGAGTTATTTTCAAGACATCTCTGACTTACAGCGATCTATTTCCTCTAATTTCAAGACTAAAATTGTTGAACACTTGGGCCAGTTTGATAATATTTATTTTGTATTTTTTACTAATAGGGGTGTATATGAAAATAGTGTAATATTACAAAAAGAAAATGAGCCTAATGGGCCAATATGCTTTTTGAAAGATGTTTTGAACACAAACGCTACAATGAATAGGTTATTTACGTTCAATCTGGAAAAGCTGTCTGAAATCGCATCAAACAATAACTTAAATAATGTTTTCTTACTTGCTAATCAATTAAGTTCTAATCATATAGATAAATTAATAGCCAATAAAATTAAAGAACTTGTTGATCCTGCAGGGTTAGCGCAGGTTGATCTCAAGGGTATGGTTCAAAATTACTTGCAGTATATAAAAGATTGGGCAAGGGGAATTTTAGGCGGTCACTACTATTTAACAAAGCAAGACGTGCTTGCTAAAATTTCTGACCTTGTTCTCAACCACTATGCAGTGAATTTAAGACAAAATCAATTAAATTTTTATGATTGCTATAAAAAAAATATTTGGAACCAGATTATGAGTCATGAAACAATTACTATTGTCGATTCAAATGATCAAGGGCTAGAATTTTTGGTCAAGTACATTGGAAGTGAGGTTGGAAAATACTGTGATGTGTCTAATGTTAAATCTTGGTCTGAAAACTTGCCTGATCAAGCCAAAACTTTATTTTATGAAACACACCGCGATCTCGAGGAACAAATGCAACAAAAAGTTGTTGGAAATTTTGGCAAAATAACTTTGTTTGATGTTTATAAATGTTTGTGGGTGGTCAAAAGATTGCCGCTACTTTTGGAAGTTAAAAGAATTCAGGATTATGAAAATATTTTGCATGTACTCAAGTTAACAAATTATTCCTATAAAGTTATTGTTATTAATAATAGCATGGAGAATCTGCCAAGCAACCAAGCTGGAATTAAAACTTTTTGTACTTTACAAGACTTGCGCTCTTATTTAAAAGACGCAATTTTAAAACTACCGATTAAGTTACAGGGTAGGGCTGGAGTTGTTTTAGGAAGTGTTGTTGACGAGACCATGCATCATTATATAAAATGCAATGACATAATCAGTATTTTCTTGGAAAATTTTAACATTGGCAACAATATAGAACAACTCCCCGCATACTTTATTGAAAGAAGTTTCATCAAAACATTTATTAAAGCAGAAGCTTTGCGGGAAGTTGAAGGTGATGTTTTTCTCTTAGACAATCGTTCTGATAGATATGTTTCTCTTTTCCCACAAAATAATTTTAATGCTTGGAAACCAGACGATGTTGACGTTTTAAATAACTACAAAGTAATTCTGCTGCAAGAAAATGATGGTCCAGAAGTAATTGAAAAAATTAAGTCTGCAGGTAAAACAGTTCACTATTTTACCATGCACGATCAAAATTGTTTTCAAAGGAAATGGTCTTTTGGATCTACAAGAAACATTAAACCATTTAAATTCCAAGGAAAAGAAGAATATGAAAAGGACTTTACATCTTGTTTCTCCAACATCGTAAACATAATCAGTGACACTGCAGGAATGGGAAAATCGACACTCTTGGATTTTTTGCAACACAGAGCTCCCACAAACAAATGGGTAATCAGAGTTAACTTAAACAACCATCAAAAGTATTTTTACGATTGTAAAGATTTAAACACGAATCCGGATGCTACTAAATATTTAAGGTATTTTAACGATATGATGTTCGCTGAATGTTCTCAAAATGCCAAGTTGTCTCAAATGGTGTTCGACAAACTACTCAATCAAAAGGACGTTATTGTATTATTGGATGGATTTGATGAGGTTTCCTATTCGCATGAAGATGAAGTGATCAAGATAGCGAAATGTTTATGCCTTGAAGGGTACCACATATGGTTAACGACAAGACCACATATGCAATCAAACCTGGAAGAAACATTTGAAACCTTTTCCATCAGCTTAAAACCTTTCAGTGTGGACGATCAGCAACAATTTCTCATACAATTTTTCAGCGCGAAAAACTCCGAAGTAGTTCTTCAATGTGAACATCTTTTGAAGCAGTTTGTAGAGAAGTTATTGCAAGCTGCCAGAAAAAATTTAAATGATTGGGATGCAAAATTTACTGGAATACCTTTGCAGGGCAAATTATTAGCAGAAGTCTTTAATGATGCCTGCAAAATTTATCTTCTCAGCGAAGGTACAGTCTGCTTCAACGAAACCTTTAATTTGGTATACTTGTATCAAAATTTTGTTGACAAAAAAATCGATATTCTTTGCAATAAATTTGGAGGAACGGCTATAGATCTGCACAATATGGTCAAAAAACACCAATCACTGTTTGCATTAAAACTTTTATATTCAGATGATGCTTTTGTTGGAAAGCATATTGATAAAGAGTTGGAAAAGCATTACAAGGAGGAACCAGACAAAATTCAACTATTGCAAAGAGACGGTATCATAACTGTAGATGAGAAGCTAAATATAAATTGTACACACCGTACATTTGCAGAATTTCTGGTAGCAAAATGGTTTTCAGAAAACTTAAACAGTGAACAGGCACATATAAATGAGTTCATTGGTGATATAATAATTAAACGTAAAAATCAGTTTTTATGCAGAATGCTCGATTATTTGTTAGTGTCTAACAAGTGTCCCGCTCATTTGGCAATGATCAATAGACAAATGGGGAAAGCGAAGAAAATTATAAGTTTGGACGTTAACAGTGCGGTCAAAACGTTCGATACGTGTGGAAGATCAATTTTGCATATAATAGCCTATAGTAGTCGTGTCGAGTTTCATAATTACTTTGAACTTTACTTCAAAAGGGAACACGTCGAGTGGGATTATGAACTAGACATCATTAAAATAATTCCAGACGATGCACTACAAGAATTGGCTGTTAAAAAGGACGTATTGGGATACACTCCCTTAGATTACGCCCTGTTAAATCATTCATTTGCCGTTGCAAATCAAATTTGCACTAAAATTAAAACTGTGGTTACTATTAATACTTGTCTCTTTAATGAAATTGATTTGTGTTATTGCAAACGCTGTTTAGAATTTAATTTCCAACCATTATTTGAAGTCGTTCTGCCTTGTGCAGTATGTAATAGCTTATTAATGAAAAGAATCGATTTAGATTTAGATGTTTTTAGCTGCTTACGTTTCAGTGATAATGTTTACATTAATGATGATAATTGTTTTCTGGATAGGTATAAGAACGTAACTTTATTAGAGATAATGCAATCCAAAAGTGGTTATCCTTATTCAGGTTTTGTTAACAATCATTATTTGGACTTACGTTTCGCTGCAGCTTTTGGTACAAAAAAAAATGTGCTTAAGCTGCTGTCTGCAGGTTTAGAAATTAATAGATTAGACCACAATACATATGCACCACTGCACTATGCAGTTTTACATGGAAGATCGAAAATAATAAAAACACTTTTACTTAATGGTGCAGATGTTAATATGGAAAACTTTGGCGGAAGAACGTCGTTGCATTTGGCAGTTGCTGAAGGTATCAGCTGCACTATTGGCGTATGTTTTTTCTTTGTTGCTTTTTTCTTTGTCCTTTTCTTGATAATTTGTTACCTGTGCATTTTTTATTAGATTTAGTGTAGGTACTATACAAGGATCGTTCGAAATGTACATAGCCTAACAAAGAAAACGCAAGTTTATTTTATTTTTTAATATAGTCTCCTGCTCGCATAACGCACTTATTCCAACGATGCTCCTAAGCAGCAATGCCGTCTTTGTAGGTCGATTAACCCAAGTCCTCAAAATAGCCATTTACAGCAGAGATTACCTCGGAATTGGATGAAAATCTTGTACCGCTGAGCCATTTTTTCAGGTTTGGAAATAGATAAAAATCGCTGGGAGCCAAATCTGTCGAATAAGGCAAATGAGGCACATGCATTTTGGCGATGGCGATTGCAGACGTGTGTACAGGTGCGTTATCTTAATGGAAAAGCACTTTATTTTTCGCCAAATGAGGCCTTTCTCTTTGATTTTGTCGCTTAATTGCTGCAACAAATTGGCATAATACTCGCCATTTATTGTTTTTCCCTTTTCCAAGTAGTCGACAAAGATAATTCCATGAGAATACAGTTGTCATAACCTATCCTGCTGACAAAACCGTTTTTGCCTTCTTCTGTGGCGGAGAATTTTTGTGTGTCCATTGTTTGGACTGTTTCTTGATTTCGAGAGTGTAACGGTAAACCCAGCTTTCATCGACGGTTATGAAACGGCGCAAGAAGTCCTTCGAACTGCTGCGAAAACGTGCCAAAAAGTCGCGAGAAACAATAAAACGATTAATTGTTGCTCCGGTGTGAGCAAACGCGGCACCCAACGCGGGGAGTATTTTTTCATTACCAATTCTTCGGTTAAAATTCTGTGCACACTGTCACTTGAGATGCCCACTATGTCTGCTATCTCACGCACTTTTACTCGACTATCATCCAATACGATACGGAGGACTTTTTCAATCATATCCGGGGTAGTAGCCGTTTTTGGGCGCCCACTTCCAGGTTCGTCCTTTGTGCTCACAAGACTACGCTTAAACTCCGCAACCCAATTTTTAACCATTGAAAACGAAGGAACGGACTTCAAAAATGTCGAATTCAACTCTGCTTTGAATATTGGTTGGTCTTTCAAATGAAAATATTTCATCACTGCTCGCGACTCAGTTTTTTTCCATTATTTACGAAATCACTCGAGACGGTCCCTTTGGCGCACTGTCAAACACAAACTAATTGACAGATCGCTGTATACTGTCATATTTAACCTAAGAAAGAATGATTCTGAAAAATGGTAATGCAAATTTCGCCCAGTCTGTGTTAGGCCACGTAAATTTCGAACGACCCTCGTAGACTACCTATAAAATGTATTAACGTAGGTTTATTCTGTGATTTATCCAAAGCATTCGATTGCGTGCAACAACAAGTAATTTCATGGAATGCAGTTGTAAGGGCAATACATTATTTCGCCCATGCTTAAAAAACGCAAGCAACTAGTATATATCACCCAATGTCAAAAAATATCGATAGAGTTTATTAAAACTAGTGTGGGTTGTACCTCATGGTAGCAAGCTAGGGCCACTTTTATGTATTATATCTGTAAACGATATTGATAATTATTTAGCAGACAACCTTTTTTCTTTGTGTAGATGATACAACCGTATCGTGGTCTCAAATAATATTAACATTATCTATAGTTAATAGTGTAGGTTGATATACATAATAAAAAAAATAGTTTGAAAAAATAAATCAACGCTTAACGTTCGATTATGCTTTTAACGAAACGTTTATAAATTATTTAATATTTTGCCGATATAATACTCGTATAATGTAATCACCGCTCTGTGGTTTGTTAGTAACATTATTATTATTATTACATGTTATATGTTTTGGATATTTATCAGTTTTGTATGTGTTTATTCTATAATTGTATTAATTTGAATTTATTATTTGTATTTTTTCACACTGTTTTGTCTACACGATTTTTAGTAGTAATATATTAAATAAATAAAAAATATCTTGACCCCCACCCGTTCCGAATATTTGGTATTTTTCTGAGTATTAATGATTGCGTCTTCTTCGTGCTTCTGTGCGCGATAAAGTCTCAAACCATTACCATTTACCCAAAAATACATTTTAGGGTAACATTACATTACATTAGCTCATTCGCCAATACATCACAAAGTGATTGTACGCATTGTGATACCACGAATCGTATGTATACAAACCTTGGCCATTCTTAATGTCACGATATCATGTATTTGCATTGTGAATTTGCAGGTGGCTAATGTAACGCGTATCGCTTGAACGTCCGCTTCCAAAATGGACAAAACAAAAAGTTTGAAATCGTAAAATCATTCGAATGATTTCTACATACATCTCGAAATATTTTAAAATCGAATAGTTCGATTCTACTTTCGGATGAAATAGTATCCATGTTTTCGTTCATTTTGTAATTCACGAACACAAAGTCGAAACAAACTTCACAAATCAGCAAATTTTTAATAAATATGCATAGCAACGAAACAACAACAATTGCTCACCGTTTCTATATCAACGATTAATGACACAGATTACTTCGAAAAGGGGATTTCAATTTCCATTTTTTGTTATAATTTTCAGATTGTAGTGCAGGTATAATAAAAAATAGCGTATAATACACGTGTAAAAAGGCACTCGGCTTTGCCTCGTGCTTTTAAACCCGTCGCGCGTGCTTTAAAAGGCTTGCTTATACACTTGTGTTATAATATGCTATTAAAACAACAAAAAACATTGTAAACACTTTGTTTAATGCTAAAAAAAACAGACAATTTACTAAAATCAGGCATCTACAAATAAAATTGCTCGCATTGTAATTCGGTTTATATAGGACAAACAATTAGAAATTTTGAAGATGGTAAAAGGAACACGTGCGCTGTTAAAAGTATAAACAGCCCCATAAATCTAATTGCGCTAAACACTTATTAGAACACAATCATTTAATGACATCTAAATAACACTGTAAATTGTTTACACTTTTGTGATGATAAACGTAAGTTGGTTATACTAGAAGGATTTGAAATTCGCAAACATTTAAAATCTGTACTTTTATGACTGAACAAAATAATCTCTTAAATTCACCGATATTGGACGTTTTGGAATGAGAAATCAAGTCATCTAGACGCAGATATAGAAAACCAAGATCAAGTTATGAAGATTTATTGTTTCTATAGCAACACCAACTGTTTACTTCTAATCTTGCCTTTGATAATGACGTGTAAACGCATTGAAACAAGTATAAAGCTAAAATAAAAAAACTGTTGAAGTTAGGAATTGTTTTATTTACAATAAATTACTTTGTATTTTATTCCCCTCCTTGCAAAATGTAAAATTCACATAAGCCGTGTTTTAATTTGTATTTCCACACGATAAGAGTTTAAATATCTAAGCTATTATATTTTTACACAGTTATTTTTTAAACTTTGTAGGCTGTTAGAACGGAAAATTGCTATATTAGCTTGATTTGGGAAGTTGTCAAAAATATGCAAAGAATAAAAAATGTATCTTTTAACTAGAGCTAATTGATAGGGGTAGTTAAAATCACATAAATGCCGGAAAACGCGTTGTTGATATCGTTTTTTTAAGCAAATCCTAATAAAATACTTCAAATAGTCTATCGAACTGATAAAAGTTTAAAACGATCGGCGTTTGCGTTTTTGAATAAATAATTATTATATTTCATATTTTTTAAAATTTCCTGGAAGGCGTCAGAGTCAAATTTAGAAGATAATTAAAAAATAAATTTGTAGTTCAATGCAAGCTCTATCGGCTCAGAAAATTTAAAAGAAAAAGCACGTGGACAGTTTTTGAGGAATTTTTTTTTGAAAATTAGTAAAACTTTGAAGCAGCGCCATTGCGATATTTTTCGGATTTTCGAAATTAATTCTATTTCATCGTATACAACCTAAGAAGGGCTTTCAAACAAGTAATAGCTGATCAGGCAACTACTTTTTGAGTAAATGGGCGTTGAAGTCGAGATTTTCAAAAAGTTGTAGCGGCCGCCATTTTAAAGCTAGAGAGTTCGGTAAAAAAGTTTTCGATTTGCCTTACGTTCTTATCTCAGATCGCAAATTTTCAAAACTTTGTTTTGGAAAAAACGCTACAAGAAAAAACATGTCTAAGTTTCGTTTCGGATTTTTTTGAAAAGCTTGATATAAAATTTCATCAAAATCGGTCCAGTACTTTAGCCTGTAGAGACGTCACCCACTCACCCATCCACACCCACACACCCACCCACAGACAGACATTATTTAAAAACCACTATTTTAGGTACCTTGAGCGCCAAAACGTGTATCTTCGTTAAAATCTAGATTTCGAATATAAAACCTGCTTATTAATCAAAATGTTTGCCATAAAAGTACCTTTTTTAGGCACGATTCGTATATGAAACGCGCCTATTGCAATTTGGTGTTATTTTTAATACTTCTGCGTTTTATAAGGATATAATCTAAAGTTTTGTCTTGCTATACTGCGGCAAGTATCAAAAAATAGTCCCATTGTCTAGGAAAGTTTACTCAAGGATATTGTTGAATCGTCATCCAAATGCTGTCTTACGTTGTCAGCAGTTCTTTCGGTGCGAATCGATGGCCTGCCTTTCCTGTGTACGTGCAATGCTTTCTGTATCTTTAAATAGAAATAAGTTTACTGTATTTCTGACACTGTAGTCAAAATCAGCTTTATTGAATGCAATTTTAAGGGTCAAAACTGTTTTTCCTGATCAACGCCGGAGAAAAATGCAATAGCTGTTCTGCAGGTAAATGTCCATGAAAGCAAAAATTTTGCTTTAAGAAAATGTATTGGTAATACAATGATAAATTATATATTATTTATCTCATCTATAACAATCAGCAGTAGGTAAATACTGATATCGATACGTACTAAAACCGGTACCATATTATCTTGTTAAGGTTTCGCTTTTGATACAAACACACGTACATTATATTGATTTTAGAAAGTTTCGGTGTAAAATAATATGATATTGCGGAGTGAAGTATAAAACAATGTGTGAAAATATAAAATTTGTATGAGAATAAATTACATTAAAGCTTATTCTTAATGCAAAAAGTTAATGTGACAAAATATGAATTAAAATTTTGCAAAAACTGTACTATGCTTTTGTGAAAGTGCAACAAATAAGATTAGATTAGACCAAGGAGAAATTCTAAAAAAATAAGTTTGAAAATAAATTAATATTTAAAACCACAGGTTTTTTTGACATCATTTGTTACCAAAAAATCACAACCGGTTCTGTTACGTCACAGCAAGTTCCATTCCAAATTTTTAACATTTTCATATTTACAAACATTTTTTTATTTTCAATAATGTTGAAAAATTTTGAAAATAATTTTGAAACTTTTAAACATTTTAATAATTTTCAATTTGTTAAAAAAATTTTTGAGACATTTATTAAATTTATTAAAAATTAAAAATTTTTTGTTTTAGAAAAAAATTGTAATTTAAAAAAATTATTGAAATTTTTGAAAACTGATATACAGGGTGGGTAACTAAGAATGGGCGCCGGCCATATCTCAGAAACCAATCATAGCACAAGTTTAGGAAAAAAAATACCTTAAGTAAAGTGACCCTGAAAAATTGCTGGAAAATATTTTAGAGTTTCGAAAATGGCCGCTAGGGGGCGTAACAGCCATGACCAAATAGAAAATTAGGTTTTTCTCCGTATTTTGCTCAATTAAGTGGTATTGAAAATATATGCATCGTAATCCAGGGACAATTTCGAATCTTATTAGTTTCACAATTTTTGTTCTATCTTTAAAAATAAAGTGGTGGGGGGATGCCAAAATATATATTTTTTTAAATGTCGTTTACTCCGATTAGCCTTAATGGAATTTAACAAACTTGGTCTCGTTGCAAAGGGCGTTTCTTAGTCTATCGAGTGCGCTTTACGCTGTTTTCATTTGATTATTACCGTCGCCGCTAGAGGGCGTTATCTGACATGTCAACAAATATCGCGCTTTTTCTAAAGAAATTTAAATGGAATGGTATGTTTATTTTTACGCGGTAAAATAGAGAATTAAAAACTTAAGATGTCAGTGAAAACCGCAACTCGATAACTTTTTTCTAACAGTAGATATTAGCAAACAAAGTTGAAATTATGAATTATTCTCAGATCTTGGCGACGGAATTTGCAAAGTAGCTGCGTTGAACACAAGTAAACTGTGAAAATGACACAATGAAGAAACAACATAATGTGCCAAATATATCAACTTGTCACTGTTGCTATTTTGTGTAGTATTTACTTTTCTAACTGAATTTGAGATTTTCATTTTGGAATTAATTCTTAAAATTATAATGATTCTTAGAAATGAAAGCATTTGACATGTTAGCGATTTACTTCGATTGCATGAGAAATGCAACTGTTGCTGCCAGAGTCTATGGGGTGTAGTACCCTGAAAGACGTCATCACGGTAAATTTCTTCGCCAAGATCTGAGAATAATTCATAATTTCAACTTTGTTTATCTATATCTACTGTTAGACAAAAGTTATCTAGTTGCGGTTTTCACTGACATCTTAAGCTATTAATTCTCTATTTTACCGCGTAAAAATAAACATACCATTCCATTTAAATTTCTTTAGAAAAAGGGCGATATTTGTTGACATGTCAGATAACGCCCTCTAGCGGCAACGGTAATAATCAAATGAAAACAGCGTAAAGCACACTCGGTATACTAAGAAACGCCCTTTGTATCGGGACCAAGTTTGTTAAATTCCATTAAGGCTAATCGGAGTAAACGACATTAAAAAAATATATATTTTGGCATCCCCCCACCACTTTATTTTTAAAGATAGAACAAAAGTTGTCAAACTAATAAGATTCGAAATTGTCCCTGGATTACGATGCATATATTTTCAATACCACTTAATTAAGCAAAATACGGAGAAAAACCTAATTTTCTGTTTGGTCATGGCTGTTACGCCCCCCAGCGGCCAATTTAGAAACTCGAAAATATTTTCCAGCAATTTTTCAGGGTCACTTTACTTAGGTATTTTTTTTTCCTAAACTTGTGCGATGATTGGTTTCTGAGATATGGCCGACGCCCATTCTTAGTTGCCCACCGTGTACAAAAAAAATATTTTTTAAAAATATTCAATATTTTTTATACATTTTAATAATTTTCAACGTTAAAGCTTCTGTGAAAATTAAAAACCTTTAACACTCATTAAAAAAATATTTCTAATTTAAAAAGTAATGAAATTTTTGAAAAAGTTGAAACAATAAAAATTTAAAAATTATTTCATAATATTGAAAATTATTCAAAATATTGAAAAATGTTGAAAAACATTTATGAAAATTATTAAAAACTTAAATTTTTATAAATTTTAGAAAAAATTGATAAATAAAAAATTATAGAAATTTTTGCAAAAGTTAAAATACTTAAGAAGTTTTGACCTTTCAAAATTAAAAATTTAAAAAAGAACTGCAACTTTCAATATTTTTAAAAATGTCAATATTACAATTTACTTTCGGCTTAGACCGCGTCGTCATTTGGGAACTACACCCAGCATAATCAGGTAAGGACCGACCTGTAGCTTGTCTGCCTTTACAAGCATTTGCTCTAGAAGTTTGAGCAATATTTGTTCGTATGCCCTGACTGCCTAAACAGGGCCGTGTGCTTAGATTATCAAGAGCAAATGCTTGTAAAGGCAGACAAGCTACAGGTCGGTCCTTACCTGATTATGCTGGGTGTAGTTCCCAAATGACGACGCGGTCTAAGCCGAAAGTAAATTGTAATATTGACAATTCGAGAAATCGCGAAAGCCTCAAAGAATATATTTTTAGAAATTTTTTAATACTATCAAAAATTTGAAAAATTTTCAAAATTTCTATATTTTTAAAGAATTTTTAAATTTTTTAATATTTCAATGTTTTTCAAACATTTCAATAATATTTTAAATTAGAAATATTATCTAAAATTTAAAAAATTTTAATTTTTAATATTTTTCATAAATATTTTTAATTCTCAAAAAAATTTTCAGGATAGCGAAAATTATTAAAAGGTTAAAAAAATTTAAAGATTTTGTAAAATTTTCAACTAGTTTCAAATTTTTCCACATTTTCCAAAAAATTCAATAATTTTTCAAAAATTTTAAAATTTTTCTGAAATTTAAAAACTTTACTTTTTAATAATTTTCCTAAATGGTTTTAATTTATAGATTTTTTTTCAACATATTTACAATTATTATAATGTTTAAAAAATTTTAAACTATTTTCAAAATTATTCCTCATTTTCAAAAATTTTATAATCTCAATTTTTTTAATTTTTAAAATATTTTCGAATTTTCGAGGAAGGTCCCGTGGCGGTTTCCCGACGGCTTTTTTAGGTTAGTGGCTTTGACCTTGACAACATTTCATTGGCAGTCAACGTGTTAAAGTTACCGAATAGGCCCGTGGACCTAAACATATCTTATTGTCTTTAAAAACCAATAATTTGCTATGAAAAAAATCGAGTTTTTGCAAAATGATTCGTTGGGATTAAATAAATATAAAACTATATTAGATAATGATAAATTTGTCCCCTATTATTTGGGTGAACGAGGGAAAATTAAATACCCTATATATTGCTGCATCTAAAAATTAAGATGTGAATTTTATTCTATAAGTAACATCAAACCTGATGATGATTACAACAATGCGAAATGTAAAAAAATGTGTTTAACCTTGAATCTTTCTTATCACATTTTTAGTTCTGCACTTTCGCATCTAATTTTTCAACTGTTACTCACTAGTTTTCTCAGATCATTCTCTATTCTATGGTCAGGGCTGTGTTCCACTTTTCATTTTTTGCACCTGTCCTAAACGGACTTTGTTTAATGTTTAAGGTCCTTGTAGCCCCCTTTTTGTCTCATAAGCACCCTGAAGAAACAAAACTAAATTACAGTTGATATTAGAAAAACATATTATGTAGAGTTATTTAAGATTCTTAACAAGTTTATTTTTAATTTTTACAGAAGTTAGTTTCGGAACCAGTTACTGCCCATATTGTAATTGTGTAGAAAAGGGGAGCCACGTTTGCGAAACCTAGAGTTAATCCAAATCCCATAATGAAGAACGATCAAAGAATATCGACTTGAAACCTGCTCGCTTTATACGACTTGAAGAAGATATAACCATGAGTACATTTGACCAGGTATGATAATGAATTCATGAGTTATGATTTTTATGTAGAATGTGATGTAATAACATTTTAAATTTGTAGAAATACAAGATACGCTCTGGCACCGTTGATTCAGGTAAGGAGTATGAAGCCAAAATAGCAGCTTTGTTGTCTTTACGTTGTGTTCTTCATGGTGTGGATGAGATGTGGATTGCTTCCAACGCAGATGGCGTTGGGGATTTTGATGATATCATATTGCACGTGAAGACTGCTGAAATTGACGGTATCACATTCATGATGCAACTCAAGCATAAAGATAAACCGAATAACATACAAGAACAGGCATTATCTTGCGATAGCGGAGACTTTTCGTTAAAGGCTTATTCTCAAGACATATCTAAATTACAGCAGTCCATTTCTACTAATCCCAAAGTTAATATTGTTAAACACTTAGGTCAGTTTGATGATATTTATTTTGTGCTTTTTACTAACAGAGGAGAATCCAAAAATAGTAAAATATTATATAATATAAATAACCCTAACAAGTCAGTATGCTTTTTGCAAGATGTTTTGAACACTAATACTACAACCAATAACCTGTTTGGATTCAATCTGCAAACACTGCCGAAAATTGCATCAAACAATAATTTTAAAAATGCATTTTTACTTGCAAACCAATTAAGTTCTAAACATCTAGATGAGCAAATTTCTGTTACAATTAAAGATATTGTTAACCATTCAGGGTCAGCGAAGGTAGATTTTAAGAGTGTGGCTAAAAACTTCATCCAATTTGTAAAAGATTGGGCAAGGGGAACATTAGGTGGTCACTATTGTTTAACAAAGCGAGATGTACTTACTAAAATTTCTGACCTTTTTCTTAACACATATGCAGTGAACTTAAGACAGAATCAATTTAATTTCTATGATTGCAATAAGAAAAATATTTGGAATCGAATTGTGAGCAAAGAATTTATCACCGTCATTGATTCAAATGATGTAGTGTTAGAATTTTTGGCTAAGTACATTGGAAGTGAAGTTAGAAAGTATTGTGATGTTTCTAATATTAATTATTGGACCGAAAACTTGTCTGATCAAGCACAAACAATATTTTATGATAAACACCAAGATCTCAAAAAACAAATGCTCAAAATTGTTGGAAATCATGATAAAATAACTTTGTTGGATGTTTATAAATGTTTGTGGATGGTCGAGAAGTTGCCACTGATTTTAGAGGTTACAGGAATTCAGGATTACGAAAATATTGTGCATGCACTTACATTTTCAAATTATTCTTGTAAAGTTATTATTGTTAACAAAAGCACAGACATTCTTCCAGCCAATCAAATCGGAATTAACACCTTTTCCACTTTACAAGACTTACATTCTGCTTATAAAGACGTAATTTTAAAATTGCCGATTAAGCTACAAGGTAGGGCTGGAGTTGCACTAGAAAATCTGATTAATGAGAACATGTACCAGTATGTCACGTGCAATGATATAATCAGTATTCTCTTGGAAAATTTTAACATTGGCAACAATTTAGAACAACTCCCCCCATACTTTATTGAAAGAAGTTTTATCAAAATGTTTATTAAAGCACAAGCTTTACGAGAAATTCACGATGATGTTTTTCTTTTCGACAATTCTTCTGACAAATATGATAATTTTTTCCCAGAAAATGATTTTAATGCTTGCAAACTAGGCGATGTTGACTATAATAATATGGATAATTATAGAGTAATTCTTCTTCAAGAAAATGATACCCGTGAAGTGATTGAGAGGCTTAAATCTACAAACAAATCCATTCATTATTTGCTTATCCATGATGCAGATTGCTTGGAATGGAAATGGACATTAGGACGTACAGGGAAACTCAGATCGTTTCAAATACGGCTTAAAGACATGTGCCAAAAAGACATTGCACCCTATTTTTACAATGCTGTAAACATAGTCAGTGACGAACCAGGAATGGGAAAATCAATGTTAATGAATTTTATAGAGCGCGAAGCACCAACAGACAACTGGGTGGTAAGAATTAATTTACTTGAGCATCAGAAATATTACAGAAAAGGAAATTGTACAAATTCTAAATCAAATGCTCAGGAACACTTGAGCTATTTTAATGATTTGCTTCGTCCCAAACATCCAGGTAATACCAAATTATCTCAAATGGTCTTTAAAAAATTGTTGGATGCAAAAAATGTCATTGTTTTATTGGATGGATTTGATGAAGTTTCGGTATCGTATAAAGATGAAGTGACAGAATTGGCTACATGCCTATACACCAAAGGTTATCATATTTGGATAACTACAAGACCACATATGCAATCACACCTTGAAAGAACATTTGATGTTTTTTCATTTACTTTAAAACCTTTCGACAAAAATGACCAAGAATTATTCTTGAAAAAATATTTTAGTGCAATAAACAATGATTTGTTACAAAGAAACTTAGAACTGCTTCTTGAAAAATTTGTAAAACAACTGTTAGAAGCTTCTAAAAAAAATTTGAGTGATGAAGATGCAAAATTTGCAGGAATACCCCTCCAAAGTAAATTATTAGCTGACGCTTTTAATGATGATTGTAGAAATTATCTGAACAGCAAAGGTTTTACTAGTTTTGATACAAATTTTGATTTGTTAGACCTTTATCAAAATTTTGTTGATAAAAAATTCGATATTTTTTATGAGAAGTATGGAGAAAATGCTGCTGATACACACAGTACGTTCCGAAAGCATCAGTTCCATTTTGCTTTAAAGTATTTATTTTCATCCAACACATTATTAGAACTAGATATCGAAAACGAATTCAAAAATGATTACAAAAAAGAACCCAAAGTTATTGAATTTCTGCAAAGGGACGGTGTTATAATGGTTGATGAGAAGCTCAATGTAAGTTGTACACATCAAACGTTTGCAGAATATCTCGCAGCTCTTTGGTTAACACAGAATCTGAATTCTGAAAGTAAGAAAATAAAAGAAACTGTTGATGTTTTAACTGCGGAGAGATTTGACGGACACTATGAATTTTTATTTGGAATATTTGATCGAATTTTGGCAAAAAAATATCCATTACATTCAGCTATTATAAATTCTAGAACGGAAGAAGTTATACAAGCAATAAAAGTAAATCCTAATGTACTTAAGGATGTTGATGATGGTAATAGGTCAGTTCTACACTTAATAGCCCTTTATAGTAAACGATTTCCAGTACATTTTGAAATTGATGAAGAAATTATGGAAGAATTTAATTCTGACAATATGTTAGATATAATTAGTGCAGTTCCAGACGGTGTAATCCTGGAGATTGACCAGGATCTGTTGGGATATAGTCCGTTTGATTATGCCTTAGCATATAATTCGTTAACGGTTGCAAATAAACTGCATGCTATTTTAAAGATTCCAATATTTAAACGTTACAAAGACTTATCGCTTAATAATAATTCTTTAGCGTACTGTGCTATGCTAAATTATGAGAAATTATTTAAAATATTATTGCCTTATTTTGTTTCTGAGGACTTTTTATTAAACTTAGTAAGTAAAGACTCAAATGTTACAACTTATATTGCGAAACGGTGGTTTTTCCCGGATTTTATTAATAATATTCAAGATTATGTAATGAAACTGTACAAAGGCATAACTGTATTCGAGTTGTTACATTCTGCTGATGGATACCCATACACAGGATACCAGAACGGCTTTTATTCAGATATACATCATGCCGTAATTTCTGGCACTGAAGAAAACGTTAACAAACTTCTATCTCTAGGCCAAAATATTAATAAAAAAGATATACAGGAGTATACACTGTTACATTATGCCGGTTTACACAAAAGAGTGGGAAATACACATATACTTATTGACAATGGTGCAAATGTAAACGCACAGACATGTGCTAAAGCAACACCTTTGCATTTTGCAATTGATAAAAATGAAATAAAATCCAAAAAAGTATATAAATGTTTCAACGCTAGCGATAGGCGTTGCATTGTAGCTAAATTGCTAACTCAAGGTGCCAACCCCAATAGTCTGGACTATTATGGCGATAGCCCTCTTCATTTTGCGTCAATTAATGGTTATACAGACATTGTAAAATTGCTCATTCAATACGATGCTAATACGAATCTTAAATCCAAATTAAACCAACACACACCTCTTCGCTGTGCAATCGAAGGATGCTACATTTCTACTGCTTCTAATGCGTTAGGTGACAATAATCCTGTTTATAAGATTTCTTCTGATGGTGAGAGCATCGGCAACTTGCAAGATGAAATTACACTCCACTGTGCAAATAAAACAGGTCAAAAATGTACTTTGACTGATCTTTTGAATCGGGGCACTCCAATCAATAGGCAAAGTGTAATAGAATGTGCATCTATTCCCTGTTTGTACGAAAGTTGTCATTATTGCACTATTGTACAACTAATGTGTTACGGTGCTGATATCAACGAACAGTATACTAGGGAGCGAACACCTCTTCACGAAGAATTATATAAACAGAAAGAATTTTTTGATGTCAACATTGCTAAATTACTTATTGTTTATGGTGCAGATGTAAACAAACCGGACTTCCAAAGTCAAACAGCTCTACATTATTCTATCAAAAGAGGCCATACCAGTATCTTGAGGGAATTGTTAATAAATGGAGCTGATGTCAACAAACAAGATACAAAACAGAATACACCGTTGCATTTGACCAAAAATGGCGATACTGCACGCGTTCTTATCTCAAACGGTGCTGATGTTAATGCAGAAAACAACGAAGGCCAAACACCTTGTCATAAAGCATGCCAGTACAAATACAGCAGTACCATTGAGGAACTTATAGCTAGCGGTGCAGACATAAATAAACAAGACAATGATGGTCATACAACACTTCATTCTTTAATTTGTCAACAACCATTTGTAGATCATTCTGGCAATGCAATATTACGTACTGCAAAATTATTAATAGCTAATGGTGCAGATATTAATATACAAAATAAAAATGGTCAAACAGCTCTACATTATGCTAGCAAAAGCGGATATAGCAGTATCGTGAGGGAACTGTTAATTAATGGAGCTGATGACAACAAACAAGATACAGAAGGGAATACACCGTTGCATTTGACCAAAAATGGCGATACGGCATGCATACTTATTTCAAATGGTGCTAATGTTAATGCAAAAAACAACAAAGGCCAAACACCTTGCCATAATGCATGCCAGTACAAATACAGCAGTACCATTGAGGAACTTATAGCTAGCGGTGCAGACATAAATAACCAAGACAATGATGGTCATACACCATTTCATTCTTTATTTGATCCACCATTTCGAATTGATTCTGGCAAAGCAATATTAAATGCTGCGAAATTATTAATAGCTAATGATGCAGATATTAACATACAAAATAAAAATGGTAAAACAGCCCTACATTCTGCTGTTAAAAATACTTGTAACTATACCTTAATTCCCCTTCTTTCTAATGGAG
The DNA here is from genome assembly GCA_958336395.1 of Ctenicera cuprea. Lineage (NCBI taxonomy): Eukaryota > Metazoa > Arthropoda > Insecta > Coleoptera > Elateridae > Ctenicera > Ctenicera cuprea. The sequence continues at coordinate 2,872,704 of OY284493.1, forward strand.
CTAATACCAATATACAAGATGGCGATGGTAATACACCTTTGCATTTTGTGAAGTATAAAGCTGTTGCTGATTTACTTATCCATTATGGTGCAGATACTAACATAAAAAATAATGAAGGTGAAACACCTTCGCTTAATAATCTTTAACCTCTTTCTTAATTTCCCTGGTAAAAAAGAAATTAATACCGGCTATGTTTATCAATGTAGAGAGTCTAAAGTACATGCATCAAGTTAAAACGTTCCAATCCTATCTGCGTTTCATAGTTAAAATTAAAGTTAGAATTGTTCTTTACAATTATGTAGGGCGGTCCCTATAATACTTGTAATTTTTTTTTAATTCAAACTAAGTTATTTTTATTAAATCTAATATTGACATGTTAAAACAAGACTGTGTTATTCAGAGTTTGGTAAATACAGTGCTAGTGTAAAGTCTGGAACTAATTCGATAAAATTGAAATTGTCGAATTTTTCAAACAATTCTCGTACACGTCAAATTTATTTTTTAAACGTGCATCTTTTCTGGTAATTGTCACGTTTCGATCGTCTTTTATTTTCGAACTATGACGTCATCGACAATTTTTTTAAATGGCACTCCATATTTTTGTCGTCTTATTTGGATAGAGGTTGAAATTCCGAATTCGGCCATATGTCAAAGTATGACTTGACAATGACAGTTTTCTAAATAATCAAGTTTAAAGTCAACGAAAATCATGAAAATTAAATTAAGTTAGCCATGGAATATTGATAGTTTAATAGTTTGGAAATGATCTAAATTTTATAAACTAACATTAATTATCTAAAAATAACAATTACATCCAACCATCATCAAAATTTCAATTCGTTGTTTTTCGCTTAAATATCTCACCATTTGTATCAGTAACAAATAATCAACAATCAACAAAATATCGAAGTAACAAACGGAAACGCACAAAATAATGTTGCACTGTCAGATGGTTTTCATTTGTTTGCATTTTGAAACAATGATTAATTGTCAATATTCCATGGCTAACTCAATTTTTGATGCGCTTTTTTTTATTTTAAACTTGATTATCATACTTTGACGTATGGCTGAATTCGTAATTTCAATTTCTATCCAAGTATGACGGCAAAAATATGGGGTGCCATTTAAAAAAATGTTTATGACATCATTGTTCGAAAACAAGAGACGATAGAAAAATGACAACTATCAGAAAAGATGCACTCTTAAAAAATAGGGTTAACGTGTACGAGGATATTTTGAAAAATTTGACAATTTCAATTTTATCGAATGTGCGAAACGCACAAAATAATGTTGCACTGTCAGATGGTTTTCATTTGCTTGCATTTTGAAACAATGATTAATTGTCAATATTCCATGGCCAACTCAATTTTTGATGCGCTTTTTTTTACTTTAAACTTGATTATCTCAAAAACTGCCAATGTCGTTGTCATACTTTGACGTATGGCTGAATTTGAACAATGGTTGTAAACGTAAACGAGTTATAATGTTACGCATCCAAAAATGCCTTAAATACAAATTTTTGCTAAATTATTGGTCTCTGTTTTGGCATTATTAAGTTTTTCAACATTTTTAGCCTTATTTCACATAGCATGAAAGGAGGCTGTTTTTTGACGGCCTACTTGAAGAAAAAGCATTTGCATACTTGTAATTTTGCGATGTAAGGGTAGGATACCATTATACAGTTAAAAACAAAAAATTCTGTTTAGATTGCGACTAAAAAAAAATCTAAATTGCCATCAAAAAAATATAAGCTGACATTGCAGCGATTAGTAAAACAATAGTGATGGGCATAATCGAATGATTTCAATACGTGAATGATTACCATTCGAATGGTTTTAGGAATCCAATGATTAATGCGGATAAAATAAATCCCATGTACAGATGCTTCGAATCGAATTTCTAATTTCACCACATTCCATCGCTAACTCCTGCTTGTTTTTGGAGTAACATTTCTATAAACCGTGAAAGTGGATACATATTTTTATTTTATTAAACAATATTTTTTATGAATGATACAGACCAGCGACAAAACCAAACCAACAGCTAGACACGTATGCAGGATAAACTTCCTTCAAAGCAACGCTAATTTCTTACAATATTTTTAAATTTCATTTCAATTTGAGGCTACTGCCGGCCTCTTTTTGAGTAATATTTTGATAAACCGCAAAAGCGGATACATTTTTCTGTTTTATACATAAATAATTTTTTTTAAATTTGACTGGTGACAAAAGCATTATTGGAATATTCCAAAAAATATTTGTATCTCGTTGTTCCCCGTCGCAAGGCTTTTTATCTTTATGCGTTTGCATTCAAGTAATTATGTCTGTATTAGAGCAATCTGCATTTTTATCGTCACAAAATCATCTGTGTATGTACACAAACCTTGACCACCTCTAATATCATCGTACCATGTATTAGGTATTTGCAGTTGACTACTGTAATCATTCGAATGATTTTCTGTAACCGCTCGAGATATTTCGAGATATTTCGATAATCGAATGGTTCGATTATTTTACTTCGAAATATCCCATCACTAAAAAAAAGCTTTTTTCAAAACGATTCTTAATAATTCCAAAACGTCAATAAATCCATTTATTTCTATAATTTTAAAGGCTTACTTATATTATTATAGTATTAGTTGTGTTGTAATTTCAATTTAGGTAACAGTTATGCAGCAATTTTTTATTCGCCAATTGGATTCCGGATTGGAGCCGCATCATCGGTACTGCTCTTATCGACGTTCCGTCCACATTTGCACGGAACACCTTCAGGGCTGTTCATTTCGTTGCTGGTGCTGGAACACAATTAAGTCGACATCAGCAGTACCTAACGATAACGCGGCTACAACCCGGAAGTCAATTATGTGATAATTTTATGAAATGATTTATTATATTAAATGTATGTATCGAGGTTTATATGTAATCAAGTACTGTTAAATAAATAATGGTTGATTATTACAATTTTATTTTATCTATCACAATTATTCTAAACAGCTGTAAATCGTTTTCAGGCCTCTATTAATGATCAATGTTCTCTTTTGAGCATTTCTGTAATTATAAACTAGCAAGATCAAGCTTTCAAAATCAGCAAAATGTGTTTATGTAATGCCGACAAACAAAACGACAATAGGCAGCTGTTTAGATTTCAAATATTTTTTTTTCAATTTTAATCTCGCTCATTTCGAAATAGTTTTTAATGTTATAAAGCTAAGATATTAAATGCAAATTAATTATGTGAATGTTGATTCAAAATGAATTTTACATGAATGTGCATGAAGGGTGGCATAAGCTTCAGGAGCGTGGTGGTTTAAAGGCGAAAAAGCCCCACTACCTCCTACTACACAAACGAAGAACCTACCCGGAGTGAAAGACCTCGACACCTTCAGGTATAAGAGGTTATAGATTATGATGATGACGATTATATACTGTAAATTGATTAATCAATAAAAACATTTTGTAAATTTAGCAATTTAGCAATTTTTTAACTAATCGAAAACCATTTGTGTTTGGTATAAAAATGCATACTTTCTAAATATCTGAATTTTTTGAACTAGTTTTTACTTTCGAATTTAGGGCCGTATTATTCTGTCTCCAGGAAAAAAATCCCCCGAAAAAAGTCTCCAAAAAAACGTGTTCGATATTCAAGCCCCGTATAAGGGTCGGTTAAAATAAACGACTTCATCTGATTTTCATACACGGTTGAGTTAGGTTATCTTAATCGAGCTGTTTAACTAGCCCTGAATTAACCGGAATAATCAAAATATAAGCGTTTTATTAAACTCACTGCCAACGATGAATACTAGAAAAAAAATGCAAGTTTGTCTTATATTTAGATAAACTTATTTTATATTTAAAACTTTTCTGTTTTTATGAGTTTTGCTTTTCTTTCTGAAGTTTTTCAGGTTTTCTGCCTAGAAATTTTTATTCCGGGGACTTTTTTTTGTGACTTTTTCAGGAAACTTTTTTCCGGGACTTTCTTTCCAGGCGACTTTTTTTCATGGATTTTTATGCCTCGGCTCTTTTTCAGAGGCTTTTTACCTAGATTCGCTGGATCACCATCATCAAGGTATTACATGTCCCTGTGCACATCTAAAGGCACTTCTAAAAGTTCGCTTGAATTTTCATGAAGAAATCGCAAATAGTCAATGCCGTTTAGACGAAGTCTCACCCACAATGCCACAAAATTTGTGTTGATGACGATGTTCCCGAAACGCATTAGGATTTTCATCCAACCCGATGTGGGTGTATGGACATTGAAAATCTCATCTCGTTTAATCCCACGTCGTCGGTACACAGTAAACAATTTAAAAAATTGAGCTGCTTCTTTACTTTCCTCAAAATCCATCGACAAACAATTTCACGAGTAGGCAGTGGCGTAACGCAAACCGTAATGGTCCCGCCGCAGACTTTGCAAGTCTTCAGCCACTAACAGTTTTGTAAAACTTTAAAATTGTTGAAATTTTTTTTTAAGTGTTGAAAAACAAAAATTATTGAAAATTTTGTGAAAAAAAAAGTTCTTTTTCGAGCGCGTCTATTTTGAAATAAAACACCCCTCCGCTACTTCCTTTTTTAGAGAACCAACGCTAATTGCGTCATGGTTAGGTTAAAAATGTTTGCCATAAAAGTACCTTTTTTATGCACAACTCGTATATGAAACGCGCCTATTGCAATCTGCTGTTATTTATAATAAATCTACGCTTTATAGGGATACAATCTAAAGTTTTGTCTCGGTATACTGCAGCAAGTATCAAAAAATAGTCCCATTGTCTAGGAAAGTTTACTCAAGGATATTGTTGAATCGTCGTCCAAATGCTGTCTTACGTTGTCAGCAGTTATTTCGCTGCGAATCGATGGCCTGCCTTTCCTGTGTACGTGCAATGCTTTCTGTATCTTTAAATAGAAATAAGTTTACTGTATTTCTGACACTGTAGTCAAAATCAGCTTTATTGAATGCAATTTTAAGGGTCGAAACTGTTTTTCCTGATCAACTAATCAACGCTGGAGAAAAATGCAATAGCTGTTCTGCAGGTAAATGTCCATGAAAGCAAAAATTTTGCTTCAAGAAAATGTATTGGTAAATGATAAATTATATATTATTATTTATCTCATCTATAATCAGCAGTGGGTAAATACTGATATCGATACGTACTAAAATCGGTATCATATTATCTTGTTAAGGTTTCGCTTTTGATAAAAACACACGTACATTATGTATTTATTTTAGAAAGTTTTGGTGTAAAATAATATGATATTGCGGAGTGAAGTATAAAACAATGTCTGTTAATATAACATTTGTGTGAGAATAAACTACATTAAAGATTATTCCTAATGCAAAAAGTTAATGTGGATTACTAGACAAAATATTAATTAAAATTTTGCAAAAACTGTACTATGTTTTTGTGAAAGTGCAACAAATAAGATTAGATTAGACCAAGGAGACTATTTATCAAGGTAAGAACGAAGGTGACCTTAATATGGTTCGATTTTATTTTCACATTGTTGCAGTGATTTATAGGAAAATATTAAACTCATGAAAATTCACGATTTGTAAATTTTAAGCAAAAAAAACATGTTCTGATGTACCTGGTATGAACTGATTTTTTTTTGAAAATGTTGACTGTGAGTATCATATCTCATATCTCCAGGACAGATGGTTGAAACTGAAAAAAAAAAGTTAAAAAAAATAAAGTAACTAAAACCACGAGTTGTTACAGGTTTTCTTGATATCATGTGTTACCAAAAAATCACAACCGGTTCGATTACATCACAGCAAGTACCATTCCAAATTTTCAACATTTACATAAAGGCAGACAAGCTACAGGTCGGTTCTTATCTGATTATGCTGGGTGTAGTTCCCAAATGACGACGGGGTCTAAGCCGAAAGTAAATAATTGTAATATTGACCGCGGAAAGCCTCAAAAAATTAATTTTAATAAATTATTTAATATTATCAAAAATTTGTAAAATTTTCAAAATTTCTATATTTTTTAAGAATTTTTAAATATTTCAATATTTCAATGTTTTTCAAATATTTCAATAATATTTTAAATTAGAAATATTTTCTAAAGTTTTTAAAATTTTAATATTTAATATTTTTCATAAATATTTTTAATTTTCAAAAAAATTTTCAGGATAGCGAAATTTATTAAAATGTTAAACAAATTTCAAAATATTGTAAAATTTTCAACTATTTTCAAATTTACCACATTTTTCAAAAATTTCAATAATTTTTGAAAAATTGTAAAATTTGACAATATTGACAATTATTGTAATGTTTAAAAATTTTCAAAATTATTCAACCTTTTCAAAAATTTCTCAATTTTTTTATTTTTAAAAAATTTTGAATTTTTCAAAATTTTTAAACTTTTTTTAATTAAAATACTTTCTCTACTTCCGTTCGAATAAATACAAAAATGCATTTGCAATTATGAATTTTTGACATTTTCACGCCACATAAATCACATTAAATTTTTTAAAATGTAATAGATGACCTTGACAACATTTCATTGGCAGTCAACGTGTTAAAGTTACCGAATAGGCCCGTGGACCTAATCATATCTTATTGTCTTTAAAAACCAATAATTTGACATTAAACAAAATCGAGTTTTTACAAAATGATTCCTTGGAATTAAGTAAATTTAAAAATTTATTAGTTAAAGATAAATTCGTCCGCCATTAGTTGTGTAAACGAGGGAAAATTAACTACCCTAAATATTGCTGCATCTAAAAATTAAGATGTTAATTTTATTCTACAAGTAAAATAAAACCTGATGAGGATTATAACAATGCGAAATTTAAAAAAATGTGTTTAACCTTGAATCTTTCTTATCATATTTTTAGTTCTGCACTCTGGCATAATCTAATTTTCCAACTGTTAGTCACTTGTTTTCTCAGATCATTCTCTATTCTGTGGTCAGGGCTGTGTTCTACTTTTCATTTTTGCACCTGTCCTCTACGGACTGTGTTTAATGTTTAAGTTCCTTGTAGCCCCCTTTTTTGTCTCATAAGCACTCTGAAGAATGCAATTTTTTGAGATGCAGTAAACTTTTCAAATTTCAAAAAATAATGAAATCATACCCTCTTCCCCTACCCACCCCTTAATTCCATAACACTTATCTCAACTATTATAAAAGTAAAATGGTATATGGTATCTAAGTGTTCAAAGAACTCAAAAAAGTTCTTTTTAAAACCTGTCTGTCTGCGGGTGGGCGTGCGGGTATGTGTGTGGTAGTGGCGTAACTACAAAAGTATCGCCCCCCTCCTGCAATTTACGCGCCTACCCGCCCCGCCAAAACATGTATATAACTTAAAAAAATAAAAATAAAAAAAACGTTCATAATAAAAATAAGAAATAATACGAAGGTTGGTAAGTAAACAAGTAACAACGCGAACACGTCAATGCCAATCAATCTTGGGATTCCCCCTCCGCACCGCCGGAGCTGTGGCTTCCTAGTTACGCAACTGGTGTGTCGCTACATGTCTGCGCGAATTTACTTTTCTTGTCGAAGAAAATGCTTTTTAAAAAATATATGTTTATTTCTAAAAGCATAAAAAACGGAGTTCACAAACGTCTTTACAAGTTAAGATCTAATTGTAGACTAAAGAACTAAATTATAAGTGCGAATGCATGATAGAAAACTATTCTAAGTAATCGCAAGCAGATATGAACTTATCTTAGCAAGCTAAACTATTCTAATCACGTTAACTCCTCCATCCTCAGAATGAATATTATATTTAAATATAATATTCGGGTTATAACACTAAATTTTTCAAATTAATTATCCTGAGTGGATTTACATTGTACCAAAGGTATTGAATTAGGTTCAATGTTATTATCAATAATTGATTGATTTCGAGGAATTGATTTAAACAGCTTATTGGCAATAGATATTCGCTTACGATAGATATAAATGATTGTACATACAGCATATGCCACCTAACCTTGCAAATTTTAGTGGGCTTTGATTCGGCTACTTACGTTTTGTTTCGTCGGTAGTCGTAACTTAAACTAGCTCTAATTGGCTGTTGGACAGTGTGGTACACTCTACTAAAAAGTGAAAGTCAATTTATTTATGGTTTACGAAAAATTGTGAATTCTTTGACAAATTATAAGGCCGTGCGCCATAAGGTTAGAAACAGTTTGCTTTGAGGAGGGATTAACGATAATTTAGGTTACGTATAAGAAATACAGCAAAGAAACTAGAAATGTAATAAAAAACCTTGCTTTTGCTTGAGAGTGTAACGGCTTCTCGCCTTTTAAACTCACCGTCATTTTTTTTGCAAGGTTAAATGGCACTTGCTGTACTAGAGTTATTAATATTACAAGAACAATAATTAAACAACTATAACTTACATGTTTATAACTAATGGGATCGATATTTTGTAGGGTCGACATTTCTTTTGTTAATTTTGCTTGATTTTGAATGAGACCATGGACATTAATTGGTGACAAGTCAATTTTAGCAATTTTAGGTTGTTCCAAGGGAGTTGTTTGCAATCTGCCAATGGATGAAATTTGAATTTGCTTTTCCTCTGTAGAAGACGATTCAAAAGTGGTTAAGAGTTCGTTTTGATTTATCAAAACAGAACAATCGTTACTGACATGAATTAATACGGATCCAGTAATAGTTTTTCTATTTAAAGAATTAATGCATTTTATATCAACAATAGTGTTATTTGGGGAGCTTATAATCCAAGTGGATCGGTTTATTTTTATTATCTTGATGGAATGCAAATGAAAAATGAATGATTGGCATGTTTGATGGTCTTTAAAGGTCAATAATTGGGTTTCACATAATTTTGAATTAGGTATTGAAAAATGATTATTTTGTGAGCAGAAGTAGTTTGAAGGAGTAATTTGTTTACAATGATCGTTGTTAACCGGAGTGCTGAATTCTGTATTAAAGAGAATGGTATTATAAGTGGGTATAATTATTTGAAAATAATTTTTATTATAGGCAGGAAATGGGATCAATTGGATATATTGATATTCTATAAATGATTTTACTAGAGGGATTTCATATATAAAGGTGAATGTGGTATTCTTTTGATAGATTTTAATTTGAATTAGAGATTCGTATAAGTGCAAGTTCTCAAGTTTAATAGAATAGGGTAGTTTTAAAGAATTTTTAGTAGTTGTTTGTAATTCCTGTAGATTTTCTGAAACTTGTTCTAAAGCGGATAGTAAGTCATTGTTATCTATTAAGGATAAATGTAATTGATTGTTTTGTGCAAACGTTAGGGATGTCTCCAGATCTGTAAGGGTTAAAATAAATAATTCTAAAGATTGGATCGATTGATCAAGAATGGCATAAGTGGAAAGAGTTCCTAGAATCTGATCGACTTCTAGTTTAGTATCGAGAATTATTTTATTTAAATTTTCGTTTAAAAGTTCTTGGTTTTTGGTAAGGGTTTTAATATTAATAGTGAAAGTATTGATAGTATCATTCAGGATCTGTGTTTGTTCTTGTAGGACAATTTTTTGGGTATCAGAGGATTTAATCAATTTATTGATGAGATCATCATATCTTTTTCCATCGTCTGCATTAAGGTTGCCGGTAATAAATTTTATTATGTCGCCGAGTCCATCAGCTATTGATCTTTTTGATTTAGATGTCCTATGAGTTTCAGGAAATAATTGATTGATTAATTGATAGGATTTATCTAAATATTGTTGTACTAATAATAATTGATTTTCGTAATTAAGGGTAATTCCTCGATTAGTGGAGAGGCTTCCGTGTGGAACTAAATAATGTTTATTATTAAGCAAAGCGATAGTATCAAGCAAATTATTTTTAAGCGTTTTATAGTTACATAGTAAAGGGGAATAATCTAGTATTTTTATCAGGGCCCATGAACTTTCTTTTATAAGGGCTTTTCCTTTAACTAAAGGATACAGTCCAGGGTTGTCATGTAATTGGTGGATCGTCACCTCGCTGTAGACGAAGGTCCAGGTGAGGAGGACGAAAGAGGCGATTGTCCTGAAAAGGGCATTAAATCGTTAGCGTGTCTTTTAATTATCGTATTATTGGGTATGTTTCGTAGATCATAGGTGTCATGTTCATGAATCTTTTCAATTATATAGGGTCCCGTAAAACGTGGTTCTTTTTTATTTCGGGCATTTGTTTTGACATATACTTGATCATTTATTTTAAAAATGTGTGACTTGCGAAATTTATTAATTCTGGTGTTACGTTTTTCTTTGGTTTGATTTTGTTTATCGTGGAGGTCGTTATAAAAATATTTCATTTTCTTTGTGGTCAATAACATAATTTTCATAAATTTTTTTGTTATATTCAAGATCAAAAGGGTTTCGACTTTCGGTATGGCCAAATAGTATTTCAAAGGGGGTATAATTTAAATTTGAGTGAATGGAGTGGTTGTAAGCTACAATACAATATTGAATTTTTTTCTCTTCAGGTATATTTTCGAGTAATCGATAATGTTCAATGATAGTGGAATGTAATCGTTCCACTATCGAGTTTGATTGATGATTATAAGGGGTTGTAACATGTAGTTTAATTTTATGTAGTTCTGCGAAATTTTTCAGGGGTTGTTTATTGAATTCGCCATCAACGACTAAAGTGTTCGGTGTAGTAAAAGTAGTTATGAAATAAAATAATCTGTCCGTCACGTCTATAAGGTTACTTGATTTTAAATGGTAGGCTTGGGCGAATTTTGAAAAGGCGTCTATTATGGTAAGGTATTTCTGCCCTCCTATTTGGAATATGTCCATGTGTAACGTGTGGAGTGGTCGATTATGAGTAGATGTTAAATTCAAAGGTTGTTTAATAGGCTGTCTATTGTATTTGTGTTTTTTACAAATTTGGCAATTATCTATGTAATTTTTAATATCATTCGCAATTCCTTTCCAGTAATATTTTCTTTTTAAATGTTCTGTAGTTTCGGGGATTCCTCTATGGTTACTTTTACTTTCATGATAATTTTGAATTTGAGTAGTCCGTTCATTTTTATCTAAAACATATGTGACTTCAGTCATACATCTGTAAAATTTGGGGGTGTTACTATTTGCTACAGAAATAGTGTAATTAGAAAATTCATTGTATAAGGTATCAGTGGGAAAATAACAATAGTAATTTGTTTTGGGCAAACAAAGCTCAATCAGTAGTTCATTAAATTTATCATTTTTATTAAATTGATTGATATAGATTTTTATTAATCGATTTCCATCGATATTGGTCACCTTTACTTGTTTTGGTAGGGGTGTTAAAATAAATTCAATTTGATTTGGAAAATGTTGAAGGGGTTTATCGCATATAGGAATTGCTGGTGTTGAATCTTCTTGCGTGTGTATTGTGTCTCCTTGTGATTCGTCATTTTCGAAGGTTCGCGGAATTTGAATATATTGTTGTGGCATGTTTTCGTTGTCTATTGGTTCTATTGTAGGAACATCAAATAAGTCAGTAATTTCGGGTGTATTTGGTCTGTTCGGAATCATGCTACAATTGTCAATGTCAGGTTCCGGGGTATTCATTCTGTTGATATCTTGTATGATATCATCTATTGTGTCCATAATGTCGTTTGTTATATTTAAAGGATGAATTTGGATGCGAGAGAGGGCATCTGCAACTTTATTTGTTTTTCCAGGTTGGTATCGCACGTCAAAATTAAATTCTTCGAGTTTCAGGGACCAACGGCTTAGTTTTGAATTTGGTTCTTTTAAATTTTTAAGCCAAACTAAAGGTCGATGATCGGTATATAGTATAAATTTTGTTCCGAATAAATAGGGTCTAAATTGTTTAGTAGCCCAAACTATGGCCAAAAGTTCTCGTTCTATAGTTGAGTATCGTTGCTCAGTTTCATTGAGTGTTCGAGATGCGAAACAAATAGGTTTTTGATTTTGGAACAGAACGGCACCCAAGGCGAATTTTGAGGCGTCTGTAGTTACTTCAAATTGTTTCGAAAAATCGGGGTACTGCAAAATTGGTTCGTTAGTTAGAATATTTTTAGTATGTTCGAAAGCATTTATAAATTCGGGGGTATGTTGAACGTGGCTATCTTTTTTTAAACATTGAGTCATGGGTTTGGTTATCTTAGCGAAATCTTTAATAAATTTACGGTAATATCCTAGTAATCCTAAATAACTTTTTATTTCGGTTTTGGTTTTGGGTAAAGGGTAATTTTGTATCGTATATATTTTTGAAGGATCTGGACGGATACCATCTGGTGTTATCACATGTCCAAGATATTTTACGGATTTATGCAAAAATTCGGATTTGTCGAGTTGAATTCTGAGGTTTGTAACACGGCATTTTTCAAAAATATTTCTTAATCGCGAGATATGTTCTTGTAAGGAGTTTGAATACACAATTACGTCGTCCAGGTAAACAAGACATTGTGTGGGGGTTAAGCCTGTAAGGGCAGTATTTATCATTCGCTGAAAAGCCGCGGGTGCATTTTTTAAACCAAAAGGCATACGCTTGAAATGAAAATGTCCTTCCTCTGTGGAAAAGGCTGTTTTTTCTTTATCTTTATCTTCAATTTCTATTTGATGAAAGCCAGAAGCTAAGTCCAAAGTAGAGAAATAATTAGCACGGCCTAAATTATCAAGTACCGTTTCAATATTAGGTAAGGGAAATTTGTCCTCAATTGTGTTTTCATTCAATTTTCTATAATCGATAACTATACGCCATTTTTTCTTGCCGGAGGCGTCAAGTTTTTTTGGCACTACCCAAATTGGGAAATTATAGGGGCTTTCGGATGGTTCAATTATATTTTCTTGTATCATCTTATGTATTTGGTTTTTGACTTCTTCGCGATGTATATGAGGATAGCGGTATGTCTTAGTAAAGATAGGAATTTCGTTTTTCGTTCTGATATGATGTTTCGTTAAGTTTGTAGATGATAAGGGAATGTCTGGATGGTGAAATATTTCTTTAAACTCATAGCATAGATTTGTCAATAGGGAATTTTCCTCAGGGTTTAGATGTTCCGTACGTAAATTATCTTTTAGATTTTGTAGAAGTATTTTTTTTGTGGAATTTCCAGATATGGGTTGATTGGGAATGTTATGATTATAGATTTCAGCACTGTGATTGTTTTCATTATTTGCGTAATCGTCTAAATAAAGTGGGTTATTAATTACTAAAGTTTGTTGTTTATTGGAAGTATTAACAATAGTGGTACAAAACCAATTATTGTATAATCGAACTATAGCAGATGGCATAGCCAAGTGTTCACTAAAATTGAGTTTGGGTGAAATTTTATTTCCGTTCTTACCAACCGCGGGTAACTTAACGGTTTGTTCTGTTCTTGGAGGTATATTTACACGAACTAGCGTGTCTTGACTAATTTTGGAAAAATTACATTGATTTCTTTTTTGTATTTGTTGTTTAGTTTGAGATTCATTGAAAAAGAAAGGTATTGTCGTTTTTTCTGTTTGGATATGATTCCAGCGGTAATCAATATTTGCGGGTAAATTTGAAAGAAGGTCCGATCCAATCAGACCGACATATTCTTGGTGAAAGTTAAAAAGGTAAACCAAATGGGTTCCTTCTTCTTTAAAAAGGCTAGGTATGGGAATTTCAGCTACATAATTATGATGGGTTTTACCATGTGAGGTTATAATTTCGAATGGGTGTTCATAAATTGATTCAGGGAAATGTTGATTAACGAATTCAGGAGAAATAATGGTCTTAGAACTACCGGTATCTATTAAAAGTTTTTCATTTGTTTGGGGTATAATAATAAAGGGTAATGAAGATTTTGGGTTGATTGAAAAAGATTCTAATTGTTCTCCGAGGCATGTATTGGAAAATTTACGTCATACGTTTGTTCAGGGTCATCTTCGGAGTAATTGTTAAGGTCATAGTCATCAAAATTTTCTGGTTCATTTTGGGAATAATCTGTGTATGTGTTTTCAAAATCGTAATTAAAATTATTTGATTCTTGTTCATTTTCAAGAGTGAAATCGACGTGATTTAATTCTTCCGAATGAAAGTTTCTGGGTTGAGAATTTTGTCGAATATAATTATTGAGTGGATTTTGATTAAAATTTTGGTAGAAAGGTCTTTGAGGGGGATTAGTGCGTTGAGCTTGATTAGAGGCTGGCCTTTTCCTAATGGTACTTGCCTGCATTGGTTCTGGTTGATTTTGATGTTGAAAATTTCGTTTTGGGGCGAAAACGTTTTGATTTGGTTTTCCAAATTTAGTTTGAGTTCCTGGGAACTGTCGAGGTGGTGTATTAGGATTAAGTTGATTGATTGGATTAAAATTTTGTCGAGCTTGAAATGATTGATTTTGTGGTTTTTCATAATAAGGTCGAGGATTAGGAAGTTGTTGGTAATTTTGGAAGGTTGGATTAAAATTTTGTCTCATCGGAGGAGTTCTGTTTTGAAGGGATTGATTTGTAGTCATAAATTTTTGTTGGGGCTGACCGCGATTAATATTTTGAAAATAGCGGATATCTAGTTCGTCTTTTACATAGGCTAAAGCTGTTTCGAGATTTTCGGGTGCTCTACTGCGAAGAAAGCTACCTAGGGGTTCCATGAGTCCTCCCAAATATGTTTTAAGAGCTAGTGATTTTGAATCTAGCATTTTATAATTTTTTATAGGTTGTAATTCTGGTCCTAATGCAATTTTAGAATTGAGTATGGCTAAAAGTGATCGTATTTTATTGTAAAAATCAATGGGGGATTCTTTTGGTAATTGTCTCATTCGGGTTAGATCAATACGAATATTAAGTTCAGATCTTTGGCCTCCGAAGTTATTAATTAAGGTTGTTTTTAGTGAGTCCCATGAATTATAAACTTGTCCAGTGACAACTTCCAAAGCTGCACCTTTTAATCGGTTACGCGCTGATGATAATAATAATAATTTATTTATATACGCATTCGGGTCATTTTGTTGCCAGAATTGACTAAAAATATCTTCAACAGCCCTGATATATTCAGAGAGCTCTGAAGGGTTACCATGATATTGTGGAATTTCATTTAATAGACTAACGTGAAAACCTAAGGGGTATCCAGCAAAAGGTTGTACTTGAGGCAATTGTTGTTGTTGCTGTTGTTGTTCTAAATGAGCCATTTCGAGATTTAATATAGCAGGTCTCAAATTAATTCGTCTAATTACAACTGGTTGTTCAATATTTTCGTTTTCACTTTCGTCGGATGATGTCTCACTCTCACTGTTTGACATAAAGTTTTGTATTTTAACGCGAAATTTGTGTACCTAACAGCTATAATGTTACCTTAAATTAATGAGCTATTGATTCTTGTGATTGTGGAATCAATAGAGTGTCTTATAAATTTTTATCAGCATCAAAAGTTAATCGCTAATCGAAATAACAATGCTTAGATAAAAATTTTCTTAAAATTAATTATTTATTGTATCGAATGTCAATGAAAGGTATATTTACACCTTTTTAGGCAACCTGAAAATGTACAATCGATACGGGTCGTTAATTATTATTATTGTTTTTTAAGCGGTGCAATTGGTAGATGGATAATAATCGTGCTACCTATTCGTCTATCGAAGTAGGGAATTACATCGATTAATTATACCAGTTACTTGCATAAAACTAAATTATTATTTGTACAATTTCTGCTCTCAAAGACGAGCTTTTCTTAAAACTAATACTCACATAGACATAATCTTGTCGTCTGTGGTTATTGATCACTGTATTGATTTATTGATCAATGATATCCTCAATGGATTGGTGTCCCCAATGGACTGGAAAACCGGAACCAGCGTTGCTATTACCGGGGCGATGTAGTCCCACTCGAACAGCGGTGTTGATTACAGTTGTGAATTTTGAAAAATTTAGGATTGAACCTTTCTTCCTTCCTTCAGCAATTTTTGTCGTCCGGACAGGAATTGGAGTTTCAAAGGTGGTAGGCAAATTAAGACTTTAAAAAGTCAAGGAACTAAAGTAAAAACTGTCACTAAAAGTCCTTTTGCCAATCCTACCAAGACTGCGCCAATTTACTTTTCTTGTCGAAGAAAATGCTTTTTAAAAAATATATGTTTATTTTTAAAAGCATAAAAAACGGAGTTCACAAACGTCTTTACAAGTTAAGATCTAATTGTAGACTAAAGAACTGAATTATAAGTGCGAATGCACGATAGAAAACTATTCTAAGTAATCGCAAGCAGATATGCACTTATCTTAGCAAGCTAAACTATTCTAATCACGTTAACTCGCGTATGTCCCAAACGAATGCGCCGATTTCAATGAGGTAACTAAAATTTCAAGGACGAAATAAACTTAGGAAAGAATCTGAAACCGAAAGCAGAAATTGAAATTTGTAAATTCACTAATGAAATGAAAAAATAAAACACTATGTGGCAAGTTAAACACAATTTATTACGGTCGTTCCAAGTTAAAAAAAAGACCCAACAAACTAGTCCCACTACTCTTTTACATTATGTGGTCTTATCATGATAAGAATGAGCTACATTTTGGATGGTATCAGTTGAAAATTGAAAATTAATACACCTTTGTTAAATAAACGCGGAACGATAAAACATTTCTGCTTAAGTTAAACTGATCATGAGTGATAGTAGAATAAGATGCACAATTTAATTTTTGGGTGCAACAATATGTTTAGCAAAGGAGGATTAATTCTCCTCTCTCCACCCCATTTCAATTACTGTTTTGCAGTAAAATTGCCATAAAAAAAGTTTTTGCTTCAAGAAAATGTATTGGCAATAAAATGATTAATTAAATATTGCCTATCTTATCTAGAATCAGTAGCCGGTAAATACGATATGTGATACCGATATGTGCTAAAAATTATTATTATCTTGTTTAAATTTCGTTTTTTGATATAAACACACTAATATTATACTGATTTTAAGAAGTATTAGTATAGAATAATATGACATTGTGGAGTGAAGTATAAAACGATACGCGTTAATATAAAAAAAAAGATTATTCTAGACGCAAAAAGCTTATATGATGCAATCACAGAATAAACATAAATTAAAATTTTGTTGAAAACGTACAAAACGCTTTAGTTAAAATTGAACAAATAAGATTAGATTATAGAAGCTGATTAGACCAAGGGTTATTTATCAAGGTAAAAATAAACGTGACGTTGAAAATTGCTTAATTTTATTTTCGCATTCTTCCAGTGTTATAAGATAAGCATAAAAAATGTCGATTTGTAAATTTTAATCAAAAGACGTTACGGGTACGGTTATTTGTTGGTTCCCTCATATTATTCATATCTCCCGAACGGATGGTTTTATTTTGATGATACTCATAATGTGATGGTATATGAAAAGTTCATATCATTGGAATAATAACCTTTAAAAAAATCCGAAACCAAAAACAGTATTTGTTATTGTTTGCTTGATATCATTTTTTTCAAGAAGCACAACCGATTCGATTACATCAAAGCAATTCCATCCCTTCTTTTCCGAGCTTCCTTGCTAAGCTTGAAAATGGCAATAAACTTAGGATTGGCTAAAAATTGTGTGATCTTAACACCTGTTTACTGTAACATGAGTTGGCAGGGCGGTAAAAACTTCACTTCAAAAAATAGGGGCTAGGGGGGTGTTCTACTTCAATATAGCAACGCTTGAAAAAACTCAGATTCGTATTCTACACATGTCGAATAAGCGATTTGCGCAAGCGCGATCTTCCTAACACCTCACTGTCATCCACGCAACACTTTTTTATTTATTCAAAAATTTACGAATTTTGATTTTAAAATCAGCATGCACATGTTAAATGACAATAGGAACAACGTTCCATTGAAAAAATACCTATCCTTCAAATTACAAAATTTTTAAACATTTTTAAGATTTTCAAAAAATTTCAAAATCTTCCAAATTTTGAAAATGCTTATGCAGTGTGTCCCACTTTGCTTGGAAACGCCCATATAAAAATTATATTTGTAGCCTGATTGAATCCGGCATTTTTAGAATATGAAGGATAAAAAGTTGTATCTTAGGAGAATGTTAAATGTAAGAAGATGTAGAAGCACAGCTTACAACATGTTTTTTTTCTTTGTCAAAATTCGAAAAATAATATTAGGGATTTTTTATTAAAAAACTGATTGCATAATCTTGTTCAGGACACTCTGAAATGCCATTGCACAAAATTTCAAAAAAAAAACTCCTTTAAATAATACATATTTAGAGAAAAACCACTCATAACTATCAAGTGTGCCATGAAAATCTAATAAAACATTTGTTTACAGTTATCCTAATCCTTAATATAATTTTTCGATTTTTGACAACAAAAAGCATCAGAGTAAGCTGGCAGATACAACTTATCCTTCATACTACATACTACATACTAAAAAACGGCTTCAATTGGGCTGCAAATAAAATTTGTATGGGGATGCTTACAAGCGAAGTGTCTATCCAAATATTTTCTAAACTTTCATACATTTTCAAAGAATAACCAAAATCAAATCAAATTTATAAAGAATAACTAAAACTTGTAAAGTTGTAACTTTATAGAAATTTTTTTAAAAATTGTTAAAACGTTTTAAAGTTTGTAAAGTTTTAAAAATGTTGTAATGTTCAAAAAGTTTCTAAATCTTCAAAATACTTAAAAAATTTCAAATGTATAAAATTATTAACTATTTTTAAAATTTTCAAAATAGTAAAAACACATTTAATTTTCTGACTTAAGGATTTTTGATATTCTTATATTATTAGAATTTTAAAAAATTTCAGAATTAAAAAAATTCTTGATTTCATAAAATTGTCAACTACGTAAAAAATTTTGATAATTTTATGATTTCCAAACCTTTTTTAAAATATTTTGATATAATATATACCTATATGATATAATAAAGAATTAGCTCCCTCGGTGGTTGCCTGACAACTTTTTAATTTTTAGTAGCGCTCTTCACCTCGCTAGAGTTGGAGGGGCCTTACAATACCATTGCGACTGGGGTTTCCAACTACTTTAATCCGCCAATGTTTGAGTAAAAATTAAAAAAAAATATTTACTATCTTGCGGTGTTTTTAGTTGGCCTCTCCACTCTCACATCCATTTTCCCGTTGTTAGTCACTTGATGTTTTATATCATTCTCTACTCTATCATCGAGTCTCATTAGGTTTCTGGTAGCCTCCTTTTCTTTCACATAACCAGCCTGAATTACAGTTGATATTGAAAAACATATACATTTTTATTTAAGATTATTAAGAAACGAACAGTTAAATATTGTTTTTTTTTACAGAACTCAGCTACAGAACTATTTACTGCACATATTCAAACTGCAGAGCAGAACTAGACAACGCCGGCAAAACTTAGGTAAATTTAAAACCTCGTCTTAGATACCGAGTGCGGTAACAGAATTATAAAAGAACATCAAACTACAACCTGCCCACTTTATAAGATTAGAAACAGATATAGCCATGTCGCAGGTATGTTCATGACTTTCAATATTATTTGATAAAATTTTATTCATGCGCCATTGTATTTTTATATTAGCAGAGATATGAGGTACGTCCTGGCACAATTGACTCCGGTAAAGAGTACGAAATCAAAATAGCAGCTTTGCTATCTTTACGCTGCGTTCTTCACGGTGTGGATGAGATGTGGATTGCTTCCAATCCAGATGGTGTTGGGAAATTATTTGATGATATCATCTTACATGTAAAGACAGCTAAAGATGACGGTGTCACATTTATGATACAGCTCAAGCACAAGAATGACCGGAAAAACATAGAAGAAAAGGAATTTTTATGCCAAAAAGGCAACTTTTACTTAAACAGTTATTCTCAAGACATATCTAACTTACAGCAGGCAATATCTTCTAATTCGAAGCCCGATATTGTTAAAAGCTTAGGTCAGTTTGATAATATTTATTTTGTATTTTTTACTAATAGGGGTGTATATGAAAATAGTGAAATATTACGTAACATAAATAACCCTAACAAGTCAGTATGCCTTTTGCAAGATGTTTTGAACACTAATACTACAACGAATAACCTGTTTGAATTCCATCTGCAAAAAATGCCTGAAATCGCATCAAACAATAATTTTAAAAATGCATTTTTACTTGCAAACCAATTAAGTTCTAAACATCTAGATGAGCAAATTTTTGTTACAATTAAACAAATTGTTAACCCTTCAGGGTCAGCGAAGGTGGATTTTAAGAGTATGGCTGACAACTTCATCAAATTTGTAACAGATTGGGCAAGGGGAACATTAGGTGGTCACTACTGTTTAACAAAGCGAGATGTACTTATTAAAATTTCTGACCTTTTTCTTAACAATTATGCAGTGAACTTAAGACAGAATCAATTTAATTTCTATGATTGCAATAAGAAAAATATTTGGAATCGAATTGTGTGCAAAAAATTTATCACCGTCATTGATTCAAACGATGAAGTGTTAGAATTTTTGGCTAAGTACATTGGAAGTGAAGTTAGAAAGTATTGTGATGTTCCTAATATTAATTATTGGACCGATAACATGTCTGATCAAGCACAAACTTCATTTTATCTAACAAACCAAGACCTCAAAGAACAAATGCTCAAAATTGTTGGAAATCTGGGTAAAATAACTTTGTTGGATGTTTATAAATGTTTGTGGATGGTCGACAAGTTACCACTACTTTTAGAAGTAAATAAAATTCAGGATTACGAAGATATTATGTATGCACTCACATTTACAAATTATTCTTGTAAAGTTATTATTGTTAATAAAAGCACAGACATTCTTCCAACCAATAAAATCGGACTCAATACTTTTTCCACTGTACAAGACTTACATTGTGATTATAAAAACGTAATTTTAAAATTGCCGATTAAGTTACAAGGTAGGACTGGAGTTGCACTAGAAAGTCTGATTAATGAGAACATGTGCCATTATGTCAAGTGCAATGATATAATCAGTATTCTCTTGGAAAATTTTAACATTGGCAACAATTTAGAACAACTCCCCGCATACTTCATTGAAAGAAGTTTTATCAAAATGTTTATTAAAGCACAAGCTTTACGGGAAATTCACGATGATGTTTTTCTTTTAGACAATTCTTCTGACAAATATGATAATTTTTTCCCAGAAAATGATTTTAAAGCTTGCAAAGTAGGCGATATTGACTATAATAATATGGATAATTATAGAGTAATTCTTCTTCAAGAAAATGATAGTCTTGAAGTGATTGAGAGGCTTAAATCTACAAACAAATCCATTCATCATTTGCTTATCCATGATGCAGATTGTTTGGAATGGGAATGGACATTAGGACGCACAGGGAAACTTAGATCGTTTCAAATAAAGTTTGAAGACATGTACCAAAAAGACATTGCACCCTATTTTTACAATGCCGTAAACATAGTCAGTGACGAACCAGGAATGGGTAAATCAATGTTAATGAATTTTATAGAGCGCGAAGCACCAACAGACAAGTGGGTGCTAAAAATTAATTTACTTGAGCATCAGCAATATTACAGAAAAGGAAATTGTACAAATTCAAAATCAAATGCTCAGGAACACTTAAGATATTTTAATGATTTACTTCGTCCCAAACATTCAGGTAACATCGAATTATCTCAAATGGTTTTTGAAAAATTGTTGGATGCAAAAAATGTCATTGTTTTATTGGACGGATTTGATGAAATTTCGGTATCGTATAAAGATGAAGTGACAGAATTGGCTACATGCCTATACACCAAAGGCTATCATATTTGGTTAACTACAAGACCACATATGCAATCACACCTTGAAGAAAAACTTGATGCCTTTTCATTTACTTTAAAACCTTTCGACGAAAATGACCAAGAATTATTCTTGAAAAAATATTTTAGTGCAATAAACAATGATTTGTTACAACAAAACTCAGAACTGTATATTAAAAAATTTGTAAAAGAATTGTTAGAAGCGTATAAAAAAAATTTGAAGGACAAAGATGCAAAATTTGCAGGAATACCGCTCCAAAGTAAATTATTAGCTGACGCTTTTAATGATGATTGTAGAAATTATCTGAATAGCAAAGGTGTTACTACTTTTAATAAAAATTTTGATTTGTTAGACCTTTATCAAAATTTTATTGATAAAAAATTTGATCTTTTTTATGTGAAGTTTGGAGAAAATGCTGCTGATACACACAGTACATTCCGAAAGCATCAGTTCCATTTTGCTTTAAAGTATTTATTTTCATACTACGGATTATTAGAAGAACTAGATATCGAAAACGAATTCAATAATGATTACAAAAAAGAACCCAAAGTTATTCAATTTCTTCAAAGGGACGGTATTATAATGGTTGATGAGAAGCTCAATGTAAGTTGTACACATCGAACGTTTGCAGAATATCTCGCAGCTCTTTGGTTAACAGAGAATCTGAATTCTGAAAGTAAGAAAATTAAAGAAACTGTCGATGTTTTAACTGCGGAGAGATTTAGAGGAAACTATAAATTTTTATTTAATATATTTGATCGAATTTTGACAAAAACATATCCATTACATTCAGCTGTTTTGAATTCGAGAACGGAAGAAGTCATACAAGCAATAAGAAAAAATCCTAATGTACTTAAGGATATTGATGATGGTAAGAGGTCAGTTCTACACATAATAGCCCTTTATAGTAAACGATTTCCAGCGCATTACGAGCTTGATAAAAAATTTATAGACAATCAAGAATTCAAATCTGACAGTATGTTAGATATAATTAATACAGTTACAGAGGGTGTAATCCTGGAGATTGACCAGGATCTGTTGGGATATAGTCCGTTTGATTATGCCTTAGCATATAATTCGTTAACGGTTGCAGATAAACTGCATGATATTTTAAAGATTCCAATATTTAAACGTTACAAAGGCGTATCGCTTAATATCAATTCTGTGGCGTACTGTGCTGTATTAAATTATGAGAAATTATTTAAAATATTATTGCCTTATTTTGTTTCTAAGGACTTATTATTTAACTTAGTTAGTAAAGACTCAAATATTACAACTTATATTGCGAAACGGTGGCTTTTGCCGTATCATCATAGTCTTCAAATTTATGTAAACGAACTGTACAAAGACATAACTGTATTCAAGTTGTTACATTCTGCTGATGGATACCCATACACAGGATACCAGAACGGTTTTTATTCAGATATGCAGCATGCCGTAATTTCTGGAACTGAAGCAAACGTTAACAAACTTGTATCTCTAGGCCAAAATATTAATAAAACAGATATGTTTAACTATACATTGTTACATTATGCCGTTTTACATAAAAGAGTGGGAAATACACAGATACTTATTGACAATGGTGCAAATGTAAACGCACGGACATTTTCTAAAGCAACACCTTTGCATTTGGCAATTGATAAAAATGAAATAGAATCCAAAAAATTATATAAATGTTTCAACGCTAGCGATAGGCGTTGCATTGTAGCTAAATTGCTAACTAAAGGTGCCAACACCAATAGCCTCGATTATTATGGTGATAGCCCTCTTCATTTTGCATCAATCAATGGTTATACAGACATTGTAAAATTGCTCATTCAATACGGTGCTAATACGAATCTCAAATTCCAATTATATGGTCACACACCTCTTCGCTGTGCAATCCAAGGATGCTACATTTCTACTGCTTCTAATGCGTTGGGTGACAATGATCCTATTCATCAGTTTTCTTCTGATGGTGACAGCATCGGCAACTTACAAAATGAAATTACACTCCACTGTGCAAATAAAACAGGTCAGAAATGCACTTTGACCGATCTTTTGAATCGGGGCACTTCAATCAATAGGCAAAGTGTAATAGAATGTGCATCTATTCCTTGTTTGTACGAAAGTTGTCATTATTGCACTATTGTACAACTAATGAGTTACGGTGCTGATATCAACGAACAGAATCATGGTGAACGAACACCTCTTCACGAAGAATTATATAAACCTGAAAAATATTTTGATGTCAACATTGCTAAATTACTTCTTGTTTATGGTGCAGATGTAAACAAACCGGACTTCCAAAGTCAAACAGCTCTACATTTTGCTAGCAAAAGCGGATATAGCAGTATCGTGAGGGAACTGTTAATTAATGGAGCTGATGTCAACAAACAAGATACAGAAGGGAATACACCGTTACATTTGGCCAAAAATGGCGATATTGCATGCGTTCTTATCTCAAATGGTGCTAATGTTAATGCAAAAAACAACAAAGGCCAAACACCTTGTCACAATGCATGTCAGCACATCTACAGCAGTACCATTGAGAAACTTATAGCTACCGGTGCAGACATAAATAACCAAGACAATGATGGTCATACAACACTTCATTCTTTATTTTATCATACATTTGAAGATTATTCTGACAATGCAATATTAGGTACTGCAAAATTACTAATAGCTAATGATGCAGATATTAACATACAAAATAAAATTGGTCAAACAGCCCTACATTTAACTGTTAAAAATACTTGTTACTATAGCGTAATTCTCCTTCTTTCTAATAGGGCTAATACCAATATACAAGATGGCGATGGTAATACACCTTTGCATCTTGTGAAGTATAAAGCTGTTGCTGATTTACTTATTCATTATGGTGCAGATACTAACATAAAAAATTATAAGGGTGAAACACCTTTGCTTAATAATCTTATTCCTCTTCCTTATTTACCCTGGCAAAAAAGAAAATAATACCGGCTATGTTTATCAGTGTAGAGAGTCTAAAGTACATGCATCAAGTCAAAACGTTCCAATCCTATCCGCGTTTTATAGTTAAAATTAAAGTTCGAGTTGTTGTTTACAATTATGTTGGGCGGTCCCTGTAATACATTTAATCCAAACTAAGTCATTTTTATTAAATCTAATACTGATATGTTAAAACAAGACTGTGTTATACTGAGTCTGGTACATATATGGAACAATGGTTGTAAACGTAAACAAGTTATAATGTTACGTATCCAAAAATGCCTTGAATACAAATTTTTGCTAAATTATTGGCCTCTGTTTTTGCATTATTAAGATAGTTTTTAAACATTTTTAGTCTTATTTCACATAGCATGAAAGGAGGCTGTTTTTTGACGGCCTACTTAAAGAAAAATCATTTACATATTTTTAATTTTGCGGTGTAAGGGTACTAAAAAGAATTCTAAATTGTCATCTAAAAAAATATAAGCTGACATTGCAGCGATTAGTGAAAAGACTAGTGATGGGCATAATCGATGGATTTTCATAAACGAATGATTTCATTCGAATGGTTTCAGTAATCGAATAATTCATTCGGTTAAAACCAATCCGCTAGAAAGTAGTAAAAACGCATGGTCTCATGAATGAATAATTCGCGTTCTCATCGTCTTTTTTCGGGTCGCTCAGCAAATCAGCGTAAACGTTCGGCTTCGAATCAAATTTTTAATTTCATCACATTCCATCGCTAATTCCGGTTTGTGTTTGGAGTAATATTTCTACAAACCGTAAAAGTGGATACATTTCTTTATTTTATTGAACAATATTTTTTATATAAATGAGACACACCAGCGACAAAAACCTACAGCTGGTCACGTATGCAGGTTAAACTTCCGGTGTCTTTCTCTCCTTCAAAGCAACGCTAATGTCTTACAATATTTTTAAATTTCATTACAATTCGTCGCTACTGCCAGCTGCTTTTTAAGTAATATTTTTATAAACCGCAAAAGTGGATACATTTTTCTGTTTTATACATAAATAATTTTTTAAAAATTTGACCAGTGACAACAGCATTATTGTAATATTCAAAAAAATATTTTTATCAGGTTGTTCCCCGTCGCAATCTTTATGCGTTTGCATTCAAGGAATTATGTCTGTATTGGAACAATCGTGCATTTTTATCGTCACAAAATCATGTGTGTATGTATACAAACCTTGACCACCTCTAATATCATCGTACCATGTATTACGCATTTGCAGTTGACTACTGTTCATTCGAATGGTTTTCTATAACAGCTCGAGATATTTCGATAATCGAATGGTTCGATTATTTTACTTCGAAATATTCCATCACTAAAAAAAACTTTTTTCAAAACGATTCTTAATAATTCCAAAATGTCAATAAATCCATTTATTTCTATAATTTTAAAGGCTCACTTATATTATTATAGTATTAGTTGTGTTGTGATTTCAATTTAGGTAACAGTCATGCAGCAATTTTTTATTCGGTATCTTGGATTCCGGATTGGAGCCGCATCATCGGTACTGCTCTTATCGACGTTCCGTCCACTTTTGCACGGAACACCTTCAGGGCTGTTCATTTCGTTGCTGGTGCTGGAACACAATTAAGTTGACATCGACAGTACCTAACGATAACGCGGTTACAACCCGGAAGTCAATTATGTGATAATTTTATGAAATGATTTATTATATTAAATGTATGTATCGAGTTTTATATATAATCAGGTATAATAAAATAAAATGTATAAAATGAACAAACGAACTTATAACTAACAATACATATATTATGTTTTTTTATTTCTCTATTACCAAGTTTTTTCAATAATAATTTTTGATTTTCGACAGTCTATTTTTATATTCAACAAAAAACATTTTAAATTCCATGTAAGTATGTACTTATACAATAAAAAATACTAAAGTGAAATTATATTTAGTAATAACTCAACACCCACACTTTTTGGTACCGACACAGACACATTTACTTCAGAAAATTTAAGATTTGCTGATCTTAATTAGACACGGCTATAATATATTCATTTTTATTGACTAGACAGCAAATTTTTCTTTCCTATTAAAGAAATTGTTCTTATTATCAATTACTTTATTATTGAAGTTTTTTTGAGGATGGGGCCAGGACCCTTCAGGTATCTTGCCCCCGGGCTTATAATTAACCAATTTTTGGAAAGCCAAATTTTTGAAAGAAGTGGAAATTTGGTGAGAAAATAAAAGTGGGGATTACTTAAAATTAATATAATACCAGGTTAGATAAGACAGTTGTTATTGTATTGTTATATACAAATTTTGCAAAAGCTCTTGGCATGTTTTAACTAAAAAACATTATTTATATTTGAATATACTTGAAACAAAATTTAATAAGTAAAAAGCCGATTTGCTTCGTTTGATTAGTTTCATGTAACAATTACGAATAACATTTGTACATTTTTACAGCTTTTATATATTTCTATAGTAATTTTGTTTCAAGTAACTGTAACATTTGTTATAATTATGATTAAAATCTGTTAGATTTTAACATTTTATGCTAAAAACTGAAATATCTATTAATTGTGAGCGTTTGTATTTTTATAATAAAATTCTTAATTTACTCTGTTACAATTATTTCTACTACATAAGATGTTTATTATAAAACCCCTCGACTGCTTCAAAATATGTGGTGGGGAGGGGTGCCTACTTCAGAATAGATGCGCTCGGAAAATAACCTTAGGTTCGTATAACACAAATCTCGAATAGCTAATCCTCCTACCCCCCCCCTCCCAGTGTCCCACCCAACGAATTTTTGATATTAAAAAAATGTACGAATTTCGGCTTTAAAATCGGTATCAGCATATTAAATGACAATAGGAACAGTCTTCCAATTGAAAAAGCACCTCTGGGAGGTATCCCTTTGGTCGTTTACCTGAACAGTTTAATTGGATAATCGCAAAAAAACGACTATTACCAAATAATGAAATCGATTTTAGATTTCAACAAATAAATATTGTTTATAATTAACAAACACTAAAAACAAACAAATTTCCAAATTTTCAAAATATCTTAAAATTTTCATAATTTCAAATTATTTCAAAATTTTCAAAATTTAAAAAAATAGCAAAGTTTTTAAAAATTACAAATATTTTCAATATTACAAATATTATAAAAATAAAATATTTTAAGGCAAAATCGTTTTAAATTATAGAAATTTTTAACATTATCCAAAAATTTCAATATATAACAAAATTTTCAAACTTTTGAAAACTGAAAAGTTTCAATATTTTAAAACAACATTTTCAAATGTTTAAATTTTTTTAATTTTTTAAAAATTTCATAAAACTTTTTTTTCAATTTAAAAATTTTTTTAAAATTTTAAAATTTTCCCCAAATTTAAAAATTTCAACATTTTTAGAAATTTCAAAATTTTACAAAATTTTTAAAAATTGTATAAAACGTTTACAATTTTTTCTTTAAAGTCCGCTTTGGTCTCGAAAGAGCGTGGTCGCTTCCTCTCCTGTGTCTGTGGTGAGCGTGCTTAATGAATCACACAGACATAGGGGGCCTACTGTTTAACGCGGGCTCCGAACCGCAGGAAGTGCAAGCACTTCTTCTCCAGAGAAAGTTTTTTGGGCAGAATACCTCGCTGGTTTGCTATTGCCTTGCGAGGGAGAACGGCCGTTAAAAATTCGATGTTCCGGTACTGGGATTTGAAACCCAGACCCCAAGCATAGCAGTCCAACGCTCTAACCGCTAGCCCACGGCCGCCTCTTTAATATTTTTAAGTTTTCTAAATATCCCCCAATTTTTGAAATTTTATGTTTCTAAATTTTTAACATTTTCAAAAATTTTCGAAATTTTCAAAAAAAATTTTAAAACTTCATTCTGCTTAAAAATGTTCGAGATTTCCAAAACGTTTCAAAACTTATAATATTATACGTTTTCAAGTTTTCATAATTTTCGAAAATCGTTAAATAATTCGAAATTTTTGAAATTTTCAACAATTGTCAATATTTTTAATTTTATAATTTTTGAAAAAAAAACAAAATTTTCAACAAAAAACAAAATTTTTAAATTTATATGAAACATCCAGTATAACATTTATTCGAAAGTATTTCAAGAATTTCAGAAATATTCTAAATTTCCATAAAATTGTAAAAATTTTCGAAATTTTTAAAAATTAAAAAATATATATAAATTCGAGGCAGGTCTAGTGGTGGTTGCCTGGCAGCTTATTTTAAATACAATTTCAGCAAGATACAACATTTTTTTATTTAATTACATTATAAACAATGCCATGAGTATTAAAAACGCAAACCTAAAACACAAAATACCAACCAACAATTGTTGTTATTAAGCAGTGTTTGCTTTGTGCTAAATAACTTTCATAATTTTATTAACGTTAATTAAACGCAACGTTTGCATCAACATTGTTTTATTTTTAATAGATGTAATCGATGGAAGGTCAAATAATAATCTACGCACCTATTTAAAAGCAACACGTTTTTAAATTATTTAGTTGGTTTGATGATAAGGAACTGATTACAACGTAACAACGAAAAATTATTTACTTATTACAGGATTTTTTTTAAATTAGTGTATGCAAAAATTTAAATAAAATATTTTAAACTTCACGATTTTTGTTCTAATTTTGAGAAATGTTAGAACACATTTTTACCATTTATAAGTTACGTACCTAATCGGAATTTAGAGGTCGCCCAAAGCCACAAACAGTACTACGTGCTTTGAAACGCAAATACCCAAGTCTGTTAGAATTAAAATCAAGATAATAACGTGAAAAAATTGCAACAATAATGTTTGTTATAAAATGAAATGAATAAGTACAAAGACAATGCTTGACGTTGTAATTTCTTGCCAGTATTTTAAGTGCAACGTCGTGAATCGCATTTTTTTGCTGATGATGGAAACATGATTATGGTAGTTGCTGCCAAGAAGTTTCTTTTTGCATGTGTGTTAATACTTTATGCTAATTCGGTACGTAAAACACGGATTTGTTTAATAAAAATATAATTTTAAAATTGTTATTTATGTGAATTGATTTATTGTTTACAAAACAATGTCTGTCTGCGTGTGTGTGCGCTCCATAACTCCCAAACGATGTTTGATTGCAATGAGCTTCGGAATTTGGGGCTATATCAAAAATTCATCGGGAAATAAAGCTTTTAAAAAAATTCCAGAACCGGAAGCGCAAGTTAGACATGTTTTTTTGGTAGAATTTTTTCCGAATACAAATTTTCAAAATTTATAAAGCGAATCCGATTAGAAGAGGATAGGGCAAATTCAACGCTTTTTATTCGAACATTTTAACTTGAAAATGGCGGCCGCTACGATTTTTTGAAAATTTTGACTTCAACGCCTTTTTACTCAAAAACGAGTCAACAGATCTGATTCAAATATTCAATCGTAATAACTATATCGAGACACAATGTTACTGTGCACAAGAATTTTCGAAAAGTTAAAAGCTATGAAGTGAAAAAATTTTCCAAAATTACGGAAATTTTCAAAAAAATATTGCTCAGAAACGGGCAACATATTAAAATTTTGTAAGCTTATAGAAGTAAGGATTACCTACAATTTGGTTTGTGTCCTAGCTCGCAAATTTCTCTTTGGCGCCTTCTGTGAATTTTTGAAAATTTGAATTTTAACATCTATTTACTCATAAACGCGTTATCGGATCGGGATAAAATTTGATACTGGAAACATCCTAAAGATGCACAATGTTACAAAAATGTTCAAATTTCGAAAATTTTATTCAAAATTTATAAAATTCGTGAGGTTTACAAGCCTTTCAAAATTTTGTGTTTTTAA
Source organism: Ctenicera cuprea (assembly GCA_958336395.1). Classification (NCBI taxonomy): domain Eukaryota; kingdom Metazoa; phylum Arthropoda; class Insecta; order Coleoptera; family Elateridae; genus Ctenicera; species Ctenicera cuprea. The sequence continues at coordinate 2,903,091 of OY284493.1, forward strand.
TATTTTCCAAAATTACGACATAATCGAGTCAATATTATCAAAAATTTTCAATTTCAAATATGTTAAAAATTTCGGAAATTATAAAATTTTTAAAATCCTCAAAATTTCTAATAAACATTTTGAAGATTCAAAGAATAGGAAAATTTTGCAAAATAATATAAAATGTTCTCAAGTTTCCTAAAATTTTCATAATTTGAAATATTTAACAAAAATTATTGAAAATTCAAAATTATGTTCAAAATTTAAAATTCCTGAAATTTTACAACCCTTTCAAAATGTTCTGTTTTAGATGATTTTTGAATTTTTTAGATAATCGAATTAATGTTAAAAATTTAGAGAATTAATAATTAGATTCTGCGGTAACGTTTGTTTATACGATAACAAGAACATATGTGAAAAAAAGCTGTCAAAAATGCAACTTAAACTTTCTTGTTTTTAGCACAAATCCCTCTACTGGAGGGTTTTGTGTGGTTTATTTGGTTTGTCTCGTTTTAAAATCAATGGTGCCCGCCTAGGAAGCACTACACTACTATATTGTAGAAAACCAGAGCTCTGCTGTAAAATTTAATACTTGTTGCTTTGCGTGTTAGTTAGGGAGGGCGGCGGCGCCTAAGTTGCTTCCCTTACGAGCCGCCACTGTTTGGGTATTTATTTTTTGTTTGTTGCTGTTGTTTTGCAAAAATTTCCATTTTCGGATAATTCCACAAATATAAATGTTACACAAATATCGTTTGCACTACTCAAAGGAGTTCTACAAATTCTAGATGAAAATTTACCCAACTGTTTCGTTCACCGCTAGATGGCGCTTAACGTTTGTGTTTTTTAAGGGTTTTTGGTCTTAGCACCTTAATGTTACTTTTGACTAATAATTTTTTTCAGATCTACTCATCGCCCAAAACCAAATTCAGTTTTAAGAAAACTTTTCTAACACCAAGGGAATTATATGAAAAACGGAACGAAGAATTGGACAAGTGCGAAATTTTAGAAAGATCCAATTTCTCATCAGATGAAGATGATGACAAAAAAGACCCAGTGGTGAAACCCAAAGACGATGTCCATAAAGTTGTAGCTAATGCACATATCCATGTGCGTTTCGGGGGAGAACCCGATCCACCTACGGCCAGAAACGAAAAATTTATCGAAATTTCTGATCGTATTCCAAAAAAGCAGAAACGGTTTCCAAACCAAGACGTTAACGAAACGCCTGAAAATATACCAACAAACCAGGAATGGTTTTATCAACCACACCAAGCGGAAAAAGGGTGTTGTAACCAATTTATGCCGTATCTTCCACCAACATGTCACCAATACCCTCCAGTTTTTCCACCATACAATCCATACTATAATTTCGGTCCAAATGGATTTCCGTATGGACATATGTATGGATCGTATTATTCTCACTTAACACCCATGGGTTATCCTCCTCAATACAATCCTTACCACAACTTCGCGCAATGTGCAAGCCACATTGATAATCAACCCTGCCCATGTACTACTTCAAAGCCGACCATGAAGCCACAATCCAATGTAACCGAAGTTCCATTTGTTTATTTTTTTAAACGAGACAAGTGTGGACAAGTTCCCAGCCCGGAAGAAATAAAGAACCAACCGACAGAAGAACTAACAGATGAACATTTACGGTTAATTAAAAAGTTTTTGGATATTGGTGAGTCGTGGGAAGGAAAAAATGCCGAAAAGAAGAAACGGCTTGTTGATTGGGGTAAGCCGAAATTTTCTAACAAAAAAACTGTTCTCAATTTTATTAACTTTCAGGGTCGTCGACTCCAGTTTCTGAACCAACCACTCAATCAACCATCATAAGTTTGGGTACAACTACAGACTTACCATGTAATTCTGACGAGCCCATCACATCAAAAATGCCAGCTCAAGGTCCTACCACGTGTTCTCCAAAACCTGCACCATGTTCATGCAATGGCGATTTTCTTGAAGACGTTGTATTAACCAACGTGATACAGCCAGCTCGATGCAAAGACAGGAACCCTAGAGACTGTCTAATTTTAAGCGAAAACTTGAAGTTCGTTAAGGTTAACTTAAGTGAACTAACAAACTCTTCATGTAACTGCTCTCGTACTAGGCATGGTTCAATCCATGATATTGATGACTTGGTAAGGTTCAAAGGAAATCTGATTTATGATTCAAGTCCATATCAGCAAACTTATCCATTTTTACCATATGGTGATCCAAGGTATATAAACTTCTATCCTTGGATGGGTATGTATGGGAATCCTTGGCGCTGCCAAAAAGGTTTTAGTTCTGTACCAGATCCACAATTGTATGGATATTTCAAACCAGCCCAACCACCATTTTTACCACCAAATGGATTTTATAATACCTAGCCCGGTGAACTTGATACAGAGCTTGAGGAAGGTTTCTCCAAGAGTTGTAGAAGATGTTAAAAATAATTTTAATAGCAGAATTTTTCTTAAAACAATTTGGTTTTATTTGTACATGTGTTGTGTTTGTCCTGGGCTACGCCCCATTGTTTTTTGTATATTTTGAAAAAAAAATAATAAATAGGCTGTGTTGAGATGTTGAACAAAAATATATTTAATGAAAATACTGCTGGTATTTAATAGAAGAAGAATATGTGAAGCAGTGAAGAAATACCACGCAGTATGTGACGCATCACGGTTGTTTGTTTTTGTATTGACAGCTATCAGCAGATTATGTTCCAATAACACAAACAAAGAGTGTAAAATCATTTTTTTATCTGCATCAAAAACTATATTGGGGCACTGTACAGCAGTACATACGAATATGCGCTTTATTTAATTGACGCGCATAGATGCGACTTCTAGTAATGGGGTGAGACATGTGGAAGAAATCTGGATTTACTATAGAGAAATCTATAAAAATCATATTCTTAGTGAATACAGCACAACATTATTCTATTCTTGCACCAAGTTTGATATCTCAGTTTAAAAGTTTATTTTATAAGAGCAGTAGAACTTAAGGTCTGTTTCTGCAGGCCCGGCAACAGTAAAAGTTGAGACAGATTATAAGCAGGTTTTAGGGCCCCGGAAGACCGATAAAGCTGACGCTGTAGCGGTGTCTGTGTGTGTGATTGTATACACTTTACAGTCTAGAAGCCTTAACGCAGGAAACCAAAATTTGGTAATTCAAATGGGTTGAAATTGCAAGAAAACGAGCTTGGTCCGCCAAAAAAAGGGAGGGAAGAAAAGAGTGCTCTACTTCAAAATACACCCGCTCGACAAATAACATTAGATTCGCATTTTACGCATGTCGAATAGCCGATCTGCGCTAACACGATCTTCCTAGCTCCCTCCAGAGTCTTCCCCTCAACGAATTTTCGCTATTACAAAAATGTACAAAATTCGCATATAAAATCGGTATGAATATGGTAAATGACAACAGGAACAACCTTCCCTTGAAAAAGCAGTACTTGGAGTTTTTTTTTGTCGTTTACCTGAACAGTTTAATTGGATCATCGCCGAAAAAATACGACGATCACCAGATTATGAAATTGATTTTATATTTCAACGAACGATTTGAAATTTAAAATACGCAAGCTTTTGATATCAACTGCGTTGAAATCGAAATGAAAAATTAAAAGCTGTCGTCACCAAAAGTTGAGACAGTTACGGATTTAACGTATAGATAGATTACTCTAACTTGTGCTTTTTAATTGTGAGAATTGTATTCTTGAAAAATGTATTTAAAAAGCGATTCTACAAAAAAATGAAAAATGGAAATGAATTACACACGAAGTAAGCAATAATATTAAGGAAAACATTAAGCAAAATGTTATTTGTTATTATTTGTTACAATTATTATTATTATTATTATTTGTTAAACTAGATGTTGTATAACTTTTTGTACAAACTCGATGAGCACATTTCTGACGTCTTTGTAAGTAGAAAAAGTCTAATAAACTTGAGTCTGAAAACGTTTTCTTACGGAGTTACAGCCTCCCAAAGAGGGAACTATCTAATCGGCCTATTTGATTCAAATTTTGCATGGATACTGTACTGATGGTAATTTACATTTTTGTTTCTTCTAGTTTAAATCCATTAAGCATAGGAACGTATATGTGAGGGGGGTACACGACTGATCCCTCAACGTGTATTTGAAGCACCCCCGCTATATCTACGCCCCTGGTAAATTGATTGTAACAAAAAGCAGTAAAATTGTAAATGATCAGGAGGCTGTAACTCCGTAAGAAAGTGTTTTCGGACCCATGTTTATAGGGCATTTTCTACTTAAAATAACCTCAGGAATGTGCTTGTTAAGTTTATACAAGAAGTTATGCAACACCCTGTATTTTGTTGTGGTTTTCTGTTTGTATTTATATTTATCGAAACCTAACCAAAAACAAGTTTAGAGGAAGTTAAACATTTCAAGACATTTCCTTGTGATATTTACTTAAGCTTGCAGTTCAAGTGCTTATTATTGACGCAGTTGTGCGTTTTTCGGAAATTTAGAGGCTTTTAGAATGATATCAAAAAACAAAATTGTAGTGATGATAATAATGCAGATTTTGGTAAGTTTTATTATTTAACTAAACCTCTATTATTAGTAACAATAATATTATAAACAGGTTGCAGTTATTTAAATGTAGTATTTTCAACAAATAGCTAGTTGGCCGCAGGTGGCCAAAGTGCCGTTATTACTCATTTTTTTAAAATTTGTTTATTTTTAAATTCGTTGTTTTTGCTTAAATTTTCAGAAAAGTTGAGGTAATTGCCGTTTAACGGAAGCAAAAATCAATTTTCGCCCTAGGGACGAAAACGCGATCTTGCTCCCGTTTTTAATTGCGAATGTTGGTTACGCTTTATTTTTTTTTACTTGTACATGTCTTGTATACCTTGGTTACCGTGGATAATAAAGGCATCTTATGTGCAAAAGTCAATTTTTACACAACTGTCAAATTCAATAGTTTAATTGAGACTAATTTTAAAATGAATGTTTTTTGATAAATTCCTCAAGGTGGGCGAAACAATCCTATATGAAACTCGGGAAGAAATACTGTTTTTTTCTCTCGTGTGCTTTATTTCACGAGTCGTAGGCACACGCGGGAAGAAATATCACTTTCTTCCCTTGTTACAGAAACAACTATTTTTTTATAAATTTTAAATTTGCAAAACCTAGAAGATACCAAATTTAATCAAGCAAACTCCATATAATTACCTTAATCTAACAGAACTGTTGGTAATTTTCAAAATCGAGCTTACGCAAATGTTTTCTTCATAAAAATAGTAATAGGTTGTACAGACAAATCTCACATCTTCTAAACATTGCAGATTCAAGAAGCATATTCGCAATTTGATTCGGATGAAGATTCGGGATCAATCGAAATTCCGAACAGGCCAGAAAATAGGTAAGATTTTAACAGAAAACTTACATTTCATAATAACAGCTAGGCTTCCGGGTTGGAGCCGCGTCATCGGTGCATGAACTGCCGACGTTTCGTCCTTGGTTCCACGGGACATCTTCAGGGCTGTGGGTTCCCGGTCAACACTGACAACAATAAAAATTCTTTTTTGAAATTGCGAATTTAAAATTTACCAGGATATAATTTACTCGGATTGTTGTACAGACGCAATATAACCTTAGCTTTTGAGCCGTGTATAAATAACCCTAATATTTGTTTTTTACTTTCAGGCAAGCTTACAAAGCTCAAAACGCGAAACCACATTCAGACCCTCAGACGTTTCTGCATTTGCTTTCAAAACTAATGACCACCATCAAGCTTTCAATAAAAAGCGCAAGCAACAAAATTGAAGAGAAAGTTAATTACAAGAATGTTGCACAGAAAACCAAAAAAACACTGCACGGCTTGCGTAAGGCCTACGTGTACGCTGAAAAGGCCAGAAGACATTTTGTACGACATTTGCTTAAAGATTAAGTAAAAAGAAATTTAGAGATATGCAGTAATTTAATTTTTTTTATATTGTAGTTTAGGTTTTATAAGACTCTTGTATGTTTTTAAATAAATTACTAGCATAAAAAATGTATTTTTGCCAAACATTTATTAAAAAAGCTGTCGGGCAACCGCCACGGGACTTCCTCGCATTTACGAAAATTTTTTAAATTTTTCAAATATTTTAAAAAATATAACATTAATTCTATCAAAAACTAGAATTTTTTGTATATTTTCGATAATTATGAAAAATTTTGACGAATTTTAAAAAATTTTGAAATTATAAAAATTTTGGAAAATGTTTACAATATCAACGAACCGAAACAATTTAAACGCGCAAAATAAGTTCGTTGCAAGTTATAAAAAAAAAGTGGAGTCTATTCACCAGCCGTACCACAAAAAAATTAAAAAAAATTGTCTTGTTATTACTTATTAAACACAACTTCCTGCATGCAACTTAGAAAATTTTACTCGACGCGTTCGCGCTTCGAAAAAAGTTTAAAACAAACATGATTAACCGTGCAACAAATTTGAGTAATTTACCCCGATTATTTTTCAATTCACTGGTGATGTATGATTGGATGTTTTCACGAATATATCGAATTTTTAAACTAATTCAATTTTTAAAACTGTTAAATAAAACAAATCAGTATTTGGCTTAAATTTTATAGCGATAAAATTTTGGAAATGCAAAATAATCGGGGTTAAATTTTTCTATTGGCTACTGAAACGGCAAATGACGTAGTGATTGATTAAGATCTTATGAGTAGAATTATGACTATAAATTCTAAAATAAGTACATGACGTACGTATAACATAAGGGGAATTACACTAGTAACGCCCTCTATTATGTGCAGCGAGAAAAAGTAAGTGTTTGGCAGTTGGCTTTAAAAGCGTCTACGGCCTGACGATGCTGCAGGCTTCGCGCGGTTTCGTGCACTGTCGGACTGTTTAGACGTGTTTTAGCGACTGTCTATGTTTATCGTAGCTCATATGGAAATACGACTGTACATCGTTTTGTTGCATAAACAGTTGAGGAGGCGAATCCCGGTTGGGTCCAATTACTTTTTTTATTTTATATACTGCTTTTTTAAAAACAATGTTGTTGATCTTTGCTTTTTTGCGCGAGGTAATGGTCAAAGCAATTTAATTTTTTAAGAAAAAATACGAAAACAAAGTTGCATTCACTCACTGATAAATTATTCCTAATCTGCGCTTGCGCGAAGCCTGCAGTATGGTCAGGCCGTAGACGCTTGTGTTGACCCTAATATAGTCATCGCTACACCTCTGAAAACAATCTAAAATTGTTGTGTCAATGTCATTCGAAACCATCCGTTAAATATTTTACTGAATTTCAATTAAAAGCAACGGTTTTTTTCTAAACGATCAAACGAACTTTCAGTTCCAATTCAGCAAGTATTTTCCGACATAACAACATAACCCATTTTGAGTTTTCTGACTGAATTCCAGTTTGTTCTCGTATCTAATTTCACTTAATCATATTTTTTTATGATTTAAAGATTTTTCTTTCATCTTAAGAAATTAAATCCCAAGCTATGTCCAAGAAGGTCGGCTCATTGCCCAAACGTGGCCGTTCAGCGGCGGTAAAACAAGATCCACCACAAAAGGTAAGCCAAACTCTATTATTGCGTCATTTTAAGCTCGAGTTTTGCAGTTAGCGGAAGAACTTGAAGATGACTACCAAGTTGTGGTAAGTTCATCAAAACTATCCTCGAAAACATCGCTGAAGGTAATTTTTTTTAACTTGACGTTTTTTGACACATCGCTTTTCCAGACAACGGAACTTTCGAAAACTAGGTATAAAGATGGTCAGCGTGTTGTAGTAGAAGAAGGTGGTGGAGATACCAAAGTCCAAGAATTGAAGGTAATCCTAAACGCTGTCGCTGTGAACACCAAAACTGCTTTCCAAGAGCCTGACACTGTAATTGCCGATGGTGAAGCTACATCGACGAAACGTTCACGTAAAAGACCATCAAAAGGGTCCAAGCGGAAGGTAGCTCTGAAAACTGCGGTAGGAAACAGTTCTGGTACGTATTGAAAAAACTTTGTTTACATGGTATGACATTTATAATAATTCTTTAAGGTCGTCGTCTTGGTCGCCCCAAAAGGAATGAAAAAAAAGTGTAAACGCAGTATTTCCGAGAAAAAACAGTATGATCAGTTAAGGAATTTTAATCGTATGTTTAGTTTTTGTTAGTGTTAGTTGCTATACAATTTAATTCTGTTAATAAATTTATTTCATGTCAAGTTCGTCTTTTCTGTTTTGTACTTAATACGAATTAGTCGTTATGACTCTAAATCTTTAGCGTAGCAGGTAAGTGCTGTAACCATTCGACTACTCTGGCATGCAGCAGTTGCGGTAACAAAGACAATTATGTTTGCCACACATTGATGGTAAGATTTATTAACACCATTTATTACATTTTAAATTTATACCTTCAACAGTTCCTATGGGTAAAGCTAATCTTTTTAATAATTAAATTCTGATGTAATGGGCTTGGGTTTCATGACTACGAAAAGTAAATTAAAAAAAAATTAAGACCGGCTTAGGTACGAACAAGAGAATGACAAAGTCAGTTAAAGAACAAAAAGAGACGTTTTGATGATAGTTTTGTCAACAGGTTTTGTAAAATAGGCTAGTCAATTCTACCACACACGGATGGTGCTTTTACCAACCCTTTCGTAGGTTGCATTAATAATTGCGCGCTGGCCCCACGTTGGGCGCCAATTAAATACATGACGTGTAGACAACTTGAAATAAATAGAAAGCTAAGCTCCGCCTGATTAGAGCTTACCTTTAAAATATGCTTATTAAACTAGATTGTAGTTTGTTTATGGAGTCGTTCAGGCAAAAAACATCGCCTCTCATAACTTCGATCTGTTCACATCTTTTGTAAAACCCTTCTAACCTAATAATATCCCTCAAATCCTAGGATTGTTACGAACTTTAAGACTTTCGTGGGAGCTGTTTTACGCACTTTTTCACGTGTTGTATGCACCTTTTCAAGGTATTCAATCTTTTGGGGGTTGTAACTATGCAGGTGTAAAGAATATGTTTCGCTGTTTCAATGGAATCTTCATAAAATCGACAGAGATTGTTCTTTGCTTTGCCTATTTATTGAGATGATATTTTAGAGGGCAGTGTCTAGCTAGAAGTAACGTTGTAGCAGTGGTAGATCTTTTGAGACTTCCCATGTATTGACTTCGGTTATTAGGTGGCTTTTTGCTACGCTGCAGAAGGGTTCCGTACCAATAAAATGAGACTCCGACCCTGTTTTGGCAAGGCGGATCAACTGACTCATTCCCATTCACGCCCTGGCACCCACACAGTGGCGGATTACCGCACAGACGCATGAGGCGCTTGCCTGGGGCCTCAGCAAAGCGGGGGCCTCAGAATTGTTGGGTGCCTTATCCTCAAAAACCAAAATTAAATTTTTTTTACCTGAGAATGTGATTTTTTCTTTTAAATGGGAATGTGATTTTTTTTTCTAGTACCTGAGAATATTTTTCTATTTCCGGATCTTATTTTTGTGTTTATGTTTTTATTAATTCCAAAAATATGCATTGTTCATTTTAGTGAACCGTCCCATTCTTAGTAGGGTCAATAGGGGGCCTCCAGATCAGGTTGCGCCTGGGGCCCCACAAATCAAGATACGCCACTGGCCGCTTAGTTCTATGGTCCCTTAAATTGTGGACCTTGGCTTAGCTCAACAATAAAACACTGAACCAAACAATGTGTCTTAAGTATTGAATTTTAACGAAACTTTTTGCTACTTTGGGACTAAAAATCCAGTCTTTGATTATCAGGTATACACTGTAATCACTTAATAATAAATAAATTTTAATATAAGTTATCTTGAACACACTCGAGCTGTGGAATAACAACACTTGAAAAACACAACACCCTTCCATGCAAGTGATTATTACCAGATACGTGTTTCGACAGCTAAGCTTTTATCAATAGTGGTAAACTAACAGTGTCAGTTTACCACTGGTGATGATAGCTTATAACTGTCGAAATACGTATCTGGTGTTAAGTCACTTGTGTAGAAAGGTGTTGTGTTTTTTAAACAAGTTATGTTGTCTAAACTATAAAATTAAGTCTTCTTTATTTGGTTTTAGCAAATGTCAATTATATTATTTACATTAATATTTGTATTGCGGTGGATGTGCAACAGTGCCAATAATAGTAGGTGCCTCTAAGCTGATCAAATGATTTTGATCAAAACAAAATTAGTCGTTCTAAGCATGGTAACCGTAGTGACCAAAATAATAATTTTTTTAAAGGATCATGAGGCCGGGCGTGAGCACGACTCCATGATTCCCATCCCACTCTCTTACCCGGGCTCAGCGGACTTGCGCTATACACCGGTCTAACACGCCCCACCCCGAAAAGACATGCAACCCAACATACACACCATCCATGGACACGCCGGATTTAACTTATTCAGAAAAATTTCCAACGGGCAGAGGATTCACACCTACTGCCGTTGGGAGTCTAGTTTTAGAGGTTGGGACTCTAACCACTAGACCACCCGCTGGCCCAAAATAATAATTGAGAGTTGTGACAAAGGTAGTTAGCGGTTATGTCCACAAAGATAGTTGGAGGTTGTGGGGTTTCGTGGCCACTAATTACGTATGTATTCGGGGTTTAAATTATAAAATTCAAAATGCCGGATTCAATATGGCAAAAATAGTTCATAAAGTTATTCGAACTGCATGCAAGTTGGTATTCGTATATATTATTTTTTCCGAACCTAATATTTTTTCATATGACGTAAAATCTATACAGGATGAATAAAAAGTAAGAAACATCGATGCTACAGCCTTAATAAATAACTTTACGAAAAAAAGTTTCTAACAAAAGTTTCCTATCAAGTTTTTTACGACAATTTGACGTTTTCAATTTTTTTTAACTGTCATATGTTTTAGCTATGACGTCATCGACATTTTTTTTAGATGGCAACCTATACTACTTTTAATGGCATGACCAGTTAGTGCTTTTTATTCTCTATGCAGCCATGTAAAAATATCATACAGTTGGAAAAAAGTTTTCGATTTGCCTTAAGTTCTCTCAGATTCAGTGCTAAAATTTTTATAAAATAAATGTTAATTCACACATTATTTAATGTTACCCACAAGTAAAATTGATTAAAACCCTCAGGTTCTTTTTTACAAACAATTTGAAGAAGTTTCTCTTCAAAAATCTGTAGCTATATTTACTTTAAAAAAATGTCGTAAATAAAGTCGCCTGTTATCACTAGTTAATGGACAAAGAGCGGCCAATATCCGATAGGGCGATAAACAACCTTTTATTACTTATTTTTATCTATAAAAACTGTTTTCGTTTGAATTCCGCCTGTTATGTAGATGTTTAAAAAGCAATAAAACTTGTCAACGCCAATTATTTAACCCGCAAAAAGCTTCTCCCGCTGCAGCTGCACGTTATTTATTGTCGGCAACCTTCTTTTTACTGCTTTTCTCCGAATTACGTTTACTTCATAGCGAAATACCGCTGAAGGAAATTATGCAAAAATGGGCAAAGCTTTTCGCCGGATCTTCCCCTTATTTTAATGTCGCAACAAAGCCTCTACTAAACCGTTTTTACTTTCCTATACTTTCAGTATAGGGAAGTATTGATTTCATGCAAAATTTTAAAGTTGAGATTTTAACGGAAATAGTCGGGGGGGGGGGGGGCATGGACCCCAAAAAAGTATTTTTTTTAAAATGTCTGTGGGTGGGTGGGTGGGTCTGTGGGTGAGTGTGTTACGCTCCATATCTCCGGAACGGCTGGACCAATTTTGATGTGCTTTGGAATGAGGGGGTATATCAAAAATTCACCGACAAAATAAGCTTTTAAAAAAACCGAAACCGGAAGCGGAAGTTAGACATGTTTTTTTGGTAGAATTTTTTTCAGAAACTGAATTTTTGGAAATTTTATTAGTGGAGATTAAAGAAGGCCTTAGAACAAATCAAACGTTTTTTTACCGAACTCTCTAGCTTTAAAATGGCGGCCGCTACGAATTTTTGAACATTTCGACTTTAACGCCCATTTACTCAAAAACCAGTTGTCTGATTGGGATCAACTACATCTTGTTTGGTAGCCCATCAAGGGTACTATACCATGAAATACAATTAATTTTGAAAATATGCAAACGATCGCAATGACATCACTCCGAAATTTTGGAAATTATTCAAAAAAATATTTCGCAAACACTGCCAACACGTTTTTGTTTAAACTTTTTAAACTGATAGAGCTGGGAATCTTCTACAATTTGTTTTTTTGCGCATTACTATAATTTCACTGTAACGCCCTCTATGAATTTTTGGACATTTCGACTTTAACGCCCATTTACTCAAAAACCAGTTATCTGATTGGAATCAACTACATCTTTTTTGGTAGCCCTTCAAGGGTACTATACCATGAAATATAATTAATTTTGAAAATATAAAAACGATCGCAATGACATCACACCAAAATTTTGGAATAATTCAAAAAAATATTTCTCAAAAACTGCCCACACGTTATTGTTTAAACTGTTTAAGCTGATAGAGCTGTGAATCGTCTACAATTTGTTTTTTTGGGCATTGCTATAATTTCAATTTTCGTTTGAAAATTGGTGCCCTTTTATTTATTTAACGGGGGGGCAATAAAATATTTCTGTTAAAGTGAAATAGCTCACCATTGATAGCAAAATTCGAATATAATAATATTTTTTCGATAATTTCATATCTAGGGGGGATTCTGTTTCCCCTCCCCCCAAATTTTTTTGATAAAATTTAAAAATTTGGTTTTTTGTTTTGTTTGCTCTAGGAGAATCTTTTTACAAAAAAATCGATTTTTTTGCCCCTTAATAATCTTTCTGTCCTTAAAAGAATTTCACATACTTTCTACAGCAGTTGTATTCTTGTACTAGTCGTTTAATGTTCAGTGTAGGCTAACTTTTTTATTTTAATAGCAAACCCAAAAGCAAAGTTGTAGGGCAAATTCTTCTCGATTGTATTTAAGAAAAAAACTTGAGTTTCCAATTTTAATATGGTGGCCACGGTAAAAAATAACTTTTTTTTAAATGGAAACGTGGCATTTTGGCTTTAAAATCAGAAAGGTTTTGAAATTCTAAATACAAATTAATAAGAGTAATTTCTTGCTAAAAATAATACTTCTCGAGTTATTAATATATTTTCAAATATTAATTTCCGCGCTTCCGTTGATTCAGTCCGAATATTTTACCCAACCTTATGGTTGCAGCGCAGCGGTCTTTGTTCAACCGCTTCAATATGTTACAACTTATAAGAACTATTTACTTTAACTAGTCGTGTCTAGACAGGTGTATATCGAAAGTGTTGGAAAATATAAAACAATGTTAATTTATAAGTATAGGAAAGTCCAGGTGAAGTGTTTCGCTCATTTTTTTTATTATTTTAATAGATTGCTTTGGAATTGAAAAACACTACAGAAAAGACAAAATAATAGTTTAAAAGTTGGGGCGAGGCGTATAATTAGTCCCTCTTAATATTAAGGGATCTAAAAATTAATTTTTTCTAATTTTGACATGTAGAGTGTCACTTTTCAAAATTAATTGAAGTTTCGAAACGTCAGACTTTTCATAACCAGTTGGGAAAAGTAAAATATTTCGCAACTGATGATGAAAAATTCATTTCAACACCAGTTACGAAAAAAAAACACAAAAGTAAGAAAAATTTAACATTTAGTTAATTATAAACATGTATAACACAATTCTTACAGTTAGTTAGGTTAACTCCTGATGATTGTGAAGTTTTATTACTAGAACTTGCTGTAATCTGAGAAACGGAAACGCAATTTGTTTCAAATATCAGTAGCAATCTTTGATATATTTTACTTTTTTTTCTTCACACCACTTTTCAAATTTTTCGTAAGCCAAATCATATTTTGCTTTTGATTTTATCGGAATCACGGATGATAGTGCATTTTGTGCGGCCTCTTCGATATCACTTGGTATATCTGAACTTGAATCAGACATTTCGGATATTTTCTAACTCGACACACTTCTGTATAAACTTCAAACTGTCAAACAAAATAAGCGTACCTACTTGATTTTCTATACAATTCATGAAATTAATAATTTCCCCGATTTAAAGTTTAAAGAACCTTTCTGTTTATCAAAATTAGAAAAAATCTTGTATGTAACACGTTAGGAAATGCGATTTTGTGTAACTTGTGTGATTTTGCGGGAACTCGCTTCACTAGTCCCGCAAACATCTCACTCGTTACACAAAATGGTGTATTTCCTAACTGGTTACATAAATAGCTATTATAGTCTTATTTTACTATTACTGATGAGCGACTTGGCTGAAACAGGAATATTTTATGGTATAATAATAATAATAATAATAATAATTAATCTCCCAATCAGTGGCGGATTACCGCACAGGCGCATGGGGTGCGTGCCTGGGGCCCCAGCAAAGCGGGGGCCTCAGAATCGTTGGGTGCCTTATCCTCAAAAACCAAAATTAATTTTTTTTACCTGAGAATGTGATTTTTTGTTAAATGGGAATCTCATTATTTTTTTCTAGTACCTGAAAATATTTTTTTATTTGCGTATCTTATTTTTATGTGTTAATGTTTTTGTTGATTCCAAAAATAAAAAACGTTATGATTTTCTGCATTGTTCATTTTAGTGAACCATCCCATTATTAGAAGGGTCAATAGGGGGCCTCCAGATCAGGTTGCGCCTAGGGCCCCACAAAATCAAGATCCGCCACTGCACCCACATCAAGGTTACCTTGACCTAAAGCTTTTGACAGTCTTACTCCTGGGCCCTATGCCCCCGCCAGTGATTGTTTTGAATTCGTCCTTATACCAAACGATTGATTTTTTCTCTAGTTTTGGTTCTCCTGAGCTCCACGTTTGGGGATCTCGAATAACCACTTCAAGATCGCTCACAGTTGAACTTAACTAGAGTTAGTATATCAGTTGGTTTTGACAAAAGTTCTTGCTGAAATACATTTAGAATTTCTAAATGTCCAAACAGGTCTCCTGATTTAAATTTCTTATTTAGTTGCAATCTGAAGGCACTTAGTATCGTATCTTTTCTTATCTGTAGCTGCAAAAAAAAGGTTTAGCATAGCTTCTATTGCTGCTGTTGGGCATATGAAAGCCAACCGCTGCACTTTTACCATCTTGTCCTGCGCTGTACTTAGTTTTTGCGTACCACAGTAGAAACGCGTAAGTGACAATGAGTATTACCACCGTTAGGTATAACCAGAAAATCATTTTCGGTTTTATTCCCTAAGTACCTATTACCAAAAAGCCCACGCCAAATCTAGAATGCCGTTATTGTCCTTACTTCTGTTCTGTTCTGCTAAGATGTGGGTTCCAAGTGAGCTTCTGATCGACAATAACTCCCAAATATTTAACTTCAGTGGAAGACTATGTTTGTTTGCTTGTCATGCTTGCTTCTGATGGTGATTACTAGATCATCTGTGTAAACCTGTATGTTTATTCCAGAATCAGACGGCTTTATGAGAAGATCATCAATGACAATCGATCACAATGGGGCCAATAGTACTCCACCTTACGGACACCCCTTTGTGTATGGGGCGCCAAGTGTAAAGTGAAAATTTGTTGCCCATTTCACGGTATTTAAAGCAATTTGTCCCAATATTTATTATATATACACACATTTAGCTAATTGCTTTTTCACTAACCGTGATTCTTAGAAATGCACTAAAAGGGAGGTTGCACGCAAGAAATAGTTTGCAGCTGCAGCCCTCTTTTCTTATGGTTAAATATTTGGTGTTGACATTTTTATTGCATTTTAAACACCTGCATAAAAGAGCGAAATTTTTACGTAAAAGCTTTTTGCAGATAAAAACAAGCAATAAACTTAAAGAGGGTTGTTTATTAAATACTGCCCGCCCTTTATTGAATAATTGGCGATGACAGGGTTTTTATGTACGACAGCATTTAAGGAAACATGCATGTGAATTACCCTATACAATACAGTATCTATCTCATGCTGGTTTTATGAGTTTCGAATTGCTTCACGATGCAGTATACATATTTTGGGTACATGTGTATGGGGCCCCAAGTGTAAAGTGAAAATTTGCTGTGCATTTCACGGTATGTAAGGCAATTTGTCCCAATATTTATTAATAATAATAATAATAATAATAATAATAATAATAATAATAATAATAATAATAATTTATTTTAGTGTTAGAAAGAGTACATCTTTATACACTCGTCAAAAAAATCGTACATGTAGTAACTAATAACAAATATAATATAGGTAAAAATAAGTAAAAAGTAAAGACAACTTACATAGATCAATCACAGTACCCACATTAGACAATGCATGTTCGATAATGTAATCTGCTAATCGTCTACTAATAAATATTCCTCTACTGAGTAGTAGGCTTTATCCATAAGAAAAAGTTTCAAGTTTTGCTTAAATTTACAGACTGGTAATTGTTTTATGTTTTCAGGTAGTTTATTGTAGATTTTAATACACTTGTGGTTGATGCTACGTTGGGTTGATTTGATTCTATGGTAGGGTATCACAAAGTCACTTTTTTTTCGAGTATTATATGAGTGGAAGTCCACGTGTTGCTTAAAGTTTATTTTATTTTCATGAATAAAAGTGGCTCATTCAATTATATGTATAGCGTTAAGGTGAGTATTTTTAATTCTTTAAATAAGTTTCTACAACTTGTTCGCTGGCTAACACTACTGATTATTCGAACACAGGCTTTTTGTTGTTTAAATATTATTTGGGTTTTTGGTGAATCTCCCCATATGAGAATGGCGTAAGAAATCAAGCTATGGAAACTGGCGTAATAAGCTAGTTTTGCTGCTTCTTTTGTAGCAATGTTCATTATTATCCTTCTTATACAATAAATTGAACTTGAAAGTTTCTTGCTTAGTGTGTTAATATGTTGATCAAAATGTAGGTCTGGTTCGAAGATCACTCCCAAAAATTTAATTGGTTCGTTTTTTTGGTTTTTACGTTGACACTTGCGTTTTCTTAACGTTAATTTTGAGTTTATTTGCGTTAAACCAGTTTTCTGCTTCGTTTAGTGTATTGCTAGTTTTCTGTGATAGTTCCATTTCAAGTTGTCCAGCATTGATAAAAGTTGTATCGTCAGCAAAGAGACATGCGGCATCTGCTGCTACGTTTGCAATTAAGTCGTTGATATAGATGATAAATAGAATTGGCCCCAACACCGAACCCTGTGGTACTCCATGTGTAATATGTTTAAGTAGGGAATTTTTATGTTCGTAGGTAACCATTTGATATCGATCTTGTAAGTATGACTCGAGAAGTTGTAAACAGATACCACGAATTCCGTAATATTGTAATTTGCGTAGTAGTGTTTGATGGTGTACGCTATCGAAAGCTTTACTAAGGTCGCAGCTTGCTAGTTGTACCAGCTGTTTCTTGTCAATCGCTTCTAGAATGTGTTCCATCATGGTTACCATTGCAGTAATAGTTGATTTGTTATTTCTGTATCCGTGTTGATGAGTGGTGAGAAGGCCGTTTTTTCAAAATATCTTACCAACCTATTTTTCAGTATAGACTCGAACACTTTAGACGGACATGGAAGTACTGAAATCGGTCGATAGTTTTCAGCATGGTTTATTTCTCGTTTCCCCTTAAAAATTGGCGTGACTCTAGCAATTTTGAGTTTTTTAGGAAATGTTCCACTGAGGAAACATTTGTTTAGAAGGTAAACGAGTGGTACAGCTATCGGTTTAATTATGGCTTTTAAGAGAACCGCTGATTGCCCATAAATATCTTTGGTCCTTTTGTTCTTCATTTTTTTAATGATTTTAAACACTTCATCTTCTGTGACATCAAACATGTAGAACGAATTGGTTGTATTTCTATTTTGTAACTGAAGGTAGGTTTCAGAGCTTACGTTAGATGATGTAATTTTATCTGCTATGATTTTTCCAACTTCCGAGAAGTAGTTATTAAAATCATTTGCTGTTAATGTTGTGTTTATAGGTTTTTTAGAGTTTTTTCCTCTTTCTCTATTTATGACTTCCCAAAGGGCTTTTTGTTTGTTATCGCTTGTTGTTATGAAGTTTGCATTGTGATTCATGATCTTTTTTAACTTCTGCTTTGGTAGCTAAATCATCCAATATATTTTTTATCCTTTTTAATTCTTCAGTGTACCATTTTCTTATATTTGCATTTTCTTTCCTTGCTTTTCTTCTTTTTTCTGGACAGGCGCGGTGGTCAATATCTTGATTTTAGCGGAACGAAAATAAATCTTTCAAATTATTGGATAAAAGTCGGCAATTTTGCTTAATAGGTAATGGGCAGTACCCAATTTCACTCGTATTTTTTTGTATTATACAGTGCGTTACAAAAATACAATTCTACTTTAAAAAATATGTAAGTGTTAAATTTTTTAAGAACAAAAATGTGATTGTTTAATACATAGATTTTTGGTATACTAAACTAAAATATATACAGGGTGTTCCAAAACTAACGACCAATTTGTTAACTATACGTTTATAGGGTAAAACAAGTCGAAATGAAAGAGTAAAGAATTTTCGAATTTCGATTCACAATACAGTAATAATGAAAATAATTGAATTACCGAGAAATTTTGACAATAACTCGATAACAAAAGAGAAACCGAAAAATTTCTACTTTTTCGTTTCTTCTTGTTTTACCCCATAAATCTATAGTAACGAATTGGTCGTTAGTTTTAGGACACCTTGTATAAACAAATTCAAACAGTATTAAATAATTAGGAGTACCAACTTAATTTATAATATTTAAGTATAAAACTATAATAATAGGCTTAGAGCAAAAAGAAAAGAAACTTAGTCCACGTCGTTGGAGTCTAAGGAAAAATCTATTTCGGGTTTTTTTAATAAACCTAACACGTCACTAGAGAAACTATTTATTTTCTTAATACACAATTTTCTTATGCTTGAGATTATTGGGTCAGAAGATATCAAAAACATATGTAACAAATCTTCATTTGTTGTTACTCTTGATATCTTCCTAGTGTTGTGTTCACGGTAATGTCTATACTCTTTGTATCTAGCTTCTTGCACATCCTCCGATAATTGTCCAATAGGTAAAATCATAGAATCGATCACATCTGCCTGCACCATGGATTAAAATTTTATGGATAGATGCTGGCATATAAAACCAAGGGTAAAGACTCACAAAACGCCTAGCGATGTCTAATGCATAATTTCGAAAAGCTTCTACATTTACATGATACCCACTTGACAATGCCTGAAGCACAACTGAGAAGCGGTGGATTAATTCTGCGTCTATACCAGTGATTTCACTCGATTTTGCACAATTGTCAAAAAATCTACGGGCCGTGTTTCCGTCGTTAGTACTCCCGTAACCCTGTTTCACAACATCTACTAAAAGTCCTAACTCTGATTTAAATCCATCTATTATCGTTTTCTTCCTCAAGTCAAAGGCAGCTTTTTCTATTTGGGTTCCACGGACTTGCCATTTTTTAATTTCTAGTCTGTATGATAAATGGAGAATGCATTCAAAAAATCTTATATGAGCATGTAATGTGGAGAGACCAAACTCGAATGCATTTTGTTTTACTGCCCGTTTTGCAACTTTTTCCAAGTTGTTCATATCCTTTGGAGGTGCACCACAAATGTAGAAACTTGGAAAGAATTATTGTTCATTAACGAGTTACACACTTTGCCGTCTACCATAGTTTTGTTAAGAGCGTACTTAACAAAAACTTCTTCACCTAAAGATAAATCTATTTTTGTTGGTGTAAGGGTTGTGATTTGGCTTTCTAAGTGACTGACTTCTGCTCTGGCCATTTCTGCGGTTTCTTTAGCAAATTGAAAATGAAGAGGCCTACAAAATCTCGTCGAGGAGCTTCTAGGATTTTGCCAAACGATATGCTTTTTACTATTTTCATCTTGGTAATGAAGCTGCAAGGGTACTAATGATGTTAAAAGTATATCAAAATCATGTAATTCCTTATGTTCTTCTGAAAAATTTTATTTGTACATAGAGTGGCCACCACTACCATCTAGACCCCACTTACAATCGAGTTGAAGAAAATAAGGTGCAGTTGTAGCTCTTGATACTGTTTGGACCAGTACTTCATCTTGAAGTTTGACCAAACGTTGGCTTGTGTAGTCTAACAAATCTTGTACTTGTACTTCGGCAGAATTTTCCACAATACTTAGGGATGATAGATAACATTCTGTTTTTGCTTTGAGCACCAAATAATAAGGTGGGTAGAGGTTTACTTTCCGTTTATTTGCACCTTTTTGTAATTCAGTGTATTGGTGTTTTGTTAGTTTTAATGCGACCATCAATGCTAGTGCTTCATCGGGTGTATATGGTTTTAAAGTAGGCTCTTTGTTAAGCTGTTTAACAAAAGATTTAACTTTTTTTACAGAATGTGGACTTCTTTTGGTTGCTTCGTGTATTAACTTAGCTACATTTCTTTTTCCTACTGATCTATAACTAATTTCCGCAGCCAACGCAAGTTCGTCGGGGGATTTAGATTGTGCTAAAGACTCAACTTTTCTTTTCTTTGTTTTTATATTGTTTCTGCAAATGGTTTTTCTGGACGGCCTACATGTTTTTGTTGGTGACATTTATCATTTAAAATTATCAGTTCTTTTGGAAGCCAGGGGGAATACTTTTTTCTGAATTGGTTGTGATTTTGGTTACACTTTTTCCATCTAGATGACAGATTACACGCAAACTGTTTTAAATGTAGCAGAATATTCTTTTCGACCTTATCTTCAAAATTTTCCATATGAATTTTGTTTTCTACATAATTTAAAACTTGCTCCAAAACTTGGGGATTTGTAGGGTTTGACATTAATTTATTAGCCTTCATAAAATTAAATACATCTTGCCGTTTAATTTCGACGGCTCCTCCTAAAAAAATCAGTCATTTGGACAAATGGTAAGGGATGGTATTTTTTTATGTAAAGGTATGTTTATTGATAAATTATCTAACTGGTTTATACTGTTTTACAGTAAAACATTGTAAAACTTTTTGTTGCAGCTCCGTAGTTAAAAATTCTTTCGTATTCGTAACAAAACCTAAACAATACGAATAAAATAATATTGACATGCTTACCAACTCCCGGGATATCCATATTAGACAATATTGATTCAGGAAAGCACTTAGTACGATACTATATTATTTTAGAATTCTACTTATTTAACAACAAGGAATACTCTGTAAAAAACACTATCTCCGAAACTCAACTTTTAGTGTCAACTGACAGCAAAGATAGGACTTGTTGTGACATGTCACTATGACAGTTGTTTGAAGGAATGAATCCAAAGCCTGCTTACCATAAATGATTAAAAAATTGCTTCATCAAATTTCCTATTTTCGTCCAGTTAAATACAATATATTGACCACTGTGAGGCGGTGTGGAATTCCTCTTGAATAATTTCAAAGAATTTTTCAAAAGCGTGTTCGGCCGATTTCTCTTTGTAAACTATTGACCAGTTCACTTTGTCCAATTTGTTAATAAGAACTGCCAGATTGTATGTAGTTATTTTCCGATATTCTACTGTTTCCGTTGTTACATTGCAAGAATCCATGTGTGTTACAAGGAGTTGACCTTTGTGGTCTGATACGTGGAGATTTATTGTTGTTGTTTTCGGATTATCTTCAATTTTATTTGTAAAAATATTGTCAATACATGTAGATGTTACGTTGCCTTGTCTACCTTTTCCTACTCTAGAAGATTCGGCGAAAGTTGAAAAGAGTCCGTATTGCTCCATTAGGTTTAGAAAAGTATTTGTCGTATTGTTATTTTTTTGGATGTTTATATTAAAATCACCGGCAAGGTATATTTGTTTTTTAGTGTACTTTTGTTCTATATATTCTAAAGTTTCCTGTAATTTTTCAAAAAATAAGTTGTTATCAATTGATGGATTTTTATAGACACATAGGATGACTACCTGTATTTAATTTCTGTATTTTAATTCCTGCGACTTCAAAGTGTTTTTCAGCAGCAAAGCACTGGGGCTCAAGGCCCCCAATATGCGAGAGGTATTTTGAGTCGTAGTTATTGTAGATGGTAGAGACTCATGTTAAGTCTAAACTGGGTTTGGTTGTTGGTCGTCGGTAACTGCCTTCGTACCAGTAAGCCGAATCCTTTTATACTCTGTGATGCAGAGTAGGGACGGTTTTATTAATAATCAATATAATGTGGTGCACTGCAGATATGTATGCATCGAGACCCAGATTAGTTTATAAATAGCCCAATCAATATTATGTGTAATTAAATACACAAAAGTGCAACAAGGATAGTTGCATACAATCCCTTGATGCCTAAAATTGATGATCAATACTCCTGAATTGTACCGCATTATGACAAATAAGTAATATATTAATTACTTTAATAATTAATATTAAATATTCTAATTAAAACTAAGTCGAATCGCGACAATATGAAGATCATCATTGATGTTAATTATTTCATCATTAAACTTTTCTCTTTGTAATGATTCAAGCTTTTTTTTAAGTATTTCCTGGTTGTTTTTGTTTTACAGTATGCTGAACAGCGCCATATACAGCAGCATTTCCTTTTCTTAATGTTTTTACTTTGCTTGCATTTTTATTTGAATTTACATTCTTATTTACATTATTATCATCAGAGCACCACTGCGATTGAAGGTTGCTGCTATCTATGCCTGCAGGCGGTGAAGTTGAAGCTGTATCAGCCAAAATATTTTCCGAACTCTCTAGCTGTTTAACACGTTCAAGTAACAAGATTTGTTGTTTTAAAGAAGCTATTACGTCTTGTTGTTGAGTAACAATGTTATCTTTTTGCTTAACGAGATCTTTTAAGTAATGTATTTCCATTTTGTATAAGCTGTCGTTTGTACTTACAAAAGAATCGTCCAACATGTCGTCTGTCGATCCTCCTTGATGATCACAACAATTTATTGTTTGTTCGTTGATATACACAGCATTTTTTATATATTTAACACATCCTGGGTGATTTAAATTTTCACATTTAGTACATTTAAGATCACTAAGGGGCAGTTTATTACAATTTTTACATGGTTTATTTGTGACATTTTCCACTACGTCCACTACCGGCGGCGCCATCTTTCATTTAACATATATGTATATACACACATTTAGCTAAATGCTTTTTATTTAAATAAATCATTCTAAATTTAAATAAATTCTTAAACATTTGGTTTAAATATTCCAACATGTAATTCGAGATTTAAATAAATCTTAAAACATTTGCTTTAAATTTTCCAATATTTAGATAAATCTGCACATATTTGTTTTAAATCTTTCAATATTTAATAAATATCCGCAGATTTAAATAAATTTTTATCGATTTAAATAAATCCTTACAGATTCAAATAAATGTTTCAACATTTAATTCTAAGCTGTCACATTTAATGTTAACCTGTCATATTTATTTGACCTTGGTGAACCTAGCCGACTTAGGACAACAAGTCCGTTTAAACCGGTTGTAAGGCGCAAGGCAGGGTCATAGTGGGAGCGTTCGAAGCTTAAACGAAACAGACTGAAAATTACGTTTTCAAGGAAATCTTGAGGAAACTTTCATTTTATAAAAAGTAAATTTTGCAATGTTTATGTTGTTAAATATGTTGTTATTGATGATTGAACTAACATTGATTGTGCAGATTTTTTAAAAACGGAAAACGTGTTTATAATTGTTGAACGTTACCACCAATGTAAACGGTCTTGGTCTTCTATGTAGGCTAGGTCTACCAAGGTCAAATAAATATGACAAGTTGACATTAAATATGACAGCTTAAAATTAAATGTTGAAATATTTGTTTAAATCTGTAAAGATTTATTTATATCGGTAAAGATTTATTCAAATCTGCGAATATTTATTAAATATTGAAAGATTTAAAACAAATATGTGCAGATTTTTCTAAATGCATAAAGATTTACTAAATATTTGAAAATTTAAAGTAAATGTTTTAAGATTTATTTAAATCTCTAATGTTTTATTAAATATTAGAATATTTAAACTAAATGTTTAAGGATTTAGTTAAATCTAGAATGATTTATTATAATAAAAAGCATTTAGCTAAATGTGTTTATATATAAAAAAAATTGGGACAAATTGCCTTAAATAAAAAATAAAAAAAAGCACAGCAAATTTTCACTTTACACTTGGCGCCCCATATTTGTGGTCTATACAGTCATCGAATCACTTCCCAGTTTTGCTTTTATTTTTCGATCTTTAAGCAGCGCTTGAGTCCATCCTATGGTTGTAAGTTCTATACCTTTGTTTTCCATAGCTTTTTTTATTGATCTGTTATGGAAAGCACCCTCAGCGGCAATAAAATCGCGTTTATGAAACTAAGTTTGTAATAATAGTTATATACCTATATGGTGCAGTTACATAAAATACGCTCACCATATGCACACTATACCGTCTGTCTATAAATTAAACCCCCCCCCCCCCAACTAACTATTGAACGACTTGATATTTTACTACAACATTTGGTGTGCTTTAATGGGAAATTAAATACTATTTTATTAACCAATAATTAAATTTTGTATCATTCAAAATGGCGGCTGGGCATTATTTAAATTTTTTTAAATAGAAAAGGAGTCAAGTGACACCTCATTTGACAGGTCTTTTAGTTTTGCGTCTGATCCTAGAGTTTTGAAGAAAAATATTCTGCCATAACAAAATGGCGGATTTTAAACAAATGGACTCACTTAATTCAAAATTGTTTTAATTTTTTTATCCAGTAGTCCACTTTTTCATTTGCAGTACAAAATTTTCCCAGAAATATCTCAGGTGACTGGAAATACCATTGAAAACGTTATGTTTCAACAAGACATTTTCTTGGAAGATGTATTGGTCGGCGGGGCCTGTAAAATAGCCGGCTCGCTCCCCAGATTTAACCCCTATAGATTTTTTTCTATGGGAATATCTGAAATCGAAAGTGTACAGAACCCGTCCAGAAACAATTGAAGAACTAGAGCAACGCATTACAGAAGTTTGCAGAAATATCACTCCAGAAACTTATGAAAATGTAAGGCAGGAATTTCATAACCGACTTTTTATGTGCCAAGAAGTGAATGGTGAACATTTCGAACGCCTAATGTAATTTCTTTTTGCTTTAATTCTTAGTTTTTTTTAAATAGACCTCTTTATCTTCAAACATTGTCGTTTTATTATGGCTGAATATTTTTCTTTAAAACTCTAGGATTAGGCGCAGAACTCAAAGACCTTTCAAATGAAGCGTTACTCGACCCTCCTTTCTGTTAAGAAAAAATTCAAAATGGCGCCCAGCCGCCATTTTTAATGATACCAAATTTAATTATTGGCTAAAAAATAGCACTTAATTTTTCATTGCAGCACAACAAATTTGGTGGTAAAATATCAATATTTCAAAAGTTAGTTTGGGGGGGGGGGGTTACTTTACAGACACAGTGTAAAAATTTAGTAATTTTAAATTTTGTGCCTAATGCATCGAATCCTTTGTATGCATCAGACTTAATAAAATTAATTGCAAAGTTTCAACAAATTTACTCAACTGTTTCAATTAACTATAATATTTTATTTTATAAATTACTACCAATTACTGATTTTTATGACCCTTTTTTTTACATTGTTCCCTTGAACTAATTTAATATTGCCACAGCAATTGACGAAGTCACCATGACTAAACTTGCAATTATCTTCGTCGTAATTATATGCCACGTAAGATATTTTTTTAGTTTTTGGTTCTTTTTTATGAAACTATCCGTATTTACAAATTTACTTTACTTCTGTTTTTATTTTTTTTAGTTGTTAATTGAGGGAGCGTATTGTGAAACCAATGAAGCAACCTATCACGACCCTTTCAAATTTAAATTGCGAAACTATACGTTCGATTTTTCTTGAAGGTAAAAAACATACATTTAACTACCACTACACAAATGGATTAGAATTGAAAACTATTTTGGCATCTAGGTTGGAGCCACGTCATCGGTGAATAAACTGCCGACGTTTCGTCCTCGGTTCTGCGGAACATCTTCACAACACAACTGTGTTCCATATCTCAAAGTGACCACAGCCCTGAAGATGATTCGTGGAATCAAGGACGAAACGTCTGCAGTTTAGATGCCATTAACAACGGCCGTGAAAGCCTACCGCTTAGATTTAAAACGTTTGTATTTTTAGATAATGGGACAGGATTCTTTCAAAAATTCACCATTTTATAACATGGTTGTGGATTCTACGAAACAAATCATGGACGATTTGGTTGACGCTGATGATTGATATTAACAGCACTGGGTATGAATTGTAAGAGGCGAAGAAAAATAAATTTGTGCAAAAGCAAACCCATGTTTTATTTATTTCCGTGTTTTAAAAAGTTCCCCAAGTTGATATTTTTTACGATGCAATTACGTTCAAGGTAAGCTACTTTCTAAAAAAAAATCTGGTTTGATTTATTAAGCGATTGCGATTGGCAAGATTGTGTAATTAATTCCACGTTTAAGCTGGAAACTATCGACACCATTGTTAATGGCACCTTAGTTTCGTAGCTGCAACCGTCTTGTTCGACTATGACACGTCAACGTTTTGTTCTCAGTTGCACAAACCTCGTCAGGGTTGTGATAATTACTGTTGCTAGATTCAGTCTGCCATAGTAGTAACTGTAAATCGGGAAAAATTGTCAATGAACCATAGATGTTAATCCCACTACATGTTGATGATGTCTTTACCAACAGTTTCTTTGAAGAAGATTGATTAATATTTTTAATAGATTTTGATTATACCCTTAGCAACCTTTCTATACAAATGGTTACTTATTAAAATTAAACCGTTTTCAACAGTTCTTATGAAGTAAAAGTCAATGATTCTAATTAATCACTTTTACCACACGTCATTGATATCTTTAACAATGATATTTATGCGAATCGTTTGGAGGTTAGAGACAGGATAAAGTTAAAGTTAAAAGGTAAATCATACCGTCCCAGTAGTCTTCCATCCGTCTTCCTGAAGACGCTTGAAAGGCTATGTAACACCATGACAATTACGGAATACTGCTCTGGCGTCGTACCCACTGCATTCGTATCAAAATGCATAACTTTAGCGAGATCTACCAAATCTGTGCTGCACGTTGTAGCGGAACGGATCGAAAAATCGTTAAAAAACTTGTCTTCCCTGGGGGTTTCCATAAACCCAGAAGGTGCATTTAGCAAGACCTTATTCGGCAGTATAAGCATTGATTTACACAGGCATGGAATCGAACCTGCTTTTAATGAGTGGATCACCCACGTCTATGATAATTAAAACATAGAGCAGTACAAGTGATTGTCTACCGTTAAAGAGCTGGTATGCAAAGAGCGTTTTGCCACCACTGCCAATAGCCAATAGCCTCTTGCACTGCCCAACGATAGCACGAGTTTCTCTACAGTAGGCTACGCGGATGATATTGCTATCTTCGTAACAGGCATGCTTTGCAATTCAATGGAAACGTCTTTCAAATTAACAGAAAAGTGATGCACAGAACACTTCCTTTCGGTAAACGTTACTAAGTCGGAGATGGTATTGTTCTCAAAAAAAAAGGGAAAGTTAACAGCTTACATATGCCCCTTTTCTTTGCAACTCTTCTGAGACTTTTAGATAAAGTCAAACATTGTTGGTACACTGCCATAATTAGACCTATAGTGTGTTATGGTGCTTTAGTCTGGTGGTCCAGAATTAGACAAACTACAGGAGTAACCAAGATAGGGCAGATGCAAAGACTCGCCTGTCTCAGTGCTACGGGTGCAATGTCTACAACTTTTACAGCGGCCCTGGATCCCGTGCTGAGCCTTCCCCATATAAATCTCTTTGTGGGAGAGTTTACCTTAAAAACTGCTCTTAGATGACGCCTTGGGGGCTTAATGCACACGACCCGCATTCTTGATGAAGCTGTCATGAGACACCTCTTTTCGATTTAGTGGTTAATCGCTTGTTATACAAACTTATCTTTAATAAACTCTTTTCTGTGAAAACAAATGCTGGGAAAGCCTCTTTCTCCAGAACAATAATTTTCACCGACAAATTAAAAACTAAGTATGGGACAAGGCAAGCGAGATTCAAACGTTTGATTGTCTTGATATTACGGGGGCAATGAGAACAATGCCTACCGCAGCTATGGAGACTGTTCTGGACCTCACTCCACTTCATATTCTGATCAGGGGAAAGGGCAGATTAGGACTATACAGGCTGCAAAATTTAACGTACAAACTAAGCACACAACTTGATTGGTAGCATAAGAGGTTCTCTATTAGAAATGAGGACGGACCATATGACTCCAAAATATCTTGTAGATACACTCTTTGAGGTAATAATCCAGGACCGCAAATAGTGGGCAGAACCTTAATAGGGTCTCACTCTCGGAAGTCTAATCTGGTACAAGGATGATTCAAAATCCGAAACGGGTACTGGAGCAGGCATCTTCTCTCTTCTTTCATCAGCATTTAATTACTCCAGTGTTGAATATATGCCTCCCCTCGGCGCCTCCACTCCGTTCTATCCAATGTTATACTCATCCACTGTATCCCTACAATCTTGTCCACGTCGTCTCTCCATCTAGCCCTCGGTCTACCTCTGTTCCTTCTGCCTTCTCGAGGTCTCCACTCGGTCGTCAGTTTAGACCATCGATTGTCGTCTTGTCTCATGACGTGCCCCGCCCAGCTCCACTTCAAACTTGCAATGCGTTTCGCTACATCCTCCACTTTGGTACGTTCTCTTACTATTTCATTCCGTACCCGGTCCCGCAATCTTATACCCAACATGGAGCGCTCCATGCCTCTTTGAGCGATCTTCAATTTTTGGATCAACGTTTCTTTAAGAGGCCATGTTTTGAGGTGTTGGGGGTATTTAGTTTTGAACACTTCCCTGCTCAAATTCCCAAAAGCAGCCCAGGCCAGCCGAATTCTCCTGTTGGTCTCGATGATTTGTGTATCTTCTTTGAGAGATATCACTTGTCCCAAATATATATATTGTTCTACCACCTCTATGGGGTTGTGTCTAATTGTTATAGGTCTTACATCCTCACTGTTTGCCATTATTTTTGTTTTTGCGAAGTTCATTCTCAGTCCAACCCTACTGGCGGCTGCTTCGAGCAGGCATATACGACGGAAAACCAAAACATAGTCTTAGTTATCTTCCGGGCAAGCACGTTTTCGTATTTCAGACAGAGATTTACGCGATACACTTTGTCCTATAACCAGGCAACCTTAAAATTTCTTTTGAACCCTAAAACCTCTTTCAGACTACTATGGGAATGTTGCGAAGAACTCAACGATCTGGCAGAGCTTGAACAAGATGAGACTGCTCTAGGTCTCAGGTCACCGGAGGATTGCTGGCAATAAAAAAGTTAATAAACTCGCAAGGCAGGGATCAACAAGAGCTTACTACTACGGACCGGAACCTGTCATGGGAGTGCCAAAGAGCGCAATCCGTCGCTATGACAGCAACTGGTTGTGAGACGAACACGCAACACGGAATAACAGGCCAGGACACAATCATAGCATCAAGGCGTTTATAAAAGGACCTTGCACGAAAAGAACTGCCGAACTGCTACTGCTTAGCAGGATGCAGCTCAGGATCGCCACAGGTTTCCTACCAGGTCATTCGACTGTCAAGGAACACCTTCAAAGGATGCAGAAATTTAATAAAGGCTTTGCGGTAACACATATTTTATGCAACTGTAATGCGTTGGTGAGAAAAAGACAATGCATATTCGGAAAAATGAAACCGAATAATTTTAAGAAGCACCCTGTGAAAGACCTTTATCTTATGATACAGGAAACCAAAATCACGAAGTGGGCGTGCCAAAAATCAGGGTGAGCACAATAAGTCCTTTAGGCTGCAGTACCTTCGGAACTATGTAGACTTAAATGTAGGTGCAGGTCGTCGAAATAAACTCCGACTCTTGTCCCATTTCCTTTTTACTACTAGGCAAATTCACCGCCGTGTTCTAAACCGAAGTAGGGGGAATAATGCATGGTGTCAATACAGTTCTTGAACGTAAGGTCAAGAACAAAACCATTTGAATATCAAGCGATAGTAGGGCGACGCTGTTGCACTGAGAAATTGCAAAACTACCTCAGGAACAGTCTTTCAGTGCCACCAAGCTCTTGAGCTGATATCCAAAGAAAATGAACTCGTTTTGGCAAAGGGACATGACGGGATTAGGGTAATGAGGAACCGAACGAGTTAGCTAGGCTAGGATCTCAATAACCTCTATGGGCCCAGAGCCGTTTGTCTTTCTGTGATTTTCAATGCTCTGATACATCTAAAACCATCGATAGTCACATAGACAGATATGTGAACAACCAGAGCTGTCGTCAAGCGGGAGAAACGATTGCCGCGCCATCATATACGATGGCTAAACATTGCACGCGACTGTTCCGCAAAAGTCTTCGGGCCACTGTTGGGATTTCAACAAGATGATTAGATAAAAACATACACAGAATAGGGCTTGTGACTGTGGTGGTTTTAATCTCGAGGACAAGACAGCAGAGCATGTACTACGCCACTGCCCTGCCCTCGCACTAACAAGAGGATTAACGTTGGCCCTACATGACCACCATCATCAACACCGCAACCTCTTACACCTTTAGGTTCATCCAAAAGGTTGGATAGTTTGAGTGATGTATAGGCAAGGAAACTACTAGCTGTAGGTAGCATAATAGGCCTTTGTTGTGGCCTAAGTGCGTGTAAATTTTTTGCCCTTTAACTAAGGAAGAAAACATAATAGTTGAGAAGAAAAATTACAAATAATGTCGTTTAAAGTGACTTAAAAACTGTAATTTACGTGTTCAATTAAGCAGTGGCACGCTATTTGTTTCATAGTTCGTCATATGTTTTCAGAATTTAGTTTTTAATGTTGAAAAATCGCCAACAAAGGACGGAGGACGAAGAAGTGGAATTGCTAACGTAACCAACATTATACATATAAACGTCTCGTTCGTCTGCTGACTCATGCTAACTAGTACCTGCTAGAGTGAGAGCGCAAGGTGAACGCAGCGAGAACTCGTGACTCATACATGCGGTATCAGCTATGCTCTAGATTCGAGTTACTTGCAGCTCTCTTTATTTATATTATTTGTGCGATTACTACACTTTGCAAAATTACGTAATTTACGTAATCAGAATCAGCACAAATGAAGCTACAATTTACCACCATAGCAAATATGACAGTGTAAACGCAAAAAGCTTGAAAATAATTAAAGTTTTGTGTCCTGGAGGCATAAGGGCCATTTTCAGTCATTATAGCGTTCACTTTGCACCCTGCCAATACTACCTACCTAGAAAAAATTATATTTTGGGTTATTTTGAATTGCGTATTTCTAAAATTTCTTAAATACCAAAATTATTTCCCTATTATTCATAATTGTTGGACTGCCCAATAATTGCTAATAAACTCAACACTTAATCTCATTAAGCAAACCGGATATTAGCTCTCAAGTGAAGAACAAATTCCTCTTTACGCGTGAGCTGGTCAAGTTTTGAATACAAATTGGCGACGTTGCTTGTAGATCCTTGAATACATAACGTAACGTAACATAACAAGAGATATGCTCCGATATATAAGGTCACTTAGCTGATAAATTGATGCTATTATTACGTACTCTTTAGTACTGCAACCAGTGTTCAATTGTCGAGTCCCATTTAAAAAACTTTATAGTCACAATGGCAGCAAAAATTGCTTTGCTTTTCGTTCTTGCTTTCTTCGTCATCCAAGTAAGTTTTATTTTAATTTTATTATTTTAATTTTAGTTTTTCGTTAGAATTTTTTTTGTATTTAGTTATTGTTTAGATTTTTCAAGTTTTCAAAACGTGAAAATATCAAAAAAATTAAAGCGGCAATTTAATATTTTTTAATTTTTTTCAACATTACGGTGTTCCCCTGCTTTAGATAAAATGATTTAAAATAATGCCAATAATTTTGATCATAAAAACCGAAACGATATTTGTTTCAATTTAAAAAAAAAAACAATTAATTTGTGAATAATATTTCACCCAAAAGTGTGGAAAATCAGAAAATCAAAAATTTTGAAAATCTGTCGGAAAAGTGTGAAGTTGTGAAAACACTTCAATTTTATATTACCAAAATTCAATTTCAAATGAATCTACAATTTACAAAAAGTACAAAAACATTTTTTTAATTTTCAAATTTATTTGGAAAAATTTTCACATTACTGAAGTTTTTGGATTTTATTAAAACATTTTATTATTGACAAAATTTAAAAAATAATTGTGTAACGCCGTAATAAAGGGAAAACGACAAATAGTTTAAAATTTACTCATTTTACAAGAAAAATAATCTCGTTAATGTTAACTCTTGCTCTTCATACTCATTGGTTTTTGATTTATATTTCTTTGTCTTAATTTTCAGTTACAATTTTTTTGTTTAGAAATTTCAGATTAATTAATGTGTAGGCGCAAATGTTTTTAGGTTTTGAAACGTCAAAAAAATTGAAAATATCAAAAAAATTAAAGCAGCAGTTTAATTTAATTATTTTTTTCAACATTACGGTGTTCCCCTGGTTTAGGTAAAATAATTTAAAATGATGCCAATAATTCTGATGATAAAAAAAACGAAACGATTTTTATTAAAATTTTAAAAAATACAAATAATCTGTAAATTTTTCCCTAAAATCTGGGAAAATCAGAAAATCAAAATTGTTAAGTTACAATTTTTTTGCTTAGAAATTTCAAATTAATTATTGTGTAGGTGCAAATGTTTTTAGGTTTTGAAACGTCAAAAAGATTGAAAATATCAAAAAAATTAAAACGGCAATTTAATTTAATAAATTGTTTTCAACATTACGGTGTTCCCCTGGTTTAGGTAAAATATTTTAAAATAATGCCGATAATTTTGTTGATAAAAACCAAACGACTTTTACTTAAATTAAAAAAAAAACAAAAAATTTATGAATTTTTGACCAAAAATTGTGGAAAATCAGAAAATCAAAATTTAAAAAAATGATTTTAGAAAATCTGTCAGAAAAGTTTGCTGATTTAAGAAAACGGTTCAATGTTATATTATTAGAATTCAATTTTAAATGGTACCACATTTAATAAAAAGTACAAAAACAATTTTTTTGTTTTCAAATTTATTTGGAAAATTTTTCATATTACTGATGTTTTTTGGATTTTATTAAAAAATTTCATATTATTGCCAAAAAATAATTGAATAACGGCGTAATAAAAGAAAAACGACAAATAGTTCGAAATTTACTCATTTTACAAGAAAAACAATCACGTTAATGTTAACCCTTGCCCTTTATACGCTCTCAATCTGATAAGAAGGTCAATATTGGTTAAAATTTCTTGGAATTTTTCGGAGCAATTAGTGACCCTTAAACCCACGTACATAAACAGTAATTTATTTTTATCAAAGTTGAGTAATTCCATCAAAATGGAAATGTTCAAACATATCCTACGTAATTTTGCAATTATTTCAATTGTTTTCTTATCTGCAGTAACTGCTTCGGATGTTTTGTTGTTTTTCCCGTTTCTTGTTTAATTCGTGGTAAACAATCAAGTTTTATAATTAAAAAGCAGTGGCATAGGTAGAAAATATGATCAGCAGGAACAAAAATTAAAAAAAAAATGTTTGAATCAAATTATGTAATTAGAATCCCCCCTTTACTACGCCACTGTCATTTTTATAATTTATTTATTGATGGAAAAACAGGGAAAAATTCGTTTTTTGTTTTAAAATTTGTAAATAAATTTATAAAAATTGTTTTTCAGCTGACATCTGCAGGACTTTTGCGTCAAGTTCGCGATACCCCCACCACTTCAGATGCCGGAAAAGCCATCGATGATGCGGTGGAAAATCTTAAAACAGGATTTGAAGATCTTTTGAAAAATATTCAGGTAAGAACTACAATTTTTTTTTTCATAAATCATTGTGTTGTTCGATACCAAACAATACATTCTCATCTTTTTTTCCGCAACCTTATTTTCTTTAAAGAAAAATGGTTTTTTTTTCAGAACAATGACCTCATGAAGGACTTCTCTGAAAGTGTCCAAAAACTGGGCGCTACCATGCAGGCCCAAGGAAAGGACTTGGTTGATAAGATTCAAACTTCTGCTAAAAACTAATATTTTCTTATTTTTCATAATTATGCACACGTAGAATTTAATCTAGTGGTGGGGAGTTAAAGTACAAACCTGTTGAATATGTATTAATATTTATATTATTATTGTTTTAACTTCATTATTTAAGTTATTCAATCGAAATGATTACTTATATCCGGTATTTGCGGAATAAAATTAAGCAATAAAAAATTAATTAACTGCGCATTGAATTTTTTAATGCACGACGTTGCATTTAATGGGTTATTGTTAATGTGCAGCGAAATTAAAAGACAAGTATATAACAATGAGTAAATTTACAACATAATCAGTTATAAAATTGCACTTTTTTTTTAAATTTTATTTAATACGCGTTTTATTCCATAATTTATTAAGTATAAGCACTGAACGTAGCAACACAAATAAAATTATGTATTTTTAACAGAATTAATAAAAAATAGTGTTACCCCAGCGCACAGACAGCGTTGACAGAACCGCCGAAATTCCAAGTCACGTGATGCATTAGTTCCAATAATAAGACGCGACGTCAGTGTAGATGTCGCTTCAAGTGAAGCGCGTCTAGTAGACTTTCATATATATTATAAATTAAAATAATTATTATTAAAAAATCGACGTAGAATAAAAATATAAAAACGTTTCATGTTCTATCTGAGGATAGAGACCTTTCATTTAAAAAAAATGGTCCAAATTGGTGAAGCGGTAGCCGCTTGAGGAACCGGAGAAAAAAACGGTTTGAGCTTTTATATATGTATGGATAGTTTTGTTAAAAATTAGGAAAGCCAAACGCCAGAAAATAAAATTCGTTGCAAAAAGAGGGACATTAACATTGATGGTGAACGGAACTAGCGTCTAGCGAGTTCGAGCAACAGTCGTTCCTACTTGTTATTGGAGATTTTACGACTTGCGCACCCTCATGATAGAGTATAGAACATGACATGCTGTTGCTAGGATCAAATTTCGTCAACTTCTGCGCAAATGTAAAAACTTGTTAAGAAACCCTGTTTTTTATCAGTGCGCAGGCGCAGTACGTGTACTTCTGTCAGTTTCTAATGTCAAGTGGAGCGATAATGAGGTTAGGTGATTCTAATTTGTCAACAAATTAGTGTTTAAACTAAGTTTCATTTACTTTATTATGAAGTGCTATGTAAAAAATTGCCCCAACTATAATAGTAAGGCAAAATTGTAGATCCACCTAAATTAATTTTTAGTTTATTAAATATTATATTATTATGAGCTTAGGTGCACCCAATGTGAAATGTTTTACTTTACCGGAGGATTGTTATTTAGGTTTTATCATCGGAACTAAATTATTATTTTATATGTTGAAGAAACGATCAAAATGCACCGGCTGCAGTGGCTCTTAAACTGTGCGCTGTAGTATAACACTTTTATACTATACCATGGCGCACCCTCCTTTAACATTGACGCGCTTTGTGCAGCGTTAAATTACCCAGAATACCGAACATATTAATATTCAATTTTTTGTAATTTTTTGTTGATAATACAGAGTGGCTAGGAAAACCCCGGCCACTTTTCTTGCTGCGATCAAGAGATGGCGCTTTAGTAAAGAAAAATTAAATTAAAATACTGGCAACAACGCAGAATCTAAGACGTTTTAGTTGTTTTGATTTAAAATGGGGCGTATTTACTAACTAAAACGTCTTGGATTCTGCGTTGTTGCCAGTATTTTAATTTAATTTTTTTTACTACAGCGCCATCTCTTGACCGCCGCAAGAAAAGTGGCCGGGGTTTTCCTAGCCACTCTGTAGATTAAATATTAAGTAATTGCAAAAGTTAAAAATCCAAAATTTAAAACGCCGTTTCATAATTAATTTATTATGTAGAGGTCTTTAAAAAAATAATAATAAAATAATAATTTTTATTTTATATTGTACGTCTTTGTTATGTTGTTTTATTTAACTTTTAAAGCAACATATAAGCGAAACACCAAAAAAATAGTCGTACATCTGACGATTTAAATTATTTTAAAACACGCGCGTGTGATTAGGGAAGGTTACGATCTCTGCCGACGGCAAGTTCGGGCGGTAGCGTTACAGTATACATTACTTTCTGCCGCATGCCGACCAATCACGAATTACGGGCGGAATTTCCTACCTTTGCTTTACAGTTTAGTAGTTTGTTTACCGATTTCAAGGCTGCATTAGCAACGAGTCTCACTAGTGCGCAAGGCAGAGGTTCTCCGTTCGATTCCGGTCACCGCCGTTGTTTTTTCTTATTTTTATTATAATATACTGCTTTTTTTAAAACAATGTTTTTGGTCTTTACTGTCTGCCCGCGGTTATGGTTAAGAACAGTTACATTTTTTAAGAAAAAATACGAGAACAAAATTGCATTCACTCACTGATAATAATAATGCGCGTACAGCTAAAGCAAAAGAAAAAATGCTGGCTTGTTGGGTTGCCTAACCAGTAGGCGTATTTTTTAAATTTGAATTTGGCGCAATCTGTAAACTCCGCCCCTTCTTTGTGTTTGGTCGGAAAAAGGCAGAAATGATTATCTTTACAGATGGGCTATCTGCATGCCGAGGGTGCGCAAGCCACGAAAGCTCCAATAATAAGTACGAACAGCTGTTGCATGTACTCGCTAGAGGCTAGTGTGAACGGAGACAGCAACAGTAAAAAATGGCCGTGAGTTTGTTTAGTTGGAACTGGATGTTTGCATTTGTAATTTATTTTTCATTGGCGCAAGTGAGTAGAATCATTTATGTCGCGGTAACAGTAGATACTAACAGTATTACATTTACTTCCAGGCAACTGATTCGCCAATAAAATTTAATATGACGTACAACAAATATATGCGCATTGGAGCAAATTGGTCAACTACAAAAAAATACAGCGATTACTCGATTCCATACCCAGTAGATTACCGGTATTATGCGCATACTATTGACGAATTTATAGAAAAATATCCTTACGTTTCAATAGAAACCTCCGGTGAAGCAGAATCTGATTCTACATTTGGTGATGTAGGAACTGGTCATTTTGGTAGATTAACATACCCTACAATGAATTTTAAGAATGACGATTTTTATAATCAATATGCCGTGTATGCCCATGACTCGAGTTTTAGCTACGATGTAGGTGCAGAAATTGGCTTTGGATTTAAATATAATGGGGACAAATTTTTGTTAAGAGCTTTTATCAATGGGTGGATTTACAGCGTAGGTGCATATTGGAGGTATCTAGATTTCGGCCTTAGTGTAACAAGTATTACATTTCATGATTAAATTCACGTGTAAAAATTATGGGTCCTCCCGTAATTTATTTACGTGGAAAAATATATTTGTAGCGCATAAAAATGTATGTTACGTACGCTTTATAATAATTAATTGTACACAAATTATGAATAAAATGCATTTTTTCAGCAAATGAATTGTTTTTGTTACATTTTGTCTTTTAATATTTTGAAAATTCAAGTTCGTCTACCCATCATTAAATATCTAAACTTTCTAATCCTATTCTAATACCACCCATGACTTAAGTTTCACTTCCTCGTCTATCAAATAATACAGCCTCGATTTTCAAATTTTAAAAATGCATAGAGGGCGTTTCAGGACGATTAAGACTTAGTACAACCTATTGTGTCATGCAAGATCACAAATTTAAAAAAAACATTACTTTTTGTAATTTATCAAAATTTTGAGGATCTTCCATTATACAGGGTTGCGCAAAAGTACGGAACAATGCAAATATCTCTAATACAACGATCGCGATTTCGCCACAATTTTTTACATGAAGGTTCCGATATACAATGAAAGTATTAGCGTTTTAAAAAACTTCCGGTTTAGCCGGAAATGATATCAACTTTTTTATTTTAAATAGAACACCCTGTATATTTTTTGATATATCGATAGAACTCTTTTTTGCGAGATCAGTGATATCACTGAACTTACAAAAAAGAGTTCTATCGATATATTAAAACATATACAGGGTGTTCTATTTAAAATAAAAAAGTTGATATTATTTCCGGTTAAACCGGAAGTCTTATTAAACCGCCAATACCTTCATTGTGTCCGCCGTATATCGGAACTTCCATGTAAAAACCTTTGTTAAAATCGTGATTGCTGTATTAAATATATTTGCATTGTTCCATACTTTTGTCCAAGCCTGTATTATGTTATGTTCTTCCATTTTGTATTTTCTATGTTTTCCAAAACAGTTAAACATCATTATATTATTTATTATCAGGAATATTAAAATACCTAATTTTTGTTAATTTGGCTGTAATTTAATTGTTTTCAAAAACACGTCTTTTCGTTTCGTTTCCGATATACAGGGTGAAATACAAAATTTAGGAATTTTTACAAATTACAACCATTCGAAAATCCCAAAAACACATTTTTAGGGCAGTTTTTCAAGTAGAATTCAAAATTTGAATCAGATTTGACGAATTATAAACATTAACAATAATAATGCCATGGCCAGAGCTATGAATTTCATTTAAAAAAATACAACTTTATGTCACATAAGTTAAAATAAAATTTAGGAACAAATCTGATGTAAATTTTGAATTATACTTAAAAAACTGCCCTATCAAAATGCCAAAATTTTCTTTTGCACCCTGTATCTCGAAAACGAAAGTAGATATTGAATTTTTGTTTGCGTCATTGAAATTGCCTTAAAAATTGAAAAAGTCCCCGGAAAACAGTCTCTTGGAAAAAAGTCCGTGGAGAAAAGTCTCTTGGAAAAAAGTCCCTAGAAAAAATCACATAAAAAGTCTTCGAAATAAAAGTTTGTAGGGAAAAAAACTGAAAAACTTCAAACAAAAAAGCAAAATTTATAAAAACATAAATGTTTTAAATATAAAATAAGTTTATCTATTAATAAATATTTAACTATTAAAAAATTAATAGTTTATAATTAAAATAAAACGCTTGGTAATTGTTTCACAATAATGTTTCACCATGTGCCTACCACACAATCAATTCAAAATATTAAGTTTATCTAAATATGAGATAAACTTGCATTTTTTTATAGTGTTCATCGTTGGCATTGAATTTATTAAAACGCTTATATTTTGATTATACCGGTAAATTCAGAGCTAGTTGAATAGCTAGATTATTATAACCTAACCCAACCTAATCGTATATAAAAATTACGTGAAGTCGTTTATTTAAACCGACTCTTATACGGGGCTTGAATATTCAACACTTTTTTTGGAAACTTTTTTACCGGAGACTTTTTTACAAGAGACTTTTTTCTAAGGGACTTATCCCGGGGACTTTTTTCCTGAGACTTTTTTCCCGGAGGCTTTTTTCCAGAGACTTCTTTCTTGGAGCCTTTTTTCTTGGAGCCTTTTTTCTTGGAGACTTTTTTCCAAGGGACTTTTTTATCGGAGACTTTTCCCCGGAGACATTTTCCGGAAACTTTTCATTTAGAGACTTTTTCAAGGGATTCTTTGATCGGACACTTTTTTCCTGGAGACTTTTTTCCGAGTACTTTTTTCCCAAAGACTTCTTCCCGGAGACTTTTTTCCGGAAAGTGTTTTCTCGGAGACTTTTTTCCAAGAGACTTTTTATATGAGACATTTTTCCGAGAGACTTTTTTCTGGGAACTTTTTTCCCGGAGACTTTTTTCCGGAGACTTTTTTCTTGGAGACTTTATTTCAAGGGACTTTTTTCCGGAGATTTTTTTCCGGGGACTTTTTTCTTGGAGATTTTTTCCGGAAGTTTTTTCCATGGACTTCTTTCCGTGACATTTTTTCTAGAGACTTTATTTCCACCTTCCTAATAGTGAAGTATCATTTTTTTGGCTTCATTAATAACGGATATACCATCGAAATCAGTCCGGCTTGCACAAAACATGATAATAAAAATACAAAAAAAAATATGTAAATATAATATAATAAAATAGATTTATAAACTTTATCGTGCGGCGCGCCGCAAAATTTTCTCACTTGCATTTTTATTCCTACGCCAACAGGTTTTACAAGTGTAATAGTGAAAAGTCGGAATCTAGGATAAAACATCCCTGAAAAATGCAGCTCCGGAAGAAAATCATCCAAAAATATTCCCGGAAAAAAGACCCTAAATATAAAAGCCATAGGAAAAAAGACCCGGAAAAATTACTTCCGAAAACAATACCCCCGGAAAAAAACCTACGGAAATAAAAGTAAAAAGTAAAAAAAAATACCAAAAAAAAACGATAAAAACTGATACAAGTTTTGGACCTCCAGGCAATTCCTAACGCGATTTTTGTCAAACAAAATTAATCACAGACTGTCGTTTTACATTTTATACCATTTCTTCTTATAGACAACTTCTCAACCTGCAAATACTCGGCTTCAAGTAAGCTAAAAATACTATAATTTTTATATAGGTGGTGCATAGTGAAATAAGGCAAGGCAAAATAAACGTTTTTTCCGTGAGATGCTTATTACCTCTTTTAACAGGTATTTTAAATCGAATCTGTTTTTTCCAAGGATGTTTTAACCGGGAATGTTTTTTCCAGATGTTTTTCCGGGAATGCTTTTACCGAAAATGTTTTTTCCAGGAGGCGATTTTACCCGGGGAATTATTTTCCGGGGTTTTCTGGTTTTTCTTCGGGGCAGCTTTTACTTGTGGAATTTTTGAGGGATTTGTTTCGGGGCTGTTGTTTCAGGGATGATTTTTATATGAGTGGTGCATAGTGAAATAAGGCAGGGCAAAATAGACGTTTTTTTTTTCGTGAGATGCTTATTACCTCTCTTCAAAGGTATTTTGAATAGAATCTGTTTTTTTCAAGGATGTTTTTTCCAGATGTTTTTCCGGGGATGTTTTTACCGAAAATGTTTTTTCCAGGAGGCGTTTTTACCCGGGGATTTATTTTACTATTTTTCCCCGGAGCTGCTTTTACTTGAGGATTTTTGTCAGGGATTTGTTTTGGGGCTGTTTTTTCCAGGAATGATTTTTATATGCGTGGTGCATAGTGAAATAAGGTAGGGCAAAGTATACGTTTTTTTTTCATGAGATGCTTATTACCTCTTTTCAAAGGTATTTTGAAATGAATCTGTTTTTTCCAAGGATGTTTTAACAGGGGATGTTTATTCCGGCGGTGTTTTTACCGAAAATATTTTTTCCGGGGATGTTTTTTCCGGTTTTTCCCCGGGGCTGTTTTTACTTCGATATTTTTTTTTTCAGGGTTTTTTTTGGGCTGTTTTTTCCAGGAATATTTTTCCGGACACCGAAAACTCCGCCCCTAAACTATTTAAGTTGCTGTTTTACATCAAAGCAATGTTTCTTGCAAATGAGTTCGAGGAAAGGACGATAAGCGGATTTACATAATTAAAGAAATTCCGGGGCCCCACTCGTCCCTAAGATTACCGATGCCTGTCTCTTGCAAAGGGATTGTCTTACGTGTTTTGATTATCTTGGGGCCCACCTCGACCCCGCCCCGATGGTTAGGGAAAAAGCATTAAATTCGTCTCAGCACTCGCTTATAGACTTAGAACGGCTAACAGCTGTTGTTATAAGTTCCTTGCGAAGTAAAAGCAAAAAATCGTGTTTTTGTGGTTTCTAAATTTTTCACAATACTCTTACATTATAACATTTCACCCTAATAGGGCTAGAGCAATACTAAATTTTGGGCCGATTCAACAAATCGTTTTCGAGTAAACGGCTGAAGAGTTCGGCATATGGGTTTGCCCTAGCGTCTTCTATCAATTCATCAAACTTTGTTTTCGCATTTGCAAAAAATTAAATAAATTATGAAGAAGTTACACAATATTATTATATTTTATTTATGATAATCGGAACCTAAAAATTGCTTCAAACCCATCAAACTTTTATACGTCAATAGTATCTAGTTTAATCGAGAATGTTCGATACTTCAAAGGCCAAGATTTAATATAAACAATGGAGAGGTCCGGGTAAAAAATCAGCTGGACGTTTTCTCATATTCAAAGAAATTCCTCATACACTCTCACCTCTTTTGGCCTTTGGTAGATAAACCTTACTGTGCAACGTCCTTGACCTTTCAAAATGTGTAATATTTGGGATCAGCTGCTGGTAGCATGAGCTTAAGCCATCTTTTTGTTATCTTTTTTATGACTAAAGATAAATTTAATACGTTGCAGGCACGTGCTGAGAAATTAAATATGATTTAGGTAAGTTGAGTAACCCTAATTAACGAATAGAAAAAAATGAAAGATCAGTAAAGTTCAGGAAAATCCAGGAACAGTAATTAAAATTTTTTTGGGATTAAACCTTTACCTCAGTTTTGTAATATTGCTGCTTTTTGTGGATCCTTGAATGTCCAAAACACGTTTGTGGTACAAAATCTCATAATAATTTTGTTTTACAATCACAATAGCAAATTTTGTAATGTATGGCAATAAAAAATCTATTAATTTGTATAAGTATGTAACATACGACGGAATCAACAAAATTAGGTAGGTATCAGGTTTAGAATTTTTTATAACGGGGAAGAAAAAAGGAAAAGAGAGAGGGTAAAAACTGGAAGAGTGAAGAAGGAAAAGAAGCAGGAAGACAAACGAAGAAATGGGAGAGAGAATCAGACTGAAACGACGAGGAAAAGAGAAGTAGACAAAGAAAAAGGGTGTGAGGTAAGAATAAAGAAGGGAAATAAAAACAAAATTAGAAAGCGACAAATGGAAGGGGAGAGCGAGATAGGAAAGGATATAACAAAGAAGAGATGAAGAATGGACGAGAGGAGGAAAGCAAGGAAATAAAAAAATAAAAATTAAGACACAATTAAGCGAATAGAAATAAAAAAGAAAAAGAGATAAGAGAGATAAAGAGAAATGTTTGTTAAATTTCATGCTGTGTTGATGTTCAATTTTTATACCTTTAATTATTTGGTTGCTATGACAATTATTGTTTCTCTTTCTGGTACAATATTTTTTTAAGGTTTCTGGATAAAAATTTGAAAATTAATAAAAAAGAACAAATTATTTTGAATTTTTAAAATCTTAACCTTCTCAAATTTTTGATTATTAAATTTTCTGAAAATTATTTAATGTCAAAAATATTAAAAATTTTGCCAAAAAACCAAACTATTTGATAATATTGTAATTTTCGATAAACAAAAATTTCAAAAAATCACGCTGCTTTAAGACCAGGTCTGGTTCTGTCAAGACGCTGCTGGGCTCTAGAAGGTGCTTTCTTGATGATAGATGTTTTCTATTGTTATTCAATGTGTTCATACCAATTTTAAAGCCAATATTCCTACATTTTTTCAACACAATCAAAAAAATCGATAGTGGGGGACAGGGAAGGAGGGCGTTTGCGCCAATCGGCCATTTAACATGTGTAGAATACTAATCTGCAGTTATTTTTCGAGCGCGTCTATATAGCGAGGAAGGCAAAAAGGAAGGGGAAGATAAATGGAGTGAAGGGAAAAGGGAGGAACAGCAAGTGAGAGATCGAGGGAAAAGTAATATAAAAGAGAAAGAGAAAGAAATCGGAAAATAGAATAAAATGGGAAAGAGACAGAAAAAGAAAGATAGAAGAAAATTCATGATAAATTTGAATTCGATTTAAAACTAACGTGAATAAAATAATATCATAATCGCAGTTTTGTATCTACTAGAAGCCTGTCAAATCAAGTCTTTAAATTGAATCCGATTCAGAATAGTTTAAGATTGAAAATGCCAAGGTTGGGGTTAGTGTATTGATTGCATAATCATGGAATTTGGATATGGCCGCTGTGGGCCGAAATTTTTTTTTGAGTATTTGCATTTCTATTACATTTAGATTTTGAATGTTAATCCAAAAAACCTTTGTAGATTACAAATAATTGTGGATCTCAAAATATTAAGGCTGTTATATCTGTCAACAACTAAAATCCGAATTGGATTCAAAGCTGCTGTAATAAATAAATAGCAAAGTAGTAGTGCCGCATTTATTAAAAATTAAAAGTTTCCTGTATTTGGTTTTTAGTTTGCAAATATCCGAATCGGATTCAAAACGGCTGCTAAACAAAAAATAACAATGTCAAGGTTAAAGGAAAAAATAATCAAAGTTAGAAATCTTGATTTGAATTCGGATCCGTTTTAAAACCTTTGTTTTGAATAAATTACCACCAATATCGTGACATTTGCATAATAATGATCGTACATTTAATTTGGATTTTAATTTGAATTTGGATCCGATTTTCAGACTATTTTACCAAAAATATCAAAATCGTGGTTTGGTTGTCTTCAATTTGAATCCAAAACCGCCGAGGATTGTAAACTATTGTATAAAGCACTATTTATCTGTTAAAAGTTTGGATCTAATTTGTGTCCGATCCAAACCAAAGCTATTATTAGTAGAAAACTATGAATAGTAGATATTCTTTAGTAATGTATAGCTTTTCAGAAAAAAAATTCGAAAAAATTTGCCTACCTTAAATATGAAATTCTAAACTCTAAACTACGTACATTTATGTATGTTTTAATTTTTGCCAAGCTGACGCAAGAAACTATTTTCTTACAAAGTCAACAAACTTCCAAAGCCGGTACTACTACGTAGTCATTTCTTTCGTTTCTTATCATCACTGTAGACTAACTCATTCGATTTCTATTGCCTTTACATTATCTATATTTAATTTGTTTACTCCTTTAATTATTTACATAGTGAATGCAGTCATGCATCAATAAATAAAATTGTTGACACAAACAAATTATACAAAATTTAACATAACCCATTTACATGTGCTGTAATTTATCATTTTCAACAAATTTATGGGTATTGTTGCAAAATTACAGTGATCTACGTTACCAAATTGCAATCGACG
Organism: Ctenicera cuprea; assembly: GCA_958336395.1. Classification (NCBI taxonomy): domain Eukaryota; kingdom Metazoa; phylum Arthropoda; class Insecta; order Coleoptera; family Elateridae; genus Ctenicera; species Ctenicera cuprea. The sequence goes on from OY284493.1 coordinate 2,947,840, forward strand.
TTACTAAACTCTTATCTCTTCCTATCAAAAGTATGGCGAAAATTTTAAAACGAAGTAAAATGTTACATTTCGAGGAACTTTATTATTTGATTAAACTATGATGGTTTAACCCGGACCTTAGTACATATTAATATCCTGAACGTTGACCTGTGGTGATATTGAAATTGTTATCAGTACTACACTATGAGTAAGATGTTTCTGTATCTTCGTTTTTTTTTCTCTTGCAGGATGTAAATACTGCAGCTGGAATTTTATTTAAATTGGTTACAAGGAATTTAAAAGTTTTATCAGATAAATCTAGTTTAAAACATTCGAAAGTTATTAGAAATAAAGGAAAATTATTTTGTAGCACATTTCAAGCCTTTATAATTAAAGTTGAATATGCAACACCTATACTGGAATAAATCTAGACCTAGAACGTGTGTTTCCGTCACATAAATTTTTTGGAATAATACGTGTAGTGTATTTTTGTAGCCCATTTCAAGCTTTTTTAATTCATGTGGGGCCAATGCGAGAAATAGGTTTTTCAAAACTCTGTCTTCTCAGAGACCCAGAACGTGTATTTCCGTCAAAATATAAAAATTTTTCTTATTAAAATTTGTATTGTAGTTTTGTGGCCAATTTCAAGCTTTTTTTCTAAAAATTCAAAAATATGAAACCCATGAACATTAAGTTCCTCAGAAATCTGCTTCTCAGAAATCCAGATCGTGTATTTCCGTCAAAACATATACCTATTTTTTGAATAAAACATCAAGTGCAGTATTGTAGCCCATTTCAAAGCTTTTTTTATCTAAGAATTCAAAAATATACAACCCATGAACAATAAGTTTGTCGGAAATATGTCTTCTTAGAAACCCAGAACGTGTATTTCCGTCAAAATATAAGAATTTTTTAATAAAACATGTAGTGTAGTTTTGTAGCCTATTCAAGCTTTTTCTACTTAAAATACAAAAATATGAAATCCATGAATATTACGTTTCTCAGACATCTGCCTTCTCAGAAACCCAGAACGTGTATTTCTTTCAAAATTTAGGGATTTGTTTAATAAAACGTGTAGTGTATTTTTATAGCCCATTCCAGCTTCTTTTTCTAAAAATTTAAAAATATGAAACCCATGAACATTAAGTTTCTTAGAATTCTGCCTCTCAGAAACCCAGAACGTGTATTTCCGGCAAAACATATATATATTGATTTTTTGAATAAAACATTAAGTGTAGTTTTGCAGCCCATTTCAAAGCTTTTTTATCTAAGAATTCAAAAATATAGAACCCATGAACAATAAGTTTCTCAGAAACCTGCCTTCACAGAAACCCCGAACGTGTATTTCCGACAAAATTTAGTAATTTTGGAATAAACGTGTAGTGTAGTTTTGTAGCTCATTTCAGGCTTTTTTAATTAAAAGAAAAAAACAGTAATATGAAACACTAAACACACGTTTTTCGGAAATTTGTCTTCTCGGTAACCCAGAACGTGTAATTCCGTCAAAATGTAAGAAAACATGTAGTGTAGTTTTGTAGTCGATTTCAAATTGTTTTAACTGCAAAAACAAAAATATGAAACGCACGAGAAATACGCTTTTCATAAATTTGACTTCTCAGTAACCCAGAACGTGTATTTCCGTCAAAATTTAAGGATTTTTGAATAAAACATGTAGTGCAAATTTGCAGCTCACTTTAAGCTTTATTAACTGAAAATGCAAATAATATGAAACACATGAGAAATAAGTTTTACAGATGTCTCTTTTCTCAGAAACCCAGAAGGTGTATTTCCGTCAAAAAATATTTTTTTTTCAAATAAATATATAGTGTAGTTTGTAGCCATTTTAAGCTTTATTAACTGAAAAAACAAAAATATGAAACTAACGAGGAATACGTTTTCCAGAAATCGTCTCAGTAACCCAGAACGTGTATTTCCGTCAAAATTTAAGGATTTTTGAATAAAACATGTAGTGCAAATTTGTAGTTCACCTTAAGCTTTATTAACTGAAAATGCAAATAATATGAAACACACGAGAAATAAGTTTTTAAGATATCTCTTTTCTCAGAAACCCAGAAGGTGTATTTCCGTCGAAATATAGCTATTTTTTAATAAATATATAGTGTAGCTTATAGCCATTTTAAGCTTTATTAAATGAAAAAAAAAAAAAAATATGAAACTCACGAGAAATACGTTTTTCAGAAACTTGTCTTCTCAGTAACCCAGAACGTGTATTTCCTTCAAAATATAAGGATTATAGAATAAAACATGTAGTGCAAATTTGTAGCTCATTGTAAGCTGTATTAACTGAAAATGCAAATAATATGAAACACATGAGAAATAGTTTTTCAGATATGGCTTTTCTCAGAAACCCAGAAGGTGTATTTCCGTTAAAGTATAGCTATTATAAATAAATGTATAGTGTAGTTTGCAGCCATTTTAAGCTTTATTAACTGAAAAAACAAAAATATGAAACTCACGAGAAATACGTTTTTTAGAAATTTGTCTTCTCAGTAACCCAGAACGTGTATTTCCGTTAAAATTAAAAGATTGTTAAATAAAAGATGTAGTGTTGTTTTGTAGCCCATTTCAAAACTTTATTAACAGAAAATGCAAATAATATGAAACACATGAGAAATAAGTTTTTCAGATATCTCTTTTCTCAGAAACCCAGAAGGTGTATTTCCGTCAAAATATAGCTATTTTTAAATAAATGTATAGTGTAGTTTGTAGCCATTTTAAGCTTTATTAACTGAAAAAACAAAAATATGAAACTCACCAGAAATACGTTTTTCAGAAATTTGTCTTCTCAGTAACCCAGAACGTGTATTTCCTTCAAAATATAAGGATTATAGAATAAAACATGTAGTGCAAATTTGTAGCTCATTGTAAGCTTTATTAACTGAAAATGCAAATAATATGAAACACATGAGAAATAGTTTTTCAGATATGGCTTTTCTCAGAAACCCAGAAGGTGTATTTCCGTTAAAGTATAGCTATTATAAATAAATGTATAGTGTAGTTTGCAGCCATTTTAAGCTTTATTAACTGAAAAAACAAAAATATGAAACTCACGAGAAATACGTTTTTTAGAAATTTGTCTTCTCAGTAACCCAGAACGTGTATTTCCGTTAAAATTAAAAGATTGTTAAATAAAAGATGTAGTGTTGTTTTGTAGCCCATTTCAAAACTTTATTAACAGAAAATGCAAATAATATGAAACACATGAGAAATAAGTTTTTCAGATATCTCTTTTCTCAGAAACCCAGAAGGTGTATTTCCGTCAAAATATAGCTATTTTTAAATAAATGTATAGTGTAGTTTGTAGCTATTTTAAGCTTTATTAACTGAAAAAACAAAAATATGAAACTCACGAGAAATACGTTTTTCAGAAATTTGTCTTCTCAGTAACCCAGAACGTGTATTTCCTTCAAAATATAAGGATTATAGAATAAAACATGTAGTGCAAATTTGTAGCTCATTGTAAGCTTTATTAACTGAAAATGCAAATAATATGAAACACATGAGAAATAGTTTTTCAGATATGGCTTTTCTCAGAAACCCAGAAGGTGTATTTCCGTTAAAGTATAGCTATTATAAATAAATGTATAGTGTAGTTTGCAGCCATTTTAAGCTTTATTAACTGAAAAAACAAAAATATGAAACTCACGAGAAATACGTTTTTTAGAAATTTGTCTTCTCAGTAACCCAGAACGTGTATTTCCGTTAAAATTAAAAGATTGTTAAATAAAAGATGTAGTGTTGTTTTGTAGCCCATTTCAAAACTTTATTAACAGAAAATGCAAATAATATGAAACACATGAGAAATAAGGTTTTCTGATATCTCTTTTCTCAGAAACCCAGAAGGTGTATTTCCGTCAAAATATAGCTATTTTTAAATAAATGTATAGTGTAGTTTGTAGCCATTTTAAGCTTTATTAACTGAAAAAACAAAAATATGAAACTCACCAGAAATACGTTTTTTTAGAAATTTGTCTTCTCAGTAACCCAGAACGTGTATTTCTGTTAAAATTAAAAGATTGTTAAATAAAAGATGTAGTGTTGTTTTGTAGCCCATTTCAAAACTTTATTAACAGAAAATGCAAATAATATGAAACACATGAGAAATAAGGTTTTCTGATATCTCTTTTCTCAGAAACCCAGAAGGTGTATTTCCGTCAAAATATAGCTATTTTTAAATAAATGTATAGTGTAGTTTGTAGCCATTTTAAGCTTTATTAACTGAAAAACAAAAATATGAAACTCACGAGAAATACGTTTTTCAGAAATTTGTCTTCTCAGTAACCCAGAACGTGTATTTCCGTCAAAATATAAGGATTATTAAATAACACATTTAGTGTTGTTTTGTAGCCCATTTTAAAGTTTTTTTAACTGAGAATTTAAAAATATGAAACTCACAAGAAATGCCTTTCTAAGAAATCTGTCTTCTCAGTGACCCAAAACGTGTATTTCTGTCAAAAAAAATTTTTAAATGGAACGTGTAGTGTAGATCTGTAGTCCATTTCAAGCTTTGTTAATTAACAATTTAAAAATATGAAATCCGTGTACATGGAGTTTTTCAAAAATCTACCTTCTTGGTGACCCAAAACGTGTATTTCCGTCAAAATACTCTCATAAAACATTTTTAATAAAACGTTTAGTGTAGCCCTTTTTAAGCTTTATTAACCAAACATTTAACAATAATGAAACCTATGAGAAATAAGTTCTTGGGATATCTGGCTTCTTGGTGACCCAAAACGTGTATTTCCGTCATAATACTGTCATAAAACATTTCTAATAAAACGTGTAGTGTAGCCTTTTTCAACTTTATTAACCAAACATTCAACAATTATGAAACCTATGAGAAATAAGTTCTTGGGAAATCTGTTTTCTCACATACACAAAACGTGTATTTCCGTCAAAACATAACATTTTTTGAATAAAATGTATAGTGTAGCTTCGTAACTCTTTTCAAGGTTGATTAACCAAACATTCAGAAAAATATGAAACCCATGAGAAATAAGCTTTTCGGAAATCCGCCTTCTCGGAGACTTAAAACGTGTATTTCGGTCATAATTTTGAATTATGTAGCGTCGTATTTTTTTTAAATAAGAATGAGAAATATATTAATTGTCTTTTTTGTTTTAAAACTGTTTTAGATTCCAAATATTTAAAAATGTATACAGGGTGAGTCAACAAGAACGAGGTGGTGGATATCTGCCTTCTTGGTGATCCAAAACGTGTATTTCCGTCAAAATTAAAGAATTATTAAATATAACATTTAGTGTTGTTTTGTAGCCCATTTCAAAGTTTTTTTAACTGAGAATTTAAAAATATGAAACTCACAAGAAATGCCTTTCTAAGAAATCTGTCTTCTCAGTGACCCAAAACGTGTATTTCCAACAAAATTAAAAAAAAAATAAATAAAGCGTGTAGTGTAAATCTATAGTCCATTTCAAGCTTTGTTAATTAACAATTCAAGAATATGAAATCCGTGAACAATGAGTTTTCAGAAATCTTCCTTCTTGCTCTTGGTGACCCAAAACGTGTATTTCCGTCGAAATACTCTCATAAAACATTTCTAATAAAACGTGTAGTGTAGCTCTTTTTTTTAAGCTTTATTAACCAAACATTCAACAATAAAGAAACCTATGAGAAATAAGTTCTTGGGAAATCTGTTTTCTCACATACTCAAAACGTGTATTTCCGTCAAAATATAACATTTTTTGAATAAAACGTATGGTGTAGCTTTGTAGCTCTTTTCAAGGTTGATTAACCGAACATTCAGAAAAATATGAAACCCATGAGAAATAAGCTTTTCGGAAATCCGTCTTCTCGGAGACTTAAACCGTGTATTTCGGTTAAAAATTTTGATTTATGTAGCGTCGTATTTCTTTTTTTTTAAATTTTGAATAAGAAATATATCAATTGTCTTTTTGTGGTTTAAAACTGTTTTAGATTCCAAGTATTTAAAAATGTATACAGGGTGAGTCAACAAGAACGAGGTGGTGTGGATATTTCCTTTACTATATTAAAATACAAAAATTTTTTTCAAATGAAAGCTGTAGAGAATCAAAAAGACCATATTTTAAAAATATTGTGTTTTGTTTTTAAAAATTTGTTGTGGCGTTGCCAACTTATTCCATTTTTTTAGCAAACCTTAAGAATAAAGTTTGCAATAGCTCAATTTTCACAAATTAAAATGTTTTCAAAATAGGCAAAGTTGCAACATAGATGAAAGCGTCACAGTTGAACTAAAGCATTAGTAAAAGACGGCTGTGTAGCTTAGCTTAAGATTTACTAATTAAAATGTCAAAGACAGCACAGACCCGATTATAAATAGAAGTATCAAAAGTATGTTCCTGCAAACTCACAACGTGTATTTCCGTCGCAATTTGAGAGCGCGTCGCAATAGAACTAATGCTATACAAAAATTCAGTTTTGTATTACCTATAGCCGGTTTTAATATCTCTCAACTGAACGGTTAAATGCAAAGCGAAAACCAGGAAAAGCGACAAGTCTTCAATTGGAAAGACCCAGAACTTGTAAATCCGTCAAAATTTAAGAATTCTCAAATCAAGCAAAACTTGTTTCGGTTGTTTTTTACAAGATTTAAAATTTATTTTGAAAATGGCAAGCTAAGATGTACTTGAACTTTTATTTTTGACACACCGTTTCAAATTTCTAATTAAAAAAAAAACTATGGAAGTCGTTACAGTCGAACTAGAGCAATAGCAAAAAACAGTTTTTAATTGTATTCCGTCTTAAGCTCGCCTTCTCCACTAAATGGTTGAAAATACAAACCAAATAAGGTTTTTAAAAATATCTCATTTAAGAGACCCAAAATGCGTTAATCCGTTAAAATTCAAGAATTTTTGAAAAAGTAAACTTTTTGCAACGTTCTGAAACTTGTTCCAAAAATAGACAAGCTAGAAGGTGCTTTAAATATTATTTTTTGTTTCTAAGCGTTAAGTATAGAAATATTCTAAAAGTCGTCACAGTCGAACTAAAGCAGTAGAAACAAAATCCGTGAGATTTATCAGAAATTTATGTTCTTGAACGCCGCAAATATGTAATTTCGTCAAAAATTAACAATTATCGAAATAAGCAAACCGCGCTGCGGATGTTTTTTTACAGTTTTTGAAATTTCTTCTAAAAATGGGCAAGCTAGGAGGGGGTTTCAATATTATTTTTTGCCAAGTGTTAAGTTTAGAAATATTCTAGCAGTCATCACAGTCGAACTAAAGCAGTAGAAAAAGACGAAACACAATCCATGAGTTTTATCAGAAATTGTTTTTTTTGAACACTTAAAACATGTAATTACGTTAAAATTTAAGAATTAACAAAAGAAGCAAACCGTGCTGCGGTTGTTTTTTTAGTCACTTTTCAAATTTGTTCTAAAAATAGGCAAGCTAGGGTGTGCTTTAAATATTATTTTCTGCAAACTGTTTCTAAGTGTTTAATTTTAGAAATATTCCAGAAGTCGTCACAGTCGAACTAAAGCAATACAAAAGACAGTAATAAAATAAGTAATTATTTGGTATTTTCCTAAACCTTGATTCATAAAATTAAAAATTAACCTAATAGAAACATTTCCTCTTGAGGCTGAAAAATTCCATAAACTATTCTAGTATCAGCATTAATAGAACAAACAAGGAACGTTCGAGGCCCTCATGCATCACCGATAATGCAATCACCAAGACCATTATCGGGATGAAAGGTTACTTGGTGCATAGGAGTATAAAATAATCTTCTCCCTTCGTGAACAGCATCAGTTCAATCTAGTGCAACTAACCTGAGACAACATGGCCAAGTTTGCTCTTCTCTTCATTGCTGCACTTGCTTTCCATGTAAGATTTTACATATCAAAAATTTTTTTGTAAGGAGGTATTGAGTGGTTCGTAAAATTAAATTTTGTTTGTTTTGCAAAACTTCATTTTTCGTTTTCTTTAACTTTTTATTGTAACTATTCCTGAGCTTCTTTTATATAAAATCCGAAGGAGGTATTGAGTAGTTCAAAGAATTCGATTTTAAAATTGAAATTTGGTGTTTAATGTGATTTGTTTTTTACAGGCCACTTTGGCTGCCCCCAAGAAAAACCAAACCCAAGGAGGGGCTGCAAAGAACCAGGTCGAAGAAATTGCCAACCAGGTCCAAAATGTAGTCAACGACGTTTCTGCCTCCCTTAAAAAAGTCCTGCCTGACAACAAACAAGTCACCAAAGTTCTCACCGAACAATCTAACCAATTTGTCCAAAATGTCCAAGATATCGTCAACAAACTCCAAGCCGAGGTAAATAATTTTGAATTGTTATTTATTTTTTCAAAACAGGATTCAATTTTTCACCATAAATTTAGAAATTTAAATTTTTCCCATTTTTTTTTTATTTCTAGGATTTTAAATTATTTTTTTTATAGATCGACAAGAACAAAAGCAATGCCAACACCCTTCTCCAACAAATTACTGGAAAATTGACTGAAAACATCGATGCTCTTAAGCAAGCTGTTGGTCCCGACGCCACTGCCAAGGCCAGCCAAATCAAAACTGACTTTGATAACCACTTCAAAAATACCGCTGCTGAAATCGAAAAATTGGTGCAAATCGTTCAACCTAATATTCAACGTAAGTATCAATTTTCCTAAATTATAAGTTTCAAATATTGTTGACACCCAAAAAAAAAAATTAAAAAACAACTTTGCTACGTCACTGGTTTTATATTGATTTTTGTTGTAATTAAGCAATTTATTTGTTTTATCCAAATATTTTAAAACTTTTGAGATAAAAATCAAAAAGGAACACAAAAAATTATTAACCACGCCACTGTATTTTTAAATTTTTTTATATATTCAAAGTATGTATTTATTTCTGTTTTTGTTGTATTTAAGTTCGAATAATATAAAATCATTTAACAAACATTTTAAATAACCCCCAGCAGTACCATTCAACATTTCTTTAAATTTTTCGTCTCAAAATTATTTTACCTACGGCACTGCCCGTAATTTTAATTTTTAATTTATGTCACTTAATTTTCTTCAATCAATTTTTCTACTCGCGTTATTTATTATTGCTTTCTTCTTAGTATTAATTAAATTTTCCGTTGAACCAGTGGTGTAGTAAGATCAATACAATTTAAAATTCTGAACAACTTTTTTTATTACTTACAGAGGCTGGAGAGACCGTAAACACATTCGCCAAGGGAATTTTGGACGATTTCCTTAAAACCGCACAAAACTTGAAAACTCAGATAGAAAACACCATCCAAAGCAGCCAGAAAGGCCAGAAAACCAACTAAGAAGTAGCCGTGAAAAGTTTCAACAATTTTAGTACTGATTCTTTATTGTATTTAATGTATTTATATAAATTTTGATGTGATTGAACTAAATATTGTAGGTAATAATAATTTTTTTGAAATTTATTAGATGCCTTTTTATGGTTTTACTTCCCTTTAACCTCCTTTTCTTGTTGCTGTTATTTGGCTGCAACACACCAGTGGCGCACATATTAAAGCTAGTTTCCAGAGCAAAATTTAAAACTCTAAAAAATATGCCACATGTCATTTTCATCCAAATGTTGCATGTTTTTAACTTTTCCTTTTGCAATTTTGCTTATGATACGTCACTGATTTTTGGACTAACAAATAAAATAAGAAGCATGTAGTAGATTTACTTTATAAACAACCACAACAGAATTATTTCTGTAGCATTATTATTATTACTACATAATTATACAATGCCGTTTGGCTTGCATAACTTGCCTGCTAATTTTAAGCGATAAGCAAATGGCGGGTATCAAACTTTTATGATAAAATAAAATATTCTACAAATATAATCCAAAAGATGCATTTTTAGTAAAAGTCAGTGGCGTAGACTGTTAGTTTATAAAGACGGGGTGGCCCAGGACCCTCACCTAGGTGAGAGGCGTGAACAAAGACACCTTGTGCGGGGTCGGCGCTGTAACGGTCACTTCGGTGGTTTCAACTTGGTACGTCCACCTCTCTCTTCGGAGAGGTTCAAGGTGTCCTTAATTGGGACCACGGAGACTGGGTGAGTGATTTCACCAGGTGAAGTGTAAACAAGCTAGCCCCCAGTATGGGTCTTAACACCTAAGCGGTAGTGCTCTCAGGAATGGAAACCCCGCTCCCTGACCGGATAATAGTCGGCCTGCAGGTGATGGTGCTTTCCAGGATGGAATGGTTGCTGCTGCAAAGGGATCTGGGCCCTAGGGGTGTCGCTTGCAGCCAGCCCTCAGTATAGGGTTCTAACGCCTCAGGTACGATCGCTGAAGTTAAAACCCCGCTCCTTGACCGGTTAACTCTTACGTAGGGGTAGGGCTTCCGGCAAGTGATGGCGCTTTGTAACGATGGAGTGGTGTGCAGCTGGCAGTGGAAACCCCGCTCCTTGACCGGATAATAGTCGTTCCGGCAAGTGATTCTGCTTTCCAACGATGAAGTGGTGTGCAGCTGGCACTGGGGACGAGGAGTTGGAGGAGGACTAGGAGTGAGGCGCACTTTGCTAAACATTGGTCTAGTCTAGTGCGCTTACGATCTAAAACACGCCATTGCTGTTAAAGATAGACATATAACGTTATACAAAAATTACTTTTAAAAATAAAATACATATGAAAGGTAAAAGGCGGAAAAAATCCTGCACACTTTTTTTTGTAATTTTTCTGTTAATTCTCAATTGATCCAATAAAATATAGTAAAACAAATGAGCTAGCAAAGAATAAAATTTAAAAACTATTGAAAATATAAAGTTCCAAACAAAATACAAATGATGTATGTAATCACTTAAATATAGCATAAAGATAACACCCGATACGAAAAATAAAGTTCTTTCGCCAAAAACTAGAATATTTATCAAAGCATATTCTATGAAGATCTAAATGACAACTAACTGAACCCGTCTACTACGCCTCACGCAAGCTTTTAAAATTAGGTGCTGCAACGCATTTAATCCAAATACTGCAAACAAAATAAAAAATAAATAAGCTGTGTCGAGATGTAGGAGCATAGATCGTCGTCACGCAAAGTTGAGAGAGTACTGAATTTAGTATACAGGATGTATCACATTGCGTGTTAACTATGGTGATCTCGCTTATTTGAAGAGATACGACGATGACTAAATTAGAGGAAAGTTTTGGAATTTTATGTCCAATAATAATCTGAAAAGAAATTGGAGCTATTTTGCTTAGTTTCTGAATGAACAGAAAAAACAGAAATTTTGGATTTTCTGTTTTCGGCTGTAACTCATTTGTCATTTATATTACATATTTCTAGTTTACGCATTGTTAGGACACTTTTTATGGCGAATCTAAATTTTTGATCAGATTTGGTGTTACCATTGCTCATTTTCGACTGTCAACTTTTTTCTTTTATATGGTAGGCATTTTAATTTTTTTCATATTTGAATAGAGTTTTTAATTCTGATTGCAACGATATGTCACACTTTGCATTTCGTTGAATTTTTGAGAATTTTATTACAGAAAATAGAAATTTCGTAAGAGTGCCACGGAGAGACCACGTCATTTAATTTATTTTGAAAAAATACTAGTAGGCCATGAATTGATGGAAGGAAAACAAAACACTACTTTTGCTTACTTTAGCTTTAGATACATTAGGTACGCGAAACTTTCAGGAAACTTTGTTTTGACCGTAGGCAGTAAGTTATTTTTTACAAAAACAAACAAATGACACAGTTACTAACACACAGGTTAGAAAAAAAGTGTCAACTGTTTTGAACATTTATTTAATAATTTTTTGAATTAGGTAGTGCAGTTCTAGTGTTATCTGTTGCATTTATGTAACCTGTTATTCAAATTTGTTACGTCAGTTGCAAACATAAAAACTGCAGGTGGAATTTTCAATAAATTGTGTATGTTAGAAAATTTGTCATTTATTTGTTTTTATAAAAACATATATACAGACGAATTGAGAACCTCCTTCTTTTTTTGAAGTCGGTTAAAAAATAACATAACCTGCTGCCTACGCTCAAAACAAAGTTTGCCGAAATTTTCGTGTACCTGATGTATCTAAAGGTAAAAGTAAATAAAAGTAGTGTTTTGTTTTACTTCCATCAGTTTATGGCCTACTCTAATTTTCTCAAAATAAATTAAATGACGTGGTCTTTCCATGACACTCTTATGAAATTTCTATTTTCTGTAATAAAATGTTCATAACTTAAACAAAATGCAAAGTGTGACACAACGTTGAAATCAGAATTAAAAACTCTATTCAAATATGAAAAAATTTAAAATGACAACCATAAGAAAAGAAAGAGTTGCCAATCGAAAATGAGTAATACTAACAGTTATACCAAATTTGATCAAAATACCGGGTGATCATAAAGAAAATGATTCAGAGCAGGCCATGATGGAAGTTTTAAAGTTGGCAATACTTAATATAAGCCAATTGTCAAATGTTGACAGTTGTCAAAATTTTTGGTAGAATTAGGTTAAATGTATCTTTTCTTTTTTTTTATTGACATCATTTGAATTTTACATCTACTCTGGATGAGTATTAAGCAAAAGAGTTGTTAGAGAATAAGACATTGAAGAAGATAATCATCCATTGATGTTCCTCCTATATATATATTACAGTATCTACCAAAAATTTTTACAGCTGTCAACATTTGACAATTGGTTTATATTAAGTATTGCCAACTTTAACACTTCGGTCATGGCCTGTGTTGGAAAATATAAAACAATGTATTTAAATGTATAGGAAAGTCCAGGCGAAGTGTTTCGCTCATTTTTCGTGTCGGCATCGGAAGTTTTAAAACGATGCTAAACTTGGGTGGATTGGAGTATAACTTTAAATTTTAGGGGTTTTATTACTTTAAATTACTCAACGTCCACCCCTGCAGTTAAAAGCTGATAGTGATAAACTCCACTTGATCAACAAAATTAAGTTATATTAAGTTATAATTTTATTGGAGAGCCTCTGAAATTTGAATTTATGAAAACCCTCATGTTGTAAAATCAAATTGATACGGCCCTGATTTCTACAGCTTTAATAAATAATTCGATATATTTCGAAAGTAGGCATAAAGGCTTTACATGTTACACCAAATTCGATTGGCGAAATTAGATAAAACACATTTGAGTCTCAAAACTGGATTTTTAGACCACAATAAGTAAAAAAGGCGTTTGAATTAAAATACATATAAATTTGCTATGCACATGTAAACATGTTATTTTAAAACGTACCACTTAGGTAATAAATCAGAATCAGATAAAAATTGAAGGTAGGTTTTTGTTCCTTAAATTTAACAGCTGCATAACAGTCTCTTTACGTAAACAACTTTTATTACCTCGCTTTTACCGCATTTGATTGGATAATTCTGACAGTGTTACAGACATGTTGGTACTTGAAATTAATTTTACTTGATATCGCCACTACTTATCAGTTAGTATTAAGGTGGTTGAAGAATGCGATTGTTCCACATATTTATTAGACATATTCCGTTGTTCTTTGTAAAGTGTTGAGGAAGGCTTGGTTAAATTTTAACATTTCCGCAAATACTTTTTGAACTTATAAACAGGTAAATATAAAAAATATGTTTATTTTTATTAATTATTAATATCGGCGAGATTTCTTTAACCAATTTTTTTTAATACTTGGTTTTTAATATAACACTATACTGATGTGTGAAAGTATCAAATAAGGAGTCCTTATTAAGGACTTTGTCTTTATTTGTATTAGTGTGATTGTGAAAATACATATTTTGTTAACTTTCACTAATTTCAATCTATTTTATTGAAGCTTCAATCGAAACGGAGGGCATTTCTTCTTTTCTGCAAATGCCACAAGAAGTGCAACCCATTATACTTCTGGGAAGAAGGAAGTGATGATCGTTTGGCAAACATGACTTCTTTTAAGGTAATGTGTTTGATTGGTTGGTTGTAAGGTTTTTTAAAATACTTTTATAGATGCACAGTTTCAGTTCTGGCGTCCCAAAGCAAATTTAATGAAATTTGTTCTTTTTCTATTTTAGAAATTACCACAATAGCATTTTGATTGTTTTTAAATTACGCAATTATAGGATACATACGCAAAAATAACGAATTATTCATAAATTAATGATATTAAAAATAAAATATTTCCATTTCCATTACAGTATATTAAAAGCAGGAATTATAAATTTATATAATCACATTTGAAACTTATATAGTGTAAATACAGGGTGAGTCAAAAGCGCGAATGTGATCGATATCTTCTTTTTCTATTTTAAAATACAGAAAAATGTTTCGAATAAATGTTTTAGATGACTAAAAGGGCAACATTTTAAAATTATTTGAAATTATACAAGGGGTTCCATATAAGAGTGGCATACAAAACTTACGTTTTTTTAAATAGAACATTTTGTATATTTTTGTATCTTATTATTCGTCATTTAATTGCCTCTCTACATTTTTTGTTTTTGAAATTTCGTTGCGGCGTTGCCGCGTTATTCCACTTTATTCGAAAAATTTCTGTTATACCTTAGTCAAGACTATGTACTACCATTGAGACATTTTAAAGTTTAATTTTGTTATACAGGGTGTTTGTTGCAGCAGTGCAAAAATTTCTAACTTTAATGGGCCACAACTCGATTATTTTAAATAGATCACCTTTTATATTTTTTAATAGTTAGATTTGCTCTATAAATTTTATTAAATTATGGTTATACCTAAATCTAACGGTTTTCGAGAAAATGAGTGCTCTAAAAATCAGGTAATTTTTAAAAATCATAGAAGGAGTGACACCTGCTTGTTTTTTGTGCCTTCTATGATCTCTGGATTTCTAAAAATTACCTGATTTTTAGCTTAGATTCTACTTTTCTCAAAAAACGTTGGATGTAGGTATAAACATTAATTAAAAAAATTTATAGAACGCAGAGATCTTTATCCAACTATCTAAAAATATACAGGATGTGATATTTAATAAAATCAAGTTAGGATCCACTAAACTTATAAATTTTTGCACTGTGCTGCAACAAACAGCCTGTATAGCGCAATTCAACTTCAAAATATCTAGATGATAGCATGACATGGTCTTGGTTTAACAGAAAACGTTTGTGTAATCGTAAAAAATACGGCTTGTGTAGATTTCATTAGTGAGTTCTGCAAATGTCAAATGTTTAAAAAAAGCGGTTAACTTGGCAATTCCAAAACGAAATTTTAAAAACAAAATATATTTAAAAATGCAATTAAAAGTCAAATATGAATGTGCAAGAATATACAGGGTGCTCTATTTTAGAAAACGTAAGTTTTCTATGCCACTCGTAGTATATGTATAATAGAAAGTAATTTTAAAACGTGGTCCTCACATTTATTCAAAACATTATTCTGCATTTGAAATAGTAAAGACGATATCGAACACCGTGGAGCTGTTGAGTGACTCACCCTGTAAATAAAATTTTAAAAAACGTTCTGTGATTTTATTCTTGCAAATTTGTCGATTACTGCTTCCTAAGTAATTTTTCTATATCAATTTACTGTTTTTTTTGGTAGATACAAAATTAGTTGTTTTTTTTTATGAAGCCTCTTAGGGCAAAAAATGCGTATAGTCAATGTTATACGCATCCACTTTCAGAAAATAACTTATTACCATTCTAAAAAGCTATGATTATAAAATATTTAATGCTAATCCGCCAACTAATTTTTGAGTAAATACCATTTTGAAACCATTTTTGAAAAAAAGCATTCAGTTTCCTCAGACGGTCTTTCGTAATATAGCTCACTTCAGTATTTTTCATTGTATAAGTACATACTTACATGGAATTTTAAATGTTTTTTGTTGAATATAAAAATATAGACTGTCGAAAATCAAAAATTTTTATTGAAAAAACTTCCTAATAGAGAAAAAAAAATAAAAACTCGTGGCTCGTGGGAGGACCCCCTAAGGCCTTGGGCCCGGGGGCCGTTGCCCCCTCTGCCCCATGGTAGTTTCGCCATTGTCAATAAACTTGGAACAATAAGAAAATTCGCGTTTAAGCCAAATTGTTCATTAAAGATAGTTTAGTAGAAGCTAATCTTATTTTCCAGTTAAAAAATATTTAAGTGGCTAAATTCGCCCCCCTTTCTCAACATTGGCATAATTATTTTCTATTTGCTTTGATTAATTCCAAGATATTATTTGGGAAATTAAAAAACAATATTTCCATTATAATGTTATTCGCTTCTAACTACATTAAATTTGTACTCTTAAAGGCTGACCAAACCTACACAAGGCTACCTATAGCGCGACTTATAATAGTGTAGCTTGCTTGTGTAAGAATCAATGTCTTGTCGCCAGTCCGTCCCTGGTATTTTATATTTTGTAAAATTTTCAAAAAATTTCCGACAATTTCATAATTTGTGTTTTTGTTTGTTTCAACTTCCAAACAATTATTAATATTCATCTATATAAAATGAATAAACAACAGAGGTTTAAACTTCATTCACAGGTATTTCAAATTTCAGCAATTTGATAATAAAACATTTCTTTTTATTTTCTGCTGTTTATAAATAAGATATTTTAATATAAATTCAATAATAATTTTTTTATCATTTGGAAATAGAGATTAAATGTGGATTGTATAAGTTTTACCTTTTTACAACGTCGTATTAAATATACAGGGTTGTTCAAAAGTAAAGAATAAAATTCGTATTTCTGTACCGCGTTGGTTTTTGAAAAAATGCTCGGACACTTACTTAAATTGATTTAAATAAAACTGCATATTTTTGTGATATTTTTTTATTTTCCAACGTCAACCTCCGCACACCCAGCCACCTTTATTAATTTTTTGAAAAAACGACCCATGCTTTGTGGGGGCTCGTTGGAAAGCTTTCAAAAAACGCCATTCAAATCTATTATCGTAAATGACTGAGATCGTTGGTTTTGGAGTTTTAGCGATTGAAAGAAAAAATGCAGACATTATTATCAAATAATAACCAAAGACATAACAAATGTTATAATTGTTTTCATTTAGCATGACTGCTAGTTCTGTCACCACATTACAGCATCATCATTATTGCAATTTTCTGTCTTTCTGATAATTGAGACAATTATTTTTCTGTTAAACTTCGCTAAATTGAAAAGCTACAACACGTCGTGTTTGGCAAACAGAGGCATTAAAAACAATTGGATAATAATTTATAAACAACATGACATGAGCCACCTTATAAATTATTGTTTTGGCTTTGGTTACTTGATATTACAGTCTTAATAAAAAAATATGAAAAACGTACTTTTTTTCTTTTAATCGCTATAACTTTAAAACCATCTCAGTTCAATTATGATGGTAGATTTGAATGCAGTTTTTTGCAAGTTTTCCAACAAGCCCACACAAAGTATAGGTCGCTTTTTTACTTTCCTATACTTTCAGTATAGGGAAGTATTGATTTCATGCAAAATTTCAAAGTTGAGATTTTAACGGAAATAGTCATGGGGGGGTCCATGGACCCCAAAAAAGTAATTTTTAAAAAATGTCTGTCTGTGGGTGGGTGGGTGGGTGGGTGGGTGGGTGGGTGGGTGGGTCCGTTACGCTTCATATCTCCAGAACGGCTGGACCGATTTTGATGTGCTTTGGAATGAGGGGGTATATCAAAAATTCACCGACAAAATAAGCTTTTAAAAAAAATCCGAAACCGGAAGCGGAAGTTAGACATGTTTTTTAGGTAGCATTTTTTTCAGAAACGGAATTTTGGAAATTTTACTAGTGGAGATTAAAGAAGGCCTTAGGACAAATCAAACGATTTTTTACCGAACTCTCTAGCTTCAACATGGCGGCCGCTACGAATTTTTGAAAATTTCGACTTTAACGCCCATTTACTCAAAAACCAGTTATCTGATTGGAATCAACTACATCTTGTTTGGTAGCCCTTCAAGGGTACTATACCATGAAATATCATTAATTTTGAAAATATAAAAACGATCGCAATGACATCACTCCAAAATTTTGGAATTTTTCAAAAAAAAATTTCTCAAAAACTGCCCACACGTTTTTGTTTAAACTTTTTAAGCTGATAGAGCTGAGAATCTTCTACAATTTATTTTTTTGCGCATTGCTATAATTTCACTGTGACGCCCTCTATGAATTTTTGAAAATTGAAAATTGGTACCCTTTTATTTATTTAACGGGGGTCAATACAATATTTCTGTTAAGGTGAAAGACCTCACCATTAATAGCAAAATCCGAATATCATAATATTTTTTCGATAATTTCATATTTAGGGGGGCTACTATTCCCCCTCCCCCCAAATTTTTTTGATAAAAAATTAATAATTTGGTTTTTTGTTTTGTTTGCTCTAGGAGAATCTTTTTACAAAAAATCAAAAAATCGAATTTTTTGCCCCTTAATAATCTTTTTGTCCTTAGAAGAATTTCACATACTTTCTACAGCAGTTGTATTCTTGTACTAGTCGTTTAATGTTCAGTGTAGGCTAACTTTTTTGTTTTAATAGATAGACTCGCAAACCCAAGAGCAAAGTTGTAGACAGGTGTATATCGAAAGTGTTGGAAAATATAAAACAATGTCAATTTATAAGTATAGGAAAGTCCAGGCGAAGTGTTTCGCTCATTTTTACGAATGCGTTCGTGTACGGTACGTCATTTCGCTGATATCTCTCGAACCCGTACTTCGATTTTGATGAAAATTGGAATGCAGAGCTATATCAAAAATTCATCGACAAAATAAGCTTTTAAAAAGAATTCGAAACCGGAAGCGGAAGTTAGACATGTTTTTTTGGTAGCATTTTTTTCAGAAACGGAATTTTGGAAATTTTAATAGTGGAGATTAAAGAAGGCCTTAGGACAAATCAAAGGATTTTTTACCGAACTCTCTAGCTTCAACATGGCGGCCGCTACAAATTTTTGAAAATTTCGACTTTAACGCCCATTTACTCAAAAACCAGTTATCTAATTGGAATCAACTACATCTTGTTTGGTAGCCCTTCAAGGGTACTATACCATGAAATATCATTAATTTTGAAAATCGAAAAACGATCTCAATGGCACCACTCCAAAATTTTTGAAATTTTCAAAAACAAATTTCTCAAAAACTGCCCACACGTTTTTGTTTAAACTTTTTAAGCTGATAAAGATAGGCATTTGCTACAATTATGTTTTTCGCTCATTGCTATAATTTCACTGTGACGCCCTCTCTGAATTTTTGAAAATTGAAAATTGGTACCCTTTTATTTATTTAACGGGGGGCAATAAAATATTTCTGTTAAAGCAACATAGCTCACCATTAATAGCAAAATCCGAATATCATAATATTTTTTTGATAATTTAATATTTAGGGGGGCTACTGTTCCCCCTCCCCCCAAATTTTTTCGATAGAAAATTAAAAATTTGGTTTTTTGTTTTGTTTGCTCTAGGAGAATCTTTTTACAAAAAATCAAAAAATCGAATTTTTTGCCCCTTAATAATCTTTTTGTCCTTAGAAGAATTTCACATACTTTCTACAGCAGTTGTATTCTTGTACTAGTCGTTTAATGTTCAGTGTAGGCTAACTTTTTTATTTTAATAGATAGACTTGCAAACCCAAGAGCAAATTCTTCTCGATTGTATTTAAGAAAAAAACATGAGTTTCCAATTTTAATATGGCGGCCACGGAAAAAAATGACTTTTTTTTAATGGAACCTGGCATTTTGGCTTTAAAATCAGAAAGGTTTTAAAATTCTAAATACAAATTAATAAGAGTAATTTCTTGCTAAAAATAATACTTCTCGAGTTATTAATATATTTTCAAATATCAATTTCCGCGCTTCCATTGATTCAGTCCAAATATTTTACCCAACCTTATGCTTTCAGAGCGCAGCGGTCGGTCTTTCTTCAACCGCTTCAAGATGTTACAACTTATAAGAACTATTTACTTTAACTAGTCGTGTCTAGACTGGTGTATATCGAAAGTGTTTGAAAATATAAAACAATGTTATTTTATAAGTATAGGAAAGTCCAGGCGAAGTGTTTCGCTCATTTTTTACTTTCCTATACTTTCAGTATAGGGAAGTATTGATTTCATGCAAATTTTCAAAATCGAGATTTTGACGGAAATACATGTTTTGGGCTTCCAGGATCCTAAAAAAGTGGTTTTTAAAAAATGTCTGTCTGTGGGTGGGTGGGTGGGTGGGTGGGTGGGTGGGTCCGTTACGCTCCATATCTCCGGAACGGCTGGACCGATTTCGATGTGCTTTGGAATGAGGGGGTATATCAAAAATTCACCGACAAAATAAGCTTTAAAAAAAAAACCGAAACCGGAAGCGGAAGTTAGACATGTTTTTTTGGTAGCATTTTTTTCAGAAACTGAATTTTGGAAATTTTAATAGTGGAGATTAAAGAAGGCCTTAGGACAAATCAAACGATTTTTTACCGAACTCTCTAGCTTTAAAATGGCGGCCGCTACGAATTTTTGAAAATTTCGACTTTAACGCCCATTTACTCAAAAACCAGTTGTTTGATTGGGATCAACTACAACTTGTTTGGTAGCCCCTTAAGGGTACTATACCATGAAATATCATTAATTTTGAAAATCGAAAAACGATCTCAATGGCACCACTCCAAAATTTTTGAAATTTTCAAAAAAAAAAATCTCAAAAACTGCCCACACGTTTTTGTTTAAACTTTTTAAGCTGATAGAGATAGGCATCTGCTACAATTTTGTTTTTTACTCATTGTTATAATTTCACTGTGACGCCCTCTATGAATTTTTGAAAATTGAAAATTGGTTCCCTTTTATTAATTTAACGGGGGGCAATAAAATATTTCTGTTAATGTGAAAGACCTCACCATTAATAGCAAAATCCGAATATCATAATATTTTTTTGATAATTTAATATTTAGGGGGGCTACTGTTCCCCCTCCCCCCCCCCAAATTTTCGCAACAAACTTAAAAAATTGATTTCTTCTTTTGTTTGCTCTAGGAGAATCTTTTTACAAAAAATCAAAAAATCGAATTTTTTGCCCCTTAATAATCTTTTTGTCCTTAGAAGAATTTCACATACTTTCTACAGCAGTTGTATTCTTGTACTAGTCGTTTAATGTTCAGTGTAGGCTAACTTTTTTATTTCAATAGATAGACTCGCAAACCCAAGAGCAAAGTTGTAGGGCAAATTCTTCTCGATTGTATTTAAGAAAAAAACTTGATTTTCCAATTTTAATATGGCGGCCACCGCAAAACATAACTTTTTTTTCAATGGAAACTTGGCATTTTGGCTTTAAAATCAGATAGGTTTTGAAATCCTAAATACAAATTAATAAGAGTAATTTCTTGCTAAAAATAATACTTCTCGAGTTATTAATACATTTTCAAACATCAACACGCTTCCTTACTCGTGCCGCCGGTTCATTTCAGTTCGGTTGTTTTACATGTACTCAGTTGCGGAGCCAGCGTGGTAATGGTACGTTTAAGTTACGCTCTTCAGGCTTGAAGTTTTTATATACGCTGTTTACTTTTACTAGCCGGGTCTAGACAGGTGTACATTAAAAGTGTTGGAAAATATAAAACAATGTTAATTTATAAGTATAGGAAAGTCCAGGCGAAGTGTTTCGCACGAATGCGTTCGTGAACGGTACGTCAATTCGCTGATATCTCTCGAACCCGTACTTCGATTTTGATGAAAATTGGAATGCAGAGCTATATCAAAAATTCATCGACAAAATAAGCTTTTAAAAAGAATCCGAAACCGGAAGCGGAAGTTAGACATGTTTTTTTGGTAGCATTTTATTCAAAAACTGAATTTTGGAAATTTGAATAGTGTAGATTATAGAAAGCCTTAGGACAAATCAAACGCTTTTTTACCGAACTCTCTATCGTCAAAATGGCGGCCGCTACGAATTTTTGAACATTTCGACTTTAACGCCCATTTACTCAAAAACCAGTTGTCTGATTGGAATCAACTACATCTTGTTTGGTAGCCGTTTGAGGGTACTATACCATGAAATATAATTAATTTTGAAAATCTAAAAGCGATCGCAATGGCACCACTCCAAAATTTTGGAAATTTTCAAAAAAATATTTCTCAAAAACTGGCCACACGTTTTTGTTTAAACTTTTTAAGCTGATAGAGATAGGCATCTGCTACAATTTTGTATTTTGCTCATTGCTATAATTTTACTGTGACCCCCTCTATGAATTTTTGAAAATTGGAAATTGGTACCCTTTTATTTATTTAACGGGGGGCAATAAAATATTTCTGTTAAAACAATATAACTCATCATTGATAGCAAAATCCGAATATCGTGTTATTTTTTTGATAATTTAATATTTAGGGTGGCTACTGTTCCCCCTCCCCCCAAATTTTTTTGATAAAAAATTAATAATTTGGTTTTTTGTTTTGTTTGCTCTAGGAGAATCTTTTTACAAAAAATCAAAAAATCGAGTTTTTTGCCCCTTAATAATCTTTTTGTCCTAGAAGAATTTCACATACTTTCTACAGCAGTTGTATTCTTGTACTAGTCGTTTAATGTTCAGTGTAGGCTAACTTTTTTATTTTAATAGATAGATTCGCAAACCCAAGAGCAAAGTTGTAGACAGGTGTATATCGAAAGTGTTGGGAAATATAAAACAATGTCAATTTATAAGTATAGGAAAGTCCAGGCGAAGTGTTTCGCTCATTTTTTAAAATTAAGTTAAGGTCGCTGAACGTGCGGAGGTTGACGTTGAAAAACAAAAGATATCACATACAGATGCAGTTTTATTTAAATCAATTTAAGTGTTTGAGCATTTTTCCAAAAACCAACGCGCTGCAGAATTACCAATTTTATTCCTTACTCTTGAATAATCCTGTATGTAATTTAATAAGTAATAATAATCGTGCCGAAGCGAGTGTTACAAACAATGGCGTATCAGTTAAATTTGTTTTGGTGAACTGTCCTGCTAGATATTAATATTCAAAATATTACAAAAACTAAAACTATGTTCCATTAACAACACTATGATACAAATAAAACTGTTTTATTAAAAAAACTTTAATAGACCAGTTAATTAAGCACCAATTAATATCGAAGGAACATCAATCAGCCTAAATTTTGAAATTATTCTTAAATCATATTTTTAAAGATCTGTATCAACACGTTTTTGTTATTTAAAAATATATCTTTAGAAAGACCAACTAAGCCGTTAGAATAATTTCACTAACTTTCAGCTTTAATATAGCTCTTTCGCAATTTTTCAAATTTAACACTTTGTATCCCAAATATTCATCTTCAAATATGACGTTAAAAAGTGGTAATTTCAATTTTTTCTCCGATAGTTCTTTAATAATTCAGTTTTGTTAATTTATAATTTTAAATTTTCAGATGTTCATGAAGTCGGAGGTACTTTGCTGTGCTGAGATGCTGCACCACCGAATTCAGGATTGGATTATCAAGAAGCTGGATGGTCGAAGTACAAGCAACGGGATTAACGGGGAGCTGGATAAAAGCGCCGGATTAATGGGCTGGACCAGCGTGGGACTGGAATTTGGAGATCGACAACGCAGACTTCTTAAAGGTAGGTTCCACATCGGTGGAAGGCGTTCCAAGGACCCAAGACATCATAATGTAAGTTTTTTTTTTAATTTTCCACAGCAGTACAGCCAGTAATGTTAAAACTCACATTAACAATTTACAAAATATAAAACTGTTACATTTGAGAATATTATGCAATACGATCAACAAGGTCCTAGTCCAGATATTAGGTTATTCTGCACAGTAATTAGATTAAAACAAGATAGTATACGTCAAAAGTCAAATTTATGTTTTAATTATTTTTTCACGCCCCCACCCCATGCGTCTTGTCCTCCAATTAACGTTAAGTAGGTGATGTTAATGCGGCTGCTATGAGAAATTTAAAAACGTCATTATTACTGTGGTAGCGAACTAGGTAGTAGTTAATTAACATTTGATCGGACTTATCGGATTGCCATAATAAATATTCTCAAATTTCTACCCCCTTGCATAGCAGGTTTCTAAATGGTTGTTAACTAATGCCATATAGAACCGTATAATTTTTGAAATTCTTGTTATTGTTTTCAATGTATTCAAAATTCTAACCCACTTAACCAGTAGCAGATTTTATTTTGTAAATTGTAATGCTTCTTTTACGCTCGTAATATTATGCTCGTTTCGATTCCGGGAGTGCAAGTGTATACGTATAATGACGGCAGAATTTAGTGTGTATTAAAAGAAAATACATATACAACTACATACATCAATTTATTAACTGTTTTATTTCGATGTAGTATGCAGCTAGGTATCTATATTTAATAGCGGTTATATTGCGGATGCGGAGTAGTTATATTGCGCATTTAGGAGCGGCCATTTGTAATAACTGCGGCAATTGATCATTACCTAAAAATGTATTAATCACATTTTTGAATTTATTTTGAATAATCTTACATAGAACAGTATATAGGGTAGCTTCTGCGGTTTGCCGTTTAAATTTTCGTGAAAATCGGAAAATTTTGTATGTATTACGAGTCTAAAAGAGCATGATCGCAGTTCTTGTATTAATATGTGATATTTATTGTTAAATATTTATATCAACATAAAATTTTGTGCTTAAATAATTATTTCATTATCAAGATAATTCCCCCTTTTAAATTGATATGTAATATGATAGTTCTAAATCATTTTTGTTGTTTGGTTGAAGTACTAAAACATTCGAAATTATAAAAATCATTGATCATCATCTACTAGTTTTGTTTTTACAAAATAAATACAATGAACTGCAAATGAGTTTTAACTAAATAGTTTGAGGGCATTCCAAATTTGTTGTAGAACTTTCATAATTTGTTGCTTTTGTTGAATTATTTAAAAAATTTAAAAATACAAAACAAATCGAAAATTCAGAAATACGTTTTCGGAGTTTCACGTTTTTGTTTTGTATTTTACCTATCCTTGGACTACAACACTTGGCTTTGCTGCTGTGCACTCTAGTAGGACCATTTTAAGTAGTTAAACATTAGGAAAAGGAACTCTTTTTAGGTTTCAACGTTATATGGTTTTCAAAATTTTCTGACACAATTTTCAGTTCAGAACGTGGATGGGTGCTTCGTTCTCAAATTTGTACAAGTGCAGGATGCACAGAGCGTGATAAGTTAAGGGTGACTGATTAGCCTCGATTGTTGCGGTAGGGGAGGACGAGTTATGCCACGGTTTTCTATGGCTACTCAAATTTTCCTACGGGTACTTTTCTGAAAAGAGTTCTGCTTCCCTTTTTTAAATATTCTAAACTTTTAGAATTTGAATTCAAACATTTTCATATTTTAATATAAGTTTAAAATGGTCTGTTCTTTATAAACATTTTTGAATGTGCTGTGTTGAATTCGATAAGCCGCAAAAATGCCTGAACATTGGAAGGCATGATTTTTGCAATCGGAATTTGTTCATCTTTCCGAGTTTTCATTATTTTTTACGCTTATAATAGATGTGTCCCCCCCCCCCTTCTTCAGGAGTTACTAATTCCAGCTTTGTATGAAAACTCGGAAGAATGCACATTTCCGATTATCGAGTTTAGCTTATACAGTATTAAAGGATTAATTACTTAAATAATCAATTTTTGTCAATAGATTTGCCGTCAACTATTTCATGTTAAGCAACATAGTAGGTATTTTTCTATCATGTTAAATTAAATCAATTTTGGTATTTATGCTTGGAACGCTACATCTGTCAATGTGACCATTTAAAATCAGATTATTGCATTAATATTCAAATAGTTCTTTTAAACTAAATTAATCCTTTAAATCCTGTATAATAATTATTGTTTACTAATCATGTTTATGGCGCTGTGTTTCCGCTGGCGAGACATTAGTGCACCTTTCTTAATTGTTAACTGTTGCTTTAGAAGAAACATGTCGGTGGCACAACATTACATCATAAAGCAAGAAATGATATTTTTCTCTTGGAAGAAAAATGCATTCCTTACTTTTGATTGATGTAGTTACATCGTGTTAAAAGAATGACACACCATAAAATGTTTGGACTTTTGTTTCATCTAGAGTGACAGAGGGGGGGGAGGTGAAAATATTTTGCAGCTATATATTATGTACTTCTCTTTTACAATATTCTGTTTGAGAAGTATTTTTATTTCAGTTTTTTAAAAGGTCCCCTTTTTAAATAGTTTCCGGTTATTTCTTGCGCAGTTGTGTCACAATTTAGCATTCAGCTGTGTTATCGAATACTTATTTGTTTCACATTACTATTTTAGATAAGTAAGGGGCCGGCGGGTGGTCTAGTGGTTAAAGTCCCAGGCTTTGAAACTAGACTCTCAATGGCAGTTGGTTCGAATCCAATGCTCGGCGGTAATTTTTCTGAACAAGTTAAATCCGACGGGTCCATGGATGGTGTATGTAGGTGTGTATGTTGGGCTGCATGTCTTCAGGGGTGGGGTGCATGTTAGACCGGTGAAAGAGCGCAAGTCCGCTGAGCCCGGGTAAGGGGGTGGGATAGGAATCATGGGGTCGTGCTCACGCACGGCTTCATGATTCTTTAGAAAAAAAAAAAAAAAAAAAAAGATAGGTAAAATAATTATTTTTTTGCGAATATGTTAAATGCGTAATACTGTTTTTTACTTTACCATTTTTTTGTTCGTCGCGGTCGTATTTCATTCGTCTGACGGTAGTGTAGTTATGAGTGGTGTTACTGTTAACAAATTTGAAATATTTTTGTTTTTTATGGTAAGTATTAATTGAATATTACATTTTGTAATTGGTGAGTAATATTCCATACCCATTTGTTGAACGAGTTTAGAAAATTTATTATTTACGTTAAGTACCTATTAATACCTATTTGTTTTTAGATTATCACATTAGGTGAGTAATTAATACTGATTTCTTTTCAAAATGATACTTTAGATGCTTAATACTGATTTTTTTACTTTACTATTTTAGGTGGGTAAGTTAATACTAATTTTCTAAAATATGTTAATTACGTAATACTGGTTATTACTACTTTACCATTTTTTGTTCGTCACGATCGTATTTTATTTGTTTGTCGGTAGTGTAGTTATGAGTGGTCTTACTGGTTACCAAATTTTAAATACTTCTGTTATTTATGGTAAGTATTAATTGAATATTACATTTGATAATTGGTGGGTACTATTCCATATACCCATTTGATGAACGATTTTTTAAAATTTATTATTTAGGTTAAATACTTATCAATACTGATTTTTTTTCAAATGAGATGGGTACTTAATACCGATTTCTTTTGAAATTGTTACTTTAGGTGCTTAACACTGATTTCTTTACTTTACTATTTTAGGTGGGTAAGTTAATGCTAATTTTCTAAAATATGTTAGTTACGTAGTACTGTTTTTTTTTTACTTATTTAGGTTACGTACTTATTAATATTGATTTTTTTTCAGATTTTATATTAGGTGAGTGCTTAATACCGATTTCTTTTCAAATTGATACTTTAGATGCTTAACACTGATTTTTTTACTTTACTATTTTAGGAAGGTAAGTTAATACTAATTTTCTAAAATATGTTAGTTATGTTTTTACTACTGATTTTGGTTAAGTACTTATTGATACTGATTATTTTTCAGATTTTATATTAGGTGAGTAATTAATACCGATTTCTATTCAGAATGATACTTTAGATGCTTAATACTGATTTTTTTACATTATTATTTTAGGTGGGTAAGTTAATACTAATTTTCTAAAATATGTTAGTTACGTAGTACTGTTTTTTTACTTATTTAGGTTAAGTACTATTTATACTGATTTTTTTTCAGATTTTATATTAGGTGAGTACTTAATACCGATTTCTTTTCAAATTGATACTTTAGGTGCTTAATACTGATTTTTTTACTTTACTTTTTTACGTGGGTAAGTTAATACTAATTGTCTAAAATATCTTAGTTATGTTTTTAGTACTGATTTAGGTTAAGTACTTATTAATACTGATTATTTTTCAGATTTTATATTAGGTGAGTAATTAATACCGATTTCTTTTCAGAATGATACTTTAGATGCTTAATACTGATTTTTTTACATTATTATTTTAGGTGGGTAAGTTAATACTAATTTTCTAAAATATGTTAGTTTTTTTACTTATTTAGGTTAAGTACTATTTATACTGATTTTTTTTCAGATTTTATATTAGGTGAGTACTTAATACCGATTTCTTTTCAAATTGATACTTTAGGTGCTTAATACTGATTTTTTTACTTTACTATTTTAGGTGGGTAAGTTAATACTAATTCTCTAAAATATGTTAATTACGTAATACTGTTTTTACTACTTTACCATTTTTTGTTCGTTACGGTCGTATCTTATTCGTTTGGCGGTAGTGTAGTTATGAGTGGTCTTACTGGTTACCAAATTTTAAATACTTCTGTTATTTATGGTAAGTATTAATTGAATATTACATTTGATAATTGGTGGGTACTATTCCATATACCCATTTGATGAACGATTTTTTAAAATTTATTATTTAGGTTAAATACTTATCAATACTGATTTTTTTTCAAATGAGATGGGTACTTAATACCGATTTCTTTTGAAATTGTTACTTTAGGTGCTTAACACTGATTTCTTTACTTTACTATTTTAGGTGGGTAAGTTAATGCTAATTTTCTAAAATATGTTAGTTACGTAGTACTGTTTTTTTTTACTTATTTAGGTTACGTACTTATTAATATTGATTTTTTTTCAGATTTTATATTAGGTGAGTGCTTAATACCGATTTCTTTTCAAATTGATACTTTAGATGCTTAACACTGATTTTTTTACTTTACTATTTTAGGAAGGTAAGTTAATACTAATTTTCTAAAATATGTTAGTTATGTTTTTACTACTGATTTTGGTTAAGTACTTATTGATACTGATTATTTTTCAGATTTTATATTAGGTGAGTAATTAATACCGATTTCTATTCAGAATGATACTTTAGATGCTTAATACTGATTTTTTTACATTATTATTTTAGGTGGGTAAGTTAATACTAATTTTCTAAAATATGTTAGTTACGTAGTACTGTTTTTTTACTTATTTAGGTTAAGTACTATTTATACTGATTTTTTTTCAGATTTTATATTAGGTGAGTACTTAATACCGATTTCTTTTCAAATTGATACTTTAGGTGCTTAATACTGATTTTTTTACTTTACTTTTTTACGTGGGTAAGTTAATACTAATTTTCTAAAATATCTTAGTTATGTTTTTAGTACTGATTTAGGTTAAGTACTTTTTAATACTGATTATTTTTCAGATTTTATATTAGGTGAGTAATTAATACCGATTTCTTTTCAAAATGATACTTTAGATGCTTAATACTGATTTCTTTACTTTACTATTTTAGGTGGGTAAGTTAATGTTAATTTTCTAAAATATGTTAGTTACGTAATACTGTTTTTTTACTTATTTAGGTTAAGTACTTATTATATATACTGATTTTTTTTTCAGATTTTATATTATGTGAATACTTAATACCGATTTCTTTTCAAATTGATACTTTAGGTGCTTAATACTGATTTACTTACATTACCATTTTCGGTTGTTTGGTTATATTTGCTTCAGAAATTTAAAGTAATTTGTCATATTTCTAACACTCGTGTATTCTATAAAATTGTAATATTTACACAGGCCATTGGATACAGGTTTGAAACCTTATTTAAATTTTTACTTAGTACTTTATCTTGACATTTTCTTTTTTGAGTAACAAAACATCTAGTTTTACTCGAAGCAAAAAAATTGTCCAGTTCCCGTGTGTTAGAATACCAAATTCTGCTATCTAACATAGATACCATTTTTGTTAAAGTTATAATTTTGATTCCATGTTTAGATAAAATACAAAATTGTTTACTTACTATCTGGAAAAACAAAGTAATAATTTATATATGTAACTAATTCTTAAAATATTCATTAATCTCCAAGTTCTACTTTTATTTTCACGTTTTTAATGTTTGTAATACAGATAATTCACTTACAGTTGAATGTTTCGGCTGCTTTTGCTGCAACCGCTATGTTTTTTGCTTCTGCTGCCGCCCCTATGTACTCTGCTTCTGCTGCCGCTCCTATGTTCTCTGGTTCTGCTGTCATGCTGCCCCTATGTTCTCTGCTTTTGCTGCCGTGCCGCCCCTATGTTCTCTGCTTCTGCTGCAGCCCCTATGCTCTCAGTTCATTGAGGAATCTGACTGGACCCTAACATTGCAATTATTTTTCAAGATGGACAGTCTAGGTAAGATATTTTACTTATATTTATATATTTAAATAATTAAAAAATGCGATATTTAGTTATTATGATGTCTCAACAAATCAATCTCTGAAAAAAAGCATTGTTTTACTTTAATCTTCTAATATTGCAGTTGCGAAATGTTACGATTAGGATTTATGACATTTCCTAAGTCATCAAAGTAATATTTTAATTTTATTGCAGGTTCCAAATAAAAATCATTTTACTATTCACAACAAAGGGTTGGGAAATATAAAGTGGATGTAGTAGTAGTGGTTTACTAGTAGTAAAGCTTTTGGAGTTGGTCGGGTAGAGTAATTATTGGAAGTAATATAATTAAAATAGGTAAATTTAGTTTTTCCATGGATTTTTATTGAACGGTATTTTTGTTTCGTTGTTGCTTGTCAGAGATGATTTGTAAAAACGGATAGATGGTCATTTTAAGTATACCTTCCGTATATATTGCTATTCAAAAATAGCGCAGCAAGTCGCACGTCCTGTACATAATTTGAGTAGAATAGAAATGTATGCATAAATTTAATTTTTAAATTTTTGAAATAGCACTTTCTACATGCATAAGGAGCCGTACACTAAATATAATCTAAGTATTCAAAAGCGCGCATTGAATACTCAGGTTGCTTTAGTAAGTATGCATTTCTTTTGTGTGATAAAAGTTGTAGTAATCCCTTAATTGTTTCAATTAATTTCAAAATTTTTATTCTTAATCAAACCGTAAAATCCAGATTTTGATAGTTTTGTGATTAGGTTTCCATAGATGTCACTATTTTTAATTAATAAATAAATAGTATTTTTACAACAGGCTGTGAATTTTTGTTTGACGGCGATTTAATAATGAATTACAAAAATTATTTTGTACTAGGATGAGGAGTAGAACTTTTATGGCTAAATTAAATGAACACTTTTGTTTAACCATGCAAATAAGAAATACTAAGCATCCATAGTAAGAAATATAATTTAATTTCATGAGGAGTTGTCAACTTATTTGATTATGATGAAAAATGGAGCAATTTCTGTTTCTTTGCATACAAAAATGATTAAGGGAATTAGAAATTCGAATAGGGGTGCAAATAAGGAGGGTGAGAAGACA
Source organism: Ctenicera cuprea (assembly GCA_958336395.1). Lineage (NCBI taxonomy): Eukaryota > Metazoa > Arthropoda > Insecta > Coleoptera > Elateridae > Ctenicera > Ctenicera cuprea. Next base: position 2,979,051 of record OY284493.1, read on the forward strand.
CGACTATCTGACATATTCGATGAACTACTGAATTTGCAAAACAGCTGCTAGAAGCCGTGAATTTGGATTTTTAGAAAAATTTTTTTAATAATAGTTGGTAAGTTCAATGTAATAACATTAATTACAAGGTTTCTTTTTTTTTGTTGTAGTTTACACATTTTATACTTCAGTTTTCATGTGTTTGTCTATTATTTCTATTTCCTTGTTCGTTACAATACTCATTTTTCTTACCTTTCTTTCTGTTACTTCCTTGTAATTATTACTTTCTCAAAAACTTAGAAAGCGTGGTTTGAGTTAAACATCCACGGCCCTTTATAATCTGTATAGAAATATAAAACACCTTTTCTTCTATTGTTAAATATTAAACTATTTTTAATTCTATTCTAAATTGGTTTCTGATAACTTGTTTTCAATAATGATTATTAAACTTAGCATTGCTTCTCTTGTATAGATATTGCACGAAGACTGGATCTGCCAGAAGCCACCGAGAAATTAATCTGATATAATTATTTTTAAATCAAAAATGTTAATAATTTTTTCACAATAGTTTGATGTTATTTATTGTTTCAATTTTATTATACTTGAAATGTACTTTCTTACGGTAGGCAATTAAAATGTTCTCTTAGAAGTTATTATTTTTGTGTAATTTATAATAGCTTATATAAAAATCAGCTAAAAAATAATAAGTACCCTAAAGACACAATAAAAAAAATTAAAAAGAAACGAATACACAAAACATATAATACAAAATAATACACTACAATAAATGAAAACATAGAAAACATACATTTCACTTTCATATACAGAATGTTTCATAAGTACGTGCAGAAAATTTAGTGGGTGGCATTTTCCTTGGCTTATTTAAAGACAAAACGTCTATCAACATGTGTCCGCAAGTCCTTCGTTTTCGAAAAATAGGCTGTTGAAGTTGAGGAAAAAAAAATTTTTAAAGCCCGCTGAAATATTAATTTCTAATTTGGTCTGCGCGCATGCGGCGCTAAGAACTATTGAAAAATGTTTCACCAACACAAAAACGATAGTCCTTGGCGCTGCATGTGCCCACACCAAAATAGAAATTAATATTCCAGCGGGTTTTCAAAATTTAGGAATTTTTTCTCTCAACTGTATCACCTTGTATTTAAAAAACGAAGGACTTGCGGACAGATGTTGATGGAAACTTTTTGTCTAAAAAATAAGCCAAGGGAAATGCCAGTGAATTTTCTACACGTACTTAGTTTAACGCATTATAAGATAAAAGTGACCACAAAAAGTAATAACTAAAAGAAGCACTCACAACAAAAGACAAACAAATAAATACAATTTTTAAAATACATTGGAAAAATTGCCCTGCTCGGGGCACCTGAATTGCGGACGGAATAATCCACTACTGTAATCCCACATCCAAATTGCGGACCAAAAATTTAAGGTAAATTTCTAGTCTTAATTGCCACCTGAACTACGGATCAGCTCAGAGGGTTAAAATATAACGAGCTGTTCATTTATTACTTTTTAAAATCTCCGCTAAATAAAAATTACATAAAATAATTACATAGCAAATCACAAAATCTTGACAATAAAATAAAAGCAATTACAATCATGCTAAATTTATACGAAACGCACTTTACGAAGTTTTCCAACTTAAAAAATATATTTTTTTAATGTCAAAAAGTCAGTCATTTCTAAAAATGATTTATTTATAATTCAATAAAAATGTTTCAGTATTTTATTATTTTATATTAAATTGCCTAGAAGGACTTAGTCGCTAGGTGGCAGCACTCCCGACCCCAAAAATCATTTGCTAACTTAAAAAATATATTTTTTGATGTCAAAAAGTAATTTATTTCTAAACATGATTTATTTATAATTCAATGAAAATGTCTCAGTATTTTATTATTTTATATTAAATTGCTTAGAAGGAGTTAGTCGCTAGGTCGCAGCACTCCCGACGCCAAAAATTATTTGCCAACTTAAAAAATATATTTTTTGATGTCAAAAACTAATTTATTTCTAAAAATGATTTATTTATAATTCGATGAAAATGTTTCAGTATTTTATTATTTTATATTAAATTGCTTAGAAGGACTTAGTCGCTAGGTGGCAGCACTCCCGACGCCAAAAATCATTTTGCAACTTAAAAAATATATTTTTTTAATGTCAAAAAGTCAGTCATTTCTAAAAATGATTTATTTATAATTCAATAAAAATGTTTCAGTATTTTATTATTTTATATTAAATTGCTTAGAAGGACTTGGTCGCTAGGTGGCAGCACACCCGACGCCAAAAATCATTTTCCAACTTAAAAAATATATTTTTTTAATGTCAAAAAGTCAGTCATTTCTAAAAATGATTTATTTATAATTCAATAAAAATGTTTCAGTATTTTATTATTTTATATTAAATTGCCTAGAAGGACTTAGTCGCTAGGTGGCAGCACTCCCGACGCCAAAAATCATTTGCTAACTTAAAAAATATATTTTTTGATGTCAAAAAGTAATTTATTTCTAAACATGATTTATTTATAATTCAATGAAAATGTTTCAGTATTTTATTATTTTATATTAAATTGCTTAGAAGGACTTAGTCGCTAGGTGGCAGCACTCCCGACGCCAAAAATCATTTTCCAACTTAAAAAATATATTTTTTTAATGTCAAAAAGTCAGTCATTTCTAAAAATGATTTATTTATAATTCAATAAAAATGTTTCAGTATTTTATTATTTTATATTAAATTGCTTAGAAGGACTTGGTCGCTAGGTGGCAGCACACCCGACGCCAAAAATCATTTTCCAACTTAAAAAATATATTTTTTTAATGTCAAAAAGTCAGTCATTTCTAAAAATGATTTATTTATAATTCAATAAAAATGTTTCAGTATTTTATTATTTTATATTAAATTGCTTAGAAGGACTTGGTCGCTAGGTGGCAGCACACCCGACGCCAAAAATTATTTGCCAACTTAAAAAATATATTTTTTGATGTCAAAAACTAATTTATTTCTAAAAATAATTTATTTATAATTCAATGAAAATGTTTCAGTATTTTATTATTTTATATTAAATTGCTTAGAAGGACTTAGTCGCTAGGTGGCAGCACTCCCGACGCCAAAAATCATTTTCCAACTTAAAAAATATATTTTTTTAATGTCAAAAAGTCAGTCATTTCTAAAAATGATTTATTTATAATTCAATAAAAATGTTTCAGTATTTTATTATTTTATATTAAATTGCCTAGAAGGACTTGGTCGCTAGGTGGCAGCACACCCGACGCCAAAAATTATTTGCCAACTTAAAAAATATATTTTTTGATGTCAAAAACTAATTTATTTCTAAAAATAATTTATTTATAATTCAATGAAAATGTTTCAGTATTTTATTATTTTATATTAAATTGCTTAGAAGGACTTAGTCGCTAGGTGGCAGCACTCCCGACGCCAAAAATCATTTTCCAACTTAAAAAATATATTTTTTTAATGTCAAAAAGTCAGTCATTTCTAAAAATGATTTATTTATAATTCAATAAAAATGTTTCAGTATTTTATTATTTTATATTAAATTGCTTAGAAGGAGTTAGTCGCTAGGTCGCAGCACTCCCGACGCCAAAAATTATTTGCCAACTTAAAAAATATATTTTTTGATGTCAAAAACTAATTTATTTCTAAAAATGATTTATTTATAATTCGATGAAAATGTTTCAGTATTTTATTATTTTATATTAAATTGCTTAGAAGGACTTAGTCGCTAGGTGGCAGCACTCCCGACGCCAAAAATCATTTTGCAACTTAAAAAATATATTTTTTTAATGTCAAAAAGTCAGTCATTTCTAAAAATGATTTATTTATAATTCAATAAAAATGTTTCAGTATTTTATTATTTTATATTAAATTGCCTAGAAGGACTTAGTCGCTAGGTGGCAGCACTCCCGACCCCAAAAATCATTTGCTAACTTAAAAAATATATTTTTTGATGTCAAAAAGTAATTTATTTCTAAACATGATTTATTTATAATTCAATGAAAATGTCTCAGTATTTTATTATTTTATATTAAATTGCTTAGAAGGAGTTAGTCGGTAGGTCGCAGCACTCCCGACGCCAAAAATTATTTGCCAACTTAAAAAATATATTTTTTGATGTCAAAAACTAATTTATTTCTAAAAATGATTTATTTATAATTCGATGAAAATGTTTCAGTATTTTATTATTTTATATTAAATTGCTTAGAAGGACTTAGTCGCTAGGTGGCAGCACTCCCGACGCCAAAAATCATTTTGCAACTTAAAAAATATATTTTTTTAATGTCAAAAAGTCAGTCATTTCTAAAAATGATTTATTTATAATTCAATAAAAATGTTTCAGTATTTTATTATTTTATATTAAATTGCTTAGAAGGACTTGGTCGCTAGGTGGCAGCACACCCGACGCCAAAAATCATTTTCCAACTTAAAAAATATATTTTTTTAATGTCAAAAAGTCAGTCATTTCTAAAAATGATTTATTTATAATTCAATAAAAATGTTTCAGTATTTTATTATTTTATATTAAATTGCCTAGAAGGACTTAGTCGCTAGGTGGCAGCACTCCCGACGCCAAAAATCATTTGCTAACTTAAAAAATATATTTTTTGATGTCAAAAACTAATTTATTTCTAAAAATAATTTATTTATAATTCAATGAAAATGTTTCAGTATTTTATTATTTTATATTAAATTGCTTAGAAGGACTTAGTCGCTAGGTGGCAGCACTCCCGACGCCAAAAATCATTTTCCAACTTAAAAAATATATTTTTTTAATGTCAAAAAGTCAGTCATTTCTAAAAATGATTTATTTATAATTCAATAAAAATGTTTCAGTATTTTATTATTTTATATTAAATTGCTTAGAAGGACTTGGTCGCTAGGTGGCAGCACACCCGACGCCAAAAATCATTTTCCAACTTAAAAAATATATTTTTTTAATGTCAAAAAGTCAGTCATTTCTAAAAATGATTTATTTATAATTCAATAAAAATGTTTCAGTATTTTATTATTTTATATTAAATTGCTTAGAAGGACTTGGTCGCTAGGTGGCAGCACACCCGACGCCAAAAATTATTTGCCAACTTAAAAAATATATTTTTTGATGTCAAAAACTAATTTATTTCTAAAAATAATTTATTTATAATTCAATGAAAATGTTTCAGTATTTTATTATTTTATATTAAATTGCTTAGAAGGACTTAGTCGCTAGGTGGCAGCACTCCCGACGCCAAAAATCATTTTCCAACTTAAAAAATATATTTTTTTAATGTCAAAAAGTCAGTCATTTCTAAAAATGATTTATTTATAATTCAATAAAAATGTTTCAGTATTTTATTATTTTATATTAAATTGCCTAGAAGGACTTAGTCGCTAGGTGGCAGCACTCCCGACGCCAAAAATCATTTGCTAACTTAAAAAATATATTTTTTGATGTCAAAAAGTAATTTATTTCTAAACATGATTTATTTATAATTCAATGAAAATGTCTCAGTATTTTATTATTTTATATTAAATTGCTTAGAAGGAGTTAGTCGCTAGGTCGCAGCACTCCCGACGCCAAAAATTATTTGCCAACTTAAAAAATATATTTTTTGATGTCAAAAACTAATTTATTTCTAAAAATGATTTATTTATAATTCGATGAAAATGTTTCAGTATTTTATTATTTTATATTAAATTGCTTAGAAGGACTTAGTCGCTAGGTGGCAGCACTCCCGACGCCAAAAATCATTTTGCAACTTAAAAAATATATTTTTTTAATGTCAAAAAGTCAGTCATTTCTAAAAATGATTTATTTATAATTCAATAAAAATGTTTCAGTATTTTATTATTTTATATTAAATTGCCTAGAAGGACTTAGTCGCTAGGTGGCAGCACTCCCGACCCCAAAAATCATTTGCTAACTTAAAAAATATATTTTTTGATGTCAAAAAGTAATTTATTTCTAAACATGATTTATTTATAATTCAATGAAAATGTCTCAGTATTTTATTATTTTATATTAAATTGCTTAGAAGGAGTTAGTCGCTAGGTCGCAGCACTCCCGACGCCAAAAATTATTTGCCAACTTAAAAAATATATTTTTTGATGTCAAAAACTAATTTATTTCTAAAAATGATTTATTTATAATTCGATGAAAATGTTTCAGTATTTTATTATTTTATATTAAATTGCTTAGAAGGACTTAGTCGCTAGGTGGCAGCACTCCCGACGCCAAAAATCATTTTGCAACTTAAAAAATATATTTTTTTAATGTCAAAAAGTCAGTCATTTCTAAAAATGATTTATTTATAATTCAATAAAAATGTTTCAGTATTTTATTATTTTATATTAAATTGCTTAGAAGGACTTGGTCGCTAGGTGGCAGCACACCCGACGCCAAAAATCATTTTCCAACTTAAAAAATATATTTTTTTAATGTCAAAAAGTCAGTCATTTCTAAAAATGATTTATTTATAATTCAATAAAAATGTTTCAGTATTTTATTATTTTATATTAAATTGCCTAGAAGGACTTAGTCGCTAGGTGGCAGCACTCCCGACGCCAAAAATCATTTGCTAACTTAAAAAATATATTTTTTGATGTCAAAAACTAATTTATTTCTAAAAATAATTTATTTATAATTCAATGAAAATGTTTCAGTATTTTATTATTTTATATTAAATTGCTTAGAAGGACTTAGTCGCTAGGTGGCAGCACTCCCGACGCCAAAAATCATTTTCCAACTTAAAAAATATATTTTTTTAATGTCAAAAAGTCAGTCATTTCTAAAAATGATTTATTTATAATTCAATAAAAATGTTTCAGTATTTTATTATTTTATATTAAATTGCTTAGAAGGACTTGGTCGCTAGGTGGCAGCACACCCGACGCCAAAAATTATTTGCCAACTTAAAAAATATATTTTTTGATGTCAAAAACTAATTTATTTCTAAAAATAATTTATTTATAATTCAATGAAAATGTTTCAGTATTTTATTATTTTATATTAAATTGCTTAGAAGGACTTAGTCGCTAGGTGGCAGCACTCCCGACGCCAAAAATCATTTTCCAACTTAAAAAATATATTTTTTTAATGTCAAAAAGTCAGTCATTTCTAAAAATGATTTATTTATAATTCAATAAAAATGTTTCAGTATTTTATTATTTTATATTAAATTGCCTAGAAGGACTTAGTCGCTAGGTGGCAGCACTCCCGACGCCAAAAATCATTTGCTAACTTAAAAAATATATTTTTTGATGTCAAAAAGTCATTTATTTCTAAAAATGATTTATTTATAATTCAATAAAAATGTTTCAGTATTTTATTATTTTATATTAAATTGCTTAGAAGGACTTGGTCGCTAGGTGGCAGCACACCCGACGCCAAAAATCATTTTCCAACTTAAAAAATATATTTTTTTAATGTCAAAAAGTCAGTCATTTCTAAAAATGATTTATTTATAATTCAATAAAAATGTTTCAGTATTTTATTATTTTATATTAAATTGCCTAGAAGGACTTAGTCGCTAGGTGGCAGCACTCCCGACGCCAAAAATCATTTGCTAACTTAAAAAATATATTTTTTGATGTCAAAAAGTCATTTATTTCTAAAAATGATTTATTTATAATTCAATAAAAATGTTTCAGTATTTTATTATTTTATATTAAATTGCTTAGAAGGACTTGGTCGCTAGGTGGCAGCACACCCGACGCCAAAAATCATTTTCCAACTTAAAAAATATATTTTTTTAATGTCAAAAAGTCAGTCATTTCTAAAAATGATTTATTTATAATTCAATAAAAATGTTTCAGTATTTTATTATTTTATATTAAATTGCTTAGAAGGACTTGGTCGCTAGGTGGCAGCACACCCGACGCCAAAAATCATTTTCCAACTTAAAAAATATATTTTTTTAATGTCAAAAAGTCAGTCATTTCTAAAAATGATTTATTTATAATTCAATAAAAATGTTTCAGTATTTTATTATTTTATATTAAATTGCCTAGAAGGACTTAGTCGCTAGGTGGCAGCACTCCCGACCCCAAAAATCATTTGCTAACTTAAAAAATATATTTTTTGATGTCAAAAAGTCATTTATTTCTAAAAATGATTTATTTATAATTCAATAAAAATGTTTCAGTATTTTATTATTTTATATTAAATTGCTTAGAAGGACTTGGTCGCTAGGTGGCAGCACTCCCGACGCCAAAAATCATTTGCCAACTTCAAAAATATATGTTTTGATGTCAAAAAGTAATTTATTTCTAAACATGATTTATTTATAATTCAATGAAAATGTCTCAGTATTTTATTATTTTATATTAAATTGCTTAGAAGGAGTTAGTCGCTAGGTCGCAGCACTCCCGACGCCAAAAATTATTTGCCAACTTAAAAAATATATTTTTTGATGTCAAAAACTAATTTATTTCTAAAAATGATTTATTTATAATTCGATGAAAATGTTTCAGTATTTTATTATTTTATATTAAATTGCTTAGAAGGACTTAGTCGCTAGGTGGCAGCACTCCCGACGCCAAAAATCATTTGCCAACTTAAAAAATATATGTTTTGATGTCAAAAAGTAATTTATTTCTAAACATGATTTATTTATAATTCAATGAAAATGTCTCAGTATTTTATTATTTTATATTAAATTGCTTAGAAGGACTTAGTCGCTAGGTGGCAGCACTCCCGACGACAAAAATCATTTGCCAACTAAAAAAATATATGTTTTGATGTCAAAAAGTCATTTATTTCTAAAAGTGATTTATTTATAATTCAATGAAAATGTTTCAGTATTTTATTATTTTATATTAAATTGCTTAGAAGGACTTAGTCGCTAGGTGGCAGCACTCCCGGCGCCAAAAATCATTTGCCAACTTAAAAAATATATTTTTTCATGTCAAAAAGTCATTTATTTCTAAAAATGATTTATATATAATTCGATAAAAATGTTTCAGTATTTTATTATTTTATATTAAATTGCTTAGAAGGACTTAGTCGCTAGGTGGCAGCACTCCCTACGCCAAAAATCATGTGCCAACTTAAAAAATATATTTTTTTAATGTCAAAAAGTCAGTCATTTCTAAAAATGATTTATTTATAATTCAATAAAAATGTTTCAGTATCTTATTATTTTATATTAAATTGCTTAGAAAGACTTAGTCGCTAGGTGGCAGCACTCTCGACTCCAAAACTCATTTGCCAACTTAAAAAATATATTTTTTGATGTCAAAAAGTCATTTATTTCTGAAAATGATTTATTTATAATTCAATGAAAATGTTTCAGTATTTTACTATTTTATATTAAATTGCTTAGAAGGACTTAGTCGCTAGGTGGCAGCACTCCCGACGCCAAAAATCATTTGCTAACTCCAAAAATATATTTTTGATGTCAAAAAGTCATTTATTACTAAAAATAATTTATTTATAATTCAATGAAAATGTTTCAGTATTTTATTATTATATATTAAATTGTTTAGAAGGACTTAGTCGCTAGGTGGCAGCACTCCCGACGCCAAAAATCATTTTCCAACTTAAAAAATATATTTTTTTAATGTCAAAAAGTCAGTCATTTCTAAAAATGATTTATTCATAATTCAATAAAAATGTTTCAGTATTTTATTATTTTATATTAAATTGCCTAGAAGGACTTAGTCGCTAGGTGGCAGCACTCCCGACGCCAAAAATCATTTGCTAACTTAAAAAATATATTTTTTGATGTCAAAAAGTCATTTATTTCTAAAAATGATTTATTTATAATTCAATGAAAATGTTTCAGTATTTTACTATTTTATATTAAATTGCTTAGAAGGACTTAGTCGCTAGGTGGCAGCACTCCCGACGCCAAAAATCATTTGCTAACTCCAAAAATATATTTTTGATGTCAAAAAGTCATTTATTTCTAAAAATAATTTATTTATAATTCAATGAAAATGTTTCAGTATTTTATTATTATATATTAAATTGTTTAGAAGGACTTAGTCGCTAGGTGGCAGCACTCCCGACGCCAAAAATCATTTTCCAACTTAAAAAATATATTTTTTTAATGTCAAAAAGTCAGTCATTTCTAAAAATGATTTATTTATAATTCAATAAAAATGTTTCAGTATTTTATTATTTTATATTAAATTGCCTAGAAGGACTTAGTCGCTAGGTGGCAGCACTCCCGACGCCAAAAATCATTTGCTAACTTAAAAAATATATTTTTTTAATGTCAAAAAGTTAGTCATTTCTAAAAATGATTTATTTATAATTCAATAAAAATGTTTCAGTATTTTATTATTTTATATTAAATTGTTTAGAAGGACTTAGTCGCTAGGTGGCAGCACTCCCGACGCCAAAAATCATTTGCTAACTTAAAAAATATATTTTTTTAATGTCAAAAAGTCAGTCATTTCTAAAAATGATTTATTTATAATTCAATGAAAATGTTTCAGTATTTTATTATTATATATTAAATTGTTTAGAAGGACTTAGTCGCTAGGTGGCAGCACTCCCGACGCCAAAAATCATTTTCCAACTTAAAAAATATATTTTTTTAATGTCAAAAAGTCAGTCATTTCTAAAAATGATTTATTTATAATTCAATAAAAATGTTTCAGTATTTTATTATTTTATATTAAATTGCCTAGAAGGACTTAGTCGCTAGGTGGCAGCACTCCCTACGCCAAAAATCATGTGCCAACTTAAAAAATATATTTTTTTAATGTCAAAAAGTCAGTCATTTCTAAAAATGATTTATTTATAATTCAATAAAAATGTTTCAGTATCTTATTATTTTATATTAAATTGCTTAGAAAGACTTAGTCGCTAGGTGGCAGCACTCTCGACTCCAAAACTCATTTGCCAACTTAAAAAATATATTTTTTGATGTCAAAAAGTCATTTATTTCTGAAAATGATTTATTTATAATTCAATGAAAATGTTTCAGTATTTTACTATTTTATATTAAATTGCTTAGAAGGACTTAGTCGCTAGGTGGCAGCACTCCCGACGCCAAAAATCATTTGCTAACTCCAAAAATATATTTTTGATGTCAAAAAGTCATTTATTTCTAAAAATAATTTATTTATAATTCAATGAAAATGTTTCAGTATTTTATTATTATATATTAAATTGTTTAGAAGGACTTAGTCGCTAGGTGGCAGCACTCCCGACGCCAAAAATCATTTTCCAACTTAAAAAATATATTTTTTTAATGTCAAAAAGTCAGTCATTTCTAAAAATGATTTATTCATAATTCAATAAAAATGTTTCAGTATTTTATTATTTTATATTAAATTGCCTAGAAGGACTTAGTCGCTAGGTGGCAGCACTCCCGACGCCAAAAATCATTTGCTAACTTAAAAAATATATTTTTTGATGTCAAAAAGTCATTTATTTCTAAAAATGATTTATTTATAATTCAATGAAAATGTTTCAGTATTTTACTATTTTATATTAAATTGCTTAGAAGGACTTAGTCGCTAGGTGGCAGCACTCCCGACGCCAAAAATCATTTGCTAACTCCAAAAATATATTTTTGATGTCAAAAAGTCATTTATTTCTAAAAATAATTTATTTATAATTCAATGAAAATGTTTCAGTATTTTATTATTATATATTAAATTGTTTAGAAGGACTTAGTCGCTAGGTGGCAGCACTCCCGACGCCAAAAATCATTTTCCAACTTAAAAAATATATTTTTTTAATGTCAAAAAGTCAGTCATTTCTAAAAATGATTTATTTATAATTCAATAAAAATGTTTCAGTATTTTATTATTTTATATTAAATTGCCTAGAAGGACTTAGTCGCTAGGTGGCAGCACTCCCGACGCCAAAAATCATTTGCTAACTTAAAAAATATATTTTTTGATGTCAAAAAGTCATTTATTTCTAAAAATGATTTATTTATAATTCAATAAAAATGTTTCAGTATTTTATTATTTTATATTACATTGCCTAGAAGGACTTAGTCGCTAGGTGGCAGCACTCCCGACGCCAAAAATCATTTGCTAACTTAAAAAATATATTTTTTGATGTCAAAAAGTCATTTATTTCTAAAAATGATTTATTTATAATTCAATGAAAATGTTTCAGTATTTTACTATTTTATATTAAATTGCTTAGAAGGACTTAGTCGCTAGGTGGCAGCACTCCCGACGCCAAAAATCATTTGCTAACTCCAAAAATATATTTTTGATGTCAAAAAGTCATTTATTTCTAAAAATAATTTATTTATAATTCAATGAAAATGTTTCAGTATTTTATTATTATATATTAAATTGTTTAGAAGGACTTAGTCGCTAGGTGGCAGCACTCCCGACGCCAAAAATCATTTTCCAACTTAAAAAATATATTTTTTTAATGTCAAAAAGTCAGTCATTTCTAAAAATGATTTATTTATAATTCAATAAAAATGTTTCAGTATTTTATTATTTTATATTAAATTGCCTAGAAGGACTTAGTCGCTAGGTGGCAGCACTCCCGACGCCAAAAATCATTTGCTAACTTAAAAAATATATTTTTTTAATGTCAAAAAGTCAGTCATTTCTAAAAATGATTTATTTATAATTCAATAAAAATGTTTCAGTATTTTATTATTTTATATTAAATTGTTTAGAAGGACTTAGTCGCTAGGTGGCAGCACTCCCGACGCCAAAAATCATTTGCTAACTTAAAAAATATATTTTTTTAATGTCAAAAAGTCAGTCATTTCTAAAAATGATTTATTTATAATTCAATGAAAATGTTTCAGTATTTTATTATTATATATTAAATTGTTTAGAAGGACTTAGTCGCTAGGTGGCAGCACTCCCGACGCCAAAAATCATTTTCCAACTTAAAAAATATATTTTTTTAATGTCAAAAAGTCAGTCATTTCTAAAAATGATTTATTTATAATTCAATAAAAATGTTTCAGTATTTTATTATTTTATATTAAATTGCCTAGAAGGACTTAGTCGCTAGGTGGCAGCACTCCCTACGCCAAAAATCATGTGCCAACTTAAAAAATATATTTTTTTAATGTCAAAAAGTCAGTCATTTCTAAAAATGATTTATTTATAATTCAATAAAAATGTTTCAGTATCTTATTATTTTATATTAAATTGCTTAGAAAGACTTAGTCGCTAGGTGGCAGCACTCTCGACTCCAAAACTCATTTGCCAACTTAAAAAATATATTTTTTGATGTCAAAAAGTCATTTATTTCTGAAAATGATTTATTTATAATTCAATGAAAATGTTTCAGTATTTTACTATTTTATATTAAATTGCTTAGAAGGACTTAGTCGCTAGGTGGCAGCACTCCCGACGCCAAAAATCATTTGCTAACTCCAAAAATATATTTTTGATGTCAAAAAGTCATTTATTTCTAAAAATAATTTATTTATAATTCAATGAAAATGTTTCAGTATTTTATTATTATATATTAAATTGTTTAGAAGGACTTAGTCGCTAGGTGGCAGCACTCCCGACGCCAAAAATCATTTTCCAACTTAAAAAATATATTTTTTTAATGTCAAAAAGTCAGTCATTTCTAAAAATGATTTATTCATAATTCAATAAAAATGTTTCAGTATTTTATTATTTTATATTAAATTGCCTAGAAGGACTTAGTCGCTAGGTGGCAGCACTCCCGACGCCAAAAATCATTTGCTAACTTAAAAAATATATTTTTTGATGTCAAAAAGTCATTTATTTCTAAAAATGATTTATTTATAATTCAATGAAAATGTTTCAGTATTTTACTATTTTATATTAAATTGCTTAGAAGGACTTAGTCGCTAGGTGGCAGCACTCCCGACGCCAAAAATCATTTGCTAACTCCAAAAATATATTTTTGATGTCAAAAAGTCATTTATTTCTAAAAATAATTTATTTATAATTCAATGAAAATGTTTCAGTATTTTATTATTATATATTAAATTGTTTAGAAGGACTTAGTCGCTAGGTGGCAGCACTCCCGACGCCAAAAATCATTTTCCAACTTAAAAAATATATTTTTTTAATGTCAAAAAGTCAGTCATTTCTAAAAATGATTTATTTATAATTCAATAAAAATGTTTCAGTATTTTATTATTTTATATTAAATTGCCTAGAAGGACTTAGTCGCTAGGTGGCAGCACTCCCGACGCCAAAAATCATTTGCTAACTTAAAAAATATATTTTTTGATGTCAAAAAGTCATTTATTTCTAAAAATGATTTATTTATAATTCAATAAAAATGTTTCAGTATTTTATTATTTTATATTACATTGCCTAGAAGGACTTAGTCGCTAGGTGGCAGCACTCCCGACGCCAAAAATCATTTGCTAACTTAAAAAATATATTTTTTGATGTCAAAAAGTCATTTATTTCTAAAAATGATTTATTTATAATTCAATGAAAATGTTTCAGTATTTTACTATTTTATATTAAATTGCTTAGAAGGACTTAGTCGCTAGGTGGCAGCACTCCCGACGCCAAAAATCATTTGCTAACTCCAAAAATATATTTTTGATGTCAAAAAGTCATTTATTTCTAAAAATAATTTATTTATAATTCAATGAAAATGTTTCAGTATTTTATTATTATATATTAAATTGTTTAGAAGGACTTAGTCGCTAGGTGGCAGCACTCCCGACGCCAAAAATCATTTTCCAACTTAAAAAATATATTTTTTTAATGTCAAAAAGTCAGTCATTTCTAAAAATGATTTATTTATAATTCAATAAAAATGTTTCAGTATTTTATTATTTTATATTAAATTGCCTAGAAGGACTTAGTCGCTAGGTGGCAGCACTCCCGACGCCAAAAATCATTTGCTAACTTAAAAAATATATTTTTTGATGTCAAAAAGTCATTTATTTCTAAAAATGATTTATTTATAATTCAATAAAAATGTTTCAGTATTTTATTATTTTATATTAAATTGCTTAGAAGGACTTGGTCGCTAGGTGGCAGCACTCCCGACGCCAAAAATCATTTGTCAACTTAAAAAATATATTTTTTGATGTCAAAAAGTCATTTATATCTAAAAATGATTTATTTATAATTCAATAAAAATGTTTCAGTATTTTATTATTTTATATTAAATTGCTTAGAAGGACTTAGTCGCTAGGTGGCAGCACTCTCGATGCCAAAAATCATTTGCCAACTTAAAAAATATATTTTTTGATGTCAAAAAGTCATTTATTTCCGAAAATGATTTATTTATAATTTATTGAAAATGTTTCAGTATTTTATTATTTTATATTAAATTGCTTAGAAGGATTTAGTCGTCAAGACATAACTTTTGACGTTTTTAAACATATTTTTACGCCAATAAATAAATATCTAACGTCAAAAAATTGGCTACAGTTTTTACTAGTTTAATAGCTTTTTAAAATCCAAATTTTGACATCAATTTTCCACGTCTGAAATTCAATTTTTGACATCTGAAATGACTTAGCGACTTAAGGAAAAGTAAGACGGTGTTTCATATTAAAGCCGAGTTGAAATAGTGAGCCTTATAAGCGTACCAGTGAATAAATCAACTAAAAAATTCGGAAAGTTTCAATACGCGATTATAAAAGAAATTATATTTAATTTCATGTAAAATCTCTTAACGCGTTTTAAAATCTACAAATTAGCTGCAATTAAATCATCTTGTTGCTAAGAGAAAATCAACTAAAAAATTCCTACAATTTAATATAAACATTTCAAATGATTATTTATTCCGAATTTAATAAAAATGTATTACAACGCAATATTCACGGCCACTATGGGTCAAAGATAATGCAATCAAGAAGAAGATTATCAGGATGAAAGGTTAACAATACAAGCGGGTATAAAACAACCTGCTCCCTTAATTTTCGTCAGTTTAGTTATCTTAACCTGAGACAATATGGCCAAGTTAGCAGTTTTCTTCGTCGCCGTTCTTGCCTTCCACGTAAGAGTTTTTTTTAATATTTTCAAATATTATTTGCAATAACTTTAATATAATTGCTTAATTTTTCAATAATTTTATTCTGTATTGTAATTTTGCATTTTTTTACAGGCAGCTTTGGCTGCCCCCAAGAAAAATCAGGGCCAACAAGGGGGTACCCAAAAGAACCAACTCGAAGAAGTCGTCAACGACGTTTCGGCTGCCATCCATAACGCTTTGCCCGACGAAAAACAAATCCAACAAACCTCACAACAATTCGTCCAAAATGTTGAAACCATCATCCAGAAACTTGATGCTGAGGTAAACTTTTCTTTAATTTTTTGACTAATTTTATTTAATCGAAAAATTTTTTAAGTTAATCCAAAAAAATTTGCTTTTAATCAAAAAATTACTGTATCTGTTTGTGTAGATCGCCAAAAACAAGGGAACCACTGATAACATTCTCCGGGAAGTTACAACCAAATTGACTGAAAACATCAACGCTCTTAAGCAAGCTGTCGGTCCCGACGCCACTGCCAAGGCCACTGAAATCAAAACAGAACTTGACAACCATTTCAAAAACGCCGCTACCGAGGTGGAAAAATTGGTCAAAATCGTGCAACCCAACATTCAACGTAAGTATACCCCCTCTGTTCTGTAAAATTTAAAATATACTGCAACATATTTTTTTCACCTAACCTAGTAAGTTAAATTAATTCTCGAAAAATAGAAAAACCTACGCCACTGCATTGAAAAATAAAATTTGAATATAAACAGTTTTTTCAAACTTAATTGTCTTCAGAATATTATATTATTGGTTTTGAGAAAATTGATGAAAAATCACTGGCGTAGTTAATTGAGATTTTCATAATAAATTACCAGCTTGAAATTTTAAAATAAAAATTGAGTTTGCTACGATCTTTGCTAAAACCGTCTCTTATAAATCTAAAAATTGCGTACATAATTTAGCAAAAATTGCTTCGTTTTATTAATTAAAAAATAAAAATATATTTATAACGGTACTTTTGACGCCACCACTGTGTTGTTCCTATTATTGTTTTTAGACAGACCAAAATTTAGCATTTCCACCATATTTCTGTTAAGCCCCAAGAATTAGAAAAAACCAATGCCTATGGAGAAAAATAAATTAAAAAACGTTTGTCTTAACGTGCAGTTATTTTAAAAACTAAAATATCAGGGGCGTACTGAACTAATATTTATAAATAAAAATGATTGTAAAAGCAGTTTTGGCTACGCCACTTAAGTGTTTTAATACGCCCTACTTTTTAACCATAAAATTACTAAACGTTGTTTGTTATTTTTCTAAGCACAACCTTAAAATTTACAAAAAACGCTAACTACGCCACTGATTTGAAACAAAAAATATGTAAAAAAATTACTTCTACTTTGTTTATTTTTAAATATCTCGGTTTCAAATTATTTTCAATTTTTTTTAAAGATTTTGCACTATAAACCCAGTGCCGTAGTCATACCAATTTTTCACAAAAAAAAATAATTTTCTTCTTTTTACATCATACAGCAAAATACTAATCAAAAAATTTTTATTTACAGAGGCCGCAGATACCACAAACACCTTCGCTAAAGGAATTTTGGATGATTTCGTGAAGGCTGCTAACGATTTGAAAACTCAGGTTGATAACGCCATCCAAGGCAGTCCCAAAAAAGCAAAAAATTAAAAAAATTCGTAGCGAAAACTATGAAAAATTCAAAAATGGATCTTCGCGAAGTGATTTAAACCTTGTCTACGTATTTTTTATAACATTGTGATTAAATTATATTTTCTGTAAATAAGTAACAATAAAAATTCTGATTTTATTTATTAATCGTGTTTTTTTGTTTTGTAATAATTAAGTCCTTCTTTGGAGCTAAAAAGCAGGGGAAAATAGTTTGCCCAAAACTTGTAAGACACAAAACATTTTCATTTTTGGACTAAGTGTCTACGTAGCAACTCCGGGTTCGAACCCTGGTATTACTTTAGGGCTAATCACCAAACCAATTTGCGGCCCCGCCCCCTCTTGTCAAAAAATTCCAAAGTTATGTGCCAACAAGTCAAGTAAGCTTACGTCGACCCATTTCTTGTGTCTGATCAAAAATATCATTACAAATTAATATTTAATAATATAACCTTAAACAAAAGGCCACGTGCTTGTTATCGCATGAACTGTTAAATAATTCCACAACCTACACAATTTTCCTGTTAGCGACAAAAAAATTGCTCTTGTGACCGTCCGTCGTTATTTGATGATAACGAAAAATAAACGTGATTGTTGGGTCGAAAGGTTATTTGGTCTAAACAGATATAAAACCTTCTCAGCAAGATTGTTGGCTTAGTTAACCTAACCTACCCGAAGACAACATGGCCAAGTTCGCAGTTATTCTCTTCGTTGCTTTTGCTTTCCAAGTAAGTCGTTTTTTTTGTGTGAAATTTTAGAACAAATTAATATGAAAATGAGGAAATGGGGAAAAATTTTAAAATGTTTTTGTTTTTCATTTTTTTCTTATTGAAAAGTGGTTAAAGTGTTGCTTTCATTTGTTAATATTCTCGAGTTTGCTTTTGGTGTCACTCTATTGCACAAGCTAATATAAAACATAGAGAAGATGCACGAACCGCTTGTTGCTATGATATGCATGTCTCAATTTTGTAGTACATGTGACAGAGAGATCCGAGACAAGGAACCAATAAAAAGTGTTCGATCGTCAATCGTCACTGTTTTATTTTAAATGTCGATCAAGACTGTATATCTTAAGCCATGTCAGTTGATTTCTTGATGGTGTTAGAACTATTAAGACAAAACAGTGTTAATTTGGACTTCTGGTTTAACTGAAAGTGTCAACAATTTTTTTAATTTTTAATGGAACACTATATATTTTTGCATATTTAGATAGACCTTTAAATTACCTTTACTGCAGCCATGTATAATACTTACCCATTAACATATTTTTACCACAATAAAATATTACACAAGTTGATAAAAAAAACCTTAATATAAGCTAAATTAAAAAAAAATAATTATGAATATCATTATTAGGCATTTAACTTTTTTTAAGCGCCCTCTCGCGACCCAATTTAAAAGTTATTAGGTAAGTATTACACAAAGCAGTAAAGGAAATTTAAAGGTCTATCCAAATAGGCAAAAATATACAGGGTGTTCTATTAAAAATAAAAGAATTGCTCACTTCCGGTTAAACCGGAAGTCAAAATTAGCACCGTTTTACGTTGTAATATGCATTTTTATGTGTATATTACCCAAAAAAAATTGTAAGAAATAATGTAAAAATTAAGAAAATGGCCGGTTGTTACATGTTCTCGTAATCACCTGGTATATTATGATCTGTGCTCTGTTGTCATTTTTTTTTAGAAGAAATAATAGTAGGAAAACAATTTTAAACTTTACAAGGTTTCTGCAACTTTGTTGAAAGAGTAAAAGATAATTTAAGTGCAACTTTGTACCAAAGAGATGCAAAGAAATGAACAGCAGTTGCAAAAGTGCTCCCTAGAAAAGTGAAAAAAAAAGTGTACTGATTTATTATTATCAATATTAAAATGTACTTTCGGCTTTCCCTCAGGTAAAGACCGACTTGTAGCTTGTCTGCCTTTACAAGCATTTGTTCTAAAAGTTTGAGCCATAGTTTTTCGTGAGACCTGCCTGCCTAAACAGGGCTGTGTGCTTAAACCTTGGGAATTTGTTTTTAATGTAACTTGTTTGTATTTTTTAATCGGCGTATACTTGTTGGCTGTTTGTGAACTCATATAAACTAACGTTTCGCAAGACATTGCACCTTGCATCTTCAGAGTGATCAGTAGTCTTGATAAGATACACTGAGAGAAAATATAGCTCAAACATTTAGAGCAAATGCTTGTAAAGGCAGACATGCTACAGGTCGGTTCTTAACTGATTATGCTAGGTGTAATTTCTAAATTACGACGCGGTTTAAACCGAAAGTATATTTTAAATTGACAGAAATTTTCTATTTTAAATTACGTATTTTATACCGGAGGTATTTCAAAACATGCGGTTTTCACAAATATTTGGAAATTTTGTATTAATTTGAAAATTGTTGAAAATTTCTTTTTCTAATTTTAAAAATTATCAAATGTTTTGAGAATTTTGAAAATTTTGGAAATCTTGAAATATATTGAAAATTTTTAACAATTTATAACAATTTGAAAAATTTTGAAATTTGGAAAATTGTTGGAAAGTTGAAGTTTGAAAATATTAATATTGAAAGGATTAAAAAAATTTTTAAATATTGAAAATTTTTAGAAACGTTAAAATGTTTGTAATTTTTTATAATTTTTTTTGAATATGTTGAAAATGCTTTGAATGGTTTTGAATTGTTTGAATTTTAGGATTTTCTATTTACTTTATTCGTTGAAATCTAAAATCGATTTCATAATTCGGTAATAAGTCGTTATTTTTTGGTGATTATTTAGTTAAACTGTTCAAAGTTTGGAACAAACTTCGCACATTTTTTTGATATTTTCTTAAATAAGATGATTTTTCGCCAATGCATTTAATTTTTTCAAATTTCCCGCCAAACCTAGTCACGTGACCTATGTTCAAATCAATTTTAAGGTTATCTGAGACGCAGAAGCGTTTCCAAAAATAAATTTTTGGAAAATTTTAATAATAAAAATTTTCCTTTGTTGCAAACATTTTGCCGGTCACTGTATATTAATCAAAATTCTTATACTCATGTATATATTATTAAAATAAATTTAATAAAATTATTCCAATAATTTCTATTACTTTTCATACGTTTATATGCAGATCACATTGGTTTCTTTTTAGCTCATTAATGAGTTTAAATGTTACTACGTTTACTATGCGTGGTTGGGAAGTCACACCTTTCCCAAAAGATGGCGCTACTGCGCCAGTGTGTGTAAATTGTAATTGATAGATTGTTACGTTTATTGTAACGTATTATATTTTTTATCAATGGTTACATTGATGATAAAATTAATTAATAAAATTATTAAATAAAATTGTTTACTTTTATTTACGTATTTGGACAATTTTCAGGTTTAAACGGAATGTAAAATGATGCATGCACGTTGCAAAT